>JAHLJS010000009.1:43342224-43920274 GCA_038502445.1 Eremochloa ophiuroides | reverse complement strand
CCTCCTCAAGGTATGCCTCCATACGAATTTTCCAATAAGGAAAATCGTTACCGTCAAAGACGGGAGGGGGACCATCGTGACCCCCGGACATCCTTTCTCCTAGCGGTTAAGCCAAATTAATGAGCAACAAAGCTCCGATACCAATTGAAAGGATTGAGGATGCCCAAGAGGGGGTGAATTGGACAACTAATAATTTTTCGCAAATCAATTCAACCTATTGCAATTGCCCAATATCACCCACTTGTGCTTGTGTTAAGTTCTAATCCTAAAACAAGTTATGCAACCTAGAGCTGGATCCTATCACAAGTATACTACTCTAAGAAAGTAAAGCACACACAAGAGAGTACGGGAATGTAAATGAGTAAGGGAGTGCAAGCCGAGTTTTTCCCGAGGTATCGGAGAGTCGGCAGTCCCCACTAGTCCTCGTTGGAGCACCCACGCAAGAGTGTAGCTCCCCCTTGATCCTCGCAAGGACCAAGTGCTCTCTACGGGCTGATCCTTTGCCTCTCCAGCGCGGTGGATCATCCACAACCGCTCACAAGCTTGGCTTGGGCCGCCCACAAGCTCTCCAAGCGGTCACCAAGCCTCCGATCACCACCGAACCGTCTAGGTGATGCCGATCACCAAGAGTAATAAGCCTAGACTCTCACTTGACCAAGAACAAGGCCAAAGAGGGTGATGGATGCACACAAGTCACTCTTGATCACACTCTAGGGAAGAAGCTCACAAGCAATGGAGTTCACTCAATCCTCCCTAGGGCTCTTGCTCTCTCTCAATGTCACAAGGGTTCCTTCAGCTGTTAGAAGTGGCAAGAGAAGTAGAATGGAGGCAATGGTGGAGTATAAATACTCACCCTCTCCAAAACTAGCCGTTTCTCACTTTTCTGTGTACCGTCGGACTGATCAGACGGCAACCATTGGACCAAAGTCCACGGTCCAACTCTCACAAACGCGTTGTACAAGGTACTGTGTCAGAGGGGCGACGGACCAACACCAAAGGTCTGATGACTCAGCATCTGACGCTCGCACAGTGACCTGCAACGGCTACAACACAGGACAATAGTTCGACGCTCAAAACTGTTCTCAGAACCTCTCTGGAAGTGTCGGACCCTACGAACGATTGGTCCGACGCTGCCACTTCAACAGTCCGACGCTCACAGAATAACCCTCAAGCACCGTCGGACGCTCTCTGATGGTCCGACGCCCATTCCAGCAGCGTCCGACGGTCTCTAGTTCGCTGGGGTGCAACCAGAGACTGCCACGTGTCGTCGGACTGTGCACATTGGTCCGACGCCGATACTACACAACAGTCCGACGCCTCTAAAATGATCAAAACTTTATCGAAATCGAAAACTTTCCAAACGAAGTTTGTTCCTCTCTCTCTCTCTCAAGAGTCTCCCTGGGCTATCTAGAGCTATGTTGGACAACTGTGCCATCACCTCTACACTCTCTAAACTTGCCCTAAGTCAAGCTAACCCATCCAAACCCCTCTTAATAGTACGGTCAAAGTGAAAAACAAAATCTAAGACTACTCCAAGTGTCTCTCAACACCAAACAACACTTGGCCTAGCCTATCACCGTCTTGTCTTCCATCCTTTGAAATCGAATCGATTTCCATCGCTAGGGGGCTTGAACCTACATGTTATTATGACTTAACCTCTAGGTTATCCCTGTAAAACACACGTTAGTCATAATACCCTCTTTGTTGTCATTAATCACCGAAACCACTAGTGCCTAGATGCTTCAGGCCATGCAACAGTGAAGAGCAAGCAAGTTGAGGATCGATGAACCAAAAGCCACATGATGATATGAAGTGGATTATATCTTTCATGAGTTATTGGTGCATGTGTTTGTACCAGCATTGATGGTGTCGACATGGAGATGAAGACGGTGATTGGAATTTGGAATGAAAAGTGCAAGACAAAGGCATAACGACCTAGGGTGTTTTCATTTCACCATTCTAAGGTTGAGTAGAGAAGTGCTTGACCGGGTTTAGGATAGATGGCCGTACTCTAGAGGGGCAAACTTGTTTGCATATCAGTCATTTAATGCCACTTGAGCGATCTAACTTTGCATACGTTGCTAGGATCGAGTGGCACGATGAACTGAGTTAAAATCCTTTAAAAATGATTATGAAAATGCTAACATACATGCAAATGAGGTTGTACACTTGGTAGTGTTAGCATATTTACCGATGGAGATGAGGTTGAGGGTTTGGGGTGATGTCAATGTGGAGATACACGCACCGGACACTGGCCGGAAGCAGTCGGTGAAGGTGGCTGAGAGCGGCCAGTTCAGTGCAGAGGCACCAGACGCGGGGTACGTTGAGTGCGCGCGCCTGGTGGCTTTGGGCCTAGGATAGCGATGGGTGAACCGAGGCTGGCGGGGGGTCGTCCGATGCGAGTTGGGCACTCTCGGGTGCCTCCTTGTCACGCACTGAACGCCAGTGGACGTGTCAGAGCATCCAGTGGCTTAGTGAAGGTTGGCGCGCGTGGTAGCCATTGGCGCGTAATGGTAACTTCGAACAGCTAGATTGACGTTGCAGCTTGTGTTGCACCGAATGCGTCCGGTGCACCCGTCTGAGTGTCCGGTCCTAGGTGCTTTCAGGACACTCTTGGGGTAACGGCTCTATTTGGCTTGTGGGCTATAAATAGAGCTTGGGTCGGCTTGGCCAGCTAGCTAAGCACCCCTTGGCCTATGTGGCTTGTGTGGGTGTGCTTATATGCTCCCCAACTCACTACTAAGCTAAGTGCTCATCCGATTGATCGATAGTGAGTGATTCTAGTGCGTTGCATTGTGAGAGAGAATCGAGTAGGAAAAGGTGTTCGAGTTGTAAGCCGGTGATGCTTGTTACTCTTGGAGGTCGCCATCTCCTAGATGGCTTCATGACGAGAGGCTCCGTGGAAGCAAGCAAGGAGATTGTGCTTGGCTCCGAGAAGATTGTGAGGGGATGGAGCTCACCCCGCGAGGGACGCGAAGATCATCGCTAGTAAAGCGAGATGTGAAGAGCGACAAGTGGTCTAGCCGGATCAAAGAGCACGCGCTTGCGGGTGCTCCACATGGGTTTGGTGACTTGTGGTGGATCACCTCTTACTAGAGGATCAGCGGCAACTTTGGAGTTTGTCTCAACAGAGAACGTAGCTTGTGGTGACAAGTGAACCTCTAGATAAAAATCACCGCGTCAACATCTTCCCATCCTCGCGGTGGTTTTCTCCCTTCTACACAAGTTATTTATATTGTGGATTACTTGCTTGTGTAGTTGCAGTTGCTCTTGTGAGATCGTTTAGCTCGTGTAACTTGTCACTCACTTTCTTAGCTTGTGTAGATTAGAAGTAGTGTCTTGCTTAGTTTGTGTAACTAAGTAAGTTGTGCTCCTTGAGTAGGATTGTGTAATATTGTCAAGGGTGTTAGTGTAATATTTTAGTTTAGGGTTTCTCACATGTGTCTATGTATTTTATATATAGTCATCTTATAGGCTTTAATATGATAATCCATTTCGATCTCTTTTTATTCATAACAGAATCATCTTAAATTGTACCAATTAAAATTATAAAAAATATTAATATTTATGATATCAAATTGATATCATTAGATTCTTCATAGAATATTTTTTGCCATACGTATCCAATGTTATATAATACTTTTTCACTAAACTTGATCAAAGATATTATGAAAAAAACTATACTGCCTTTGGTACCTGAAATTGCAGAAGAAGAAGAAGAAAAGAAGAAGAAGAAGAAGAAGAAAGAAGAAGAAGAAGAAGAAGAAGAAGAAAGAAGAAGAAGAAGAAGAAGAAGAAGAAGAAGACAGAGTTAATAAGAAAAACTTGTTACTATCAGCTTCATGTGAGACTAGGAGCCAGGGAGCAGTTCCTGAGGCGTCCAAGTTAAGCAAGTATATGTTCTGTATAACAATAGAGTTAAAAACAAAAACTTAACTACCAGCTTCAGGATGCATGAATGCGCAAGCAAAAACGAAATCTTAACCCGGTACCATGACTGCATCAAAAGCGTATCTGCACTGGTGGCTCGAGATAAGGGGAAGGCAGGTACAGAACTACAGGCAGTTTACTACAGCACTGTGATTACACTATTACAGTGAGATGACCATACGACGGTCACGGGTATCGTCTTCAGGGGATTCAATGACTGAAGAATGAAGACATCCATGGAATTTTTAGAGTTTGAGAGTAAGATCCACAACTAAATCAAGCAAGACAGAAATGCTCCAATTTCTATTACCTTCATTGCCTTGAGAAGGTCATATGCAGTAGTCAGTGAGCTGCTCCTGCAAATTGCTTGAAGTTTACTGCTAGCAACACATATATACGTTGCTGCATATTCGTTGCTAGCTTGCAACACTTATATGCCCCTGTTACCAACGGATATGTATGTGTTGTGGTAGATCCTTGCAACGCCACATTTAGCAACGCATGTAAGATGCGTTGGTATAGATCCTACCAACACTTATGTGGGTTTGTAGCAACGCATATATGCATTGCTAAAGGGGGTTTCCTCTTGTAGTGTGCATTTTGCATATTGCTGTGTTATCTACTAACCTTGTTGTTTAAGTGCTTTGTAGAAATTTTTATAGGCTATTCACTCCCTCTATTCATACGAGGACATTTCAACAAGCACCAGATCATCTGGTGTGTTCATGTATCTTACCACCGATTGGTCCGGTGTGTGCAGTTTCTGCACACTTGGTCTGTTTGATGTGTTTCTTCATTGGTATTCACTGCACTTCTTCTATTACGTCCTTATGACCTATTTAAGTCTGTCTACCACATCTTAACACACATGTTATCTTTAGTTCCTGCATTTCATCTAAATCACCAAAACCAAACATGATCATGGGCATGACACATGATTCTTACATTATCTATGATCGGCGTTCAATACTATAGATGAGATTCAGTCTTAATACAAAAAGGATATCTCGCATCTTACATCTTGACTTTGCTAGAAATAAAATTATTACATGTATGGGTTCATGTTGTGCATTATTGCATTAGATCTAGTGGGAGATGGATGAATCCATAAAAAAGACCATAGAACACTATATCACATAATAGGAGGGTGGGATGGCTTAACAACATCACATGAATATTTTATATTGTGTGTTGAGTCTGAAAATAGTAACTACACTATGGGGACATGATATGGATATTCGCACTTATTGCACAACATCTGGTGTTATTTTCAAAACTCTCATACAATGACACACAAGCTTAAGATGAATGATCAATCAACTTATACAATGGGTTATCTTTTAAGTAGCCACACAATAATTCTATGACTTAATTGGTGCAAGAAACAAAGGAAAGTTAGTGAGTTGCATGGTAACACTTCATGTATTAATAGTAAAAGAGTTTCCTTATTGTTGATTGTTTCATGAAGAAAAAACTCCTTTATCACGCCTCCTCTTTCTCATCCACATCATAAAAAATCATGTGTGACCCTCCATGACATGGCATCTAAAACCGTTGATATTAGGGACGGCAGTAGATCAGGTTCAGGGCAGATATCTGTGGGTTTCGGTTTTGGTTCCTGGTGTTCGCCCACAGATTTGTGTGTTTGGATACTCAAGATACTAGGTGTTTGGGGGCATATTCTTAAATTCACCCATGGAGCTCCATCGAGGCAGCGAAAAATTTAGCCCATTAGAAGCCCACATACTAACCCTAAGTATATAAGGTAGAAATCCCTTCAGCCTTCACCCTCAACCCTCCTCATCCGCACCTAGCCCAGCACAGCGGCCGCACTCGCACATCAGCAGTGGCGCAGCCCCGCATGCCCCCCTCGCGATGCGGCGATGCCCCATGCGAGCCCCCGATGGCCTCGTCGGGCCTCAATAGTCCAACCGCAACCACCCGATGCCCAAACGGATGACCTCACCAGCCTCGGCGCCTCAACATCGCCATATTGCGACCTCGCTGACCTTCCCCACATCCACCAACTGTAGGCATCCGACTTTCAGCACCATCAGGCGTATGCAACCTATGGAGGCTGGGGAGGCGAGTTGCGAGCACCTAGGAGGTATGGCGGCACATCCCTTCCGTCGATCTCGAATTTCATGCATCATATAAATGCCAAACTGTATAGAGACTCATGCTATTAGGCCGTGTATGTTTTTGCGTTTTTCATTAGGCAATTCTGATGTGGTAGAGATAGATTATGATGTTCCTAATTCGTAAATATCAACTTGATATGTAGCAATATGCTTGCCCTTAGTGGGAGTTATCTAGATAGCTTGCATGAAGAGAAATAATTGCACTTATTAGTGGGTTGAATTGGATGGTTTGCATGAAGATATTGAAATGTTAATGAACGGTGTAGTTGCGGTTGGTATACTATATGTGAAGATATGGAATGTCATAAATCTTGATATTAGCTAAGAGACCATCATTTGGGTAAAGTACAGCAAGATATGTGTGGACCATCATTTCAAATTGATGGACTTTTTGATGGAATCATTGCCCTAATTTATTGGTTTTGCAAACATTTGTGAATGTACATGCTTGGTTGTTTGCATTCAATATCTCAAAAATTAATAATCTTTGTCCACAACTTCACCATTTTTATCACTTTTGCTAGTGTTTGGATAAGAGAGCTAATAGTTAGCTCATGTTTCTTATACCGATTAAAAATCATAATGCGGGTTTATTCTAGGGTAATAAGACCTAATGAGTGCTAATTGGTGGTTAGAATTTATTAGCCCTTATTATTGCATAATTAGCTCATGTTTAATTTATTTTCAGAAGGTGGGCTAATTTTAAGCCATAGGATCCAAGCCCTAAGGCCTAAACCAGCCCAAATAGAATAATATATTATCAGAAGAATGTCCAATATTTTTTGTTAATACTAATGTCCAATGTCTATCTACTTCGTAGTATGAGCCTAAATTCAGTTGCATTTGAGTCCATGCATATCTTATTCTACACATCACAGTTCGTCTATGTTGTGTGTGTCCACAAATTATGTGAGATCAGCCTTTTTTTTCTTTTGATTAGTTTAGTCCAATCGATTTAGTTAATCATCATCATTGATACAACTATGCCCTCTTGATATATTTCGTAGCCATTTTGCTACACTTCAAGATCAATGACCTTTTATTTGTCATCATCATTCTATCCTACTACTTGCCACCTTAGAGCTGTAAGATTTCTGTGCTTCATTTGGCTTGATTTGAAGAGTTGATGTACTGTCTTGTGAAGACTCAAGATATTTGCCGAAGCACGTGTTGTGAGGCAATATCCCCTTGTGGTGGAGATCATTTTCTATATTGACATTGTTCAATAGTTGCACACTTCAACATCTTTTATTTTGGGTTTTAGATGTAATTGTCTTTTTTTTTCAAGTCTGGTGTGTAGTGCCAATTCTCCAAATGCAACGCCACTGCATTCATGTTGCATTTGAGAGGTGTTAAGGTATATTAGTCAAGGGTGTTAGTGTAATATTTTAGTTAGGGTTTGTCACATGTGTCTATGTATTTTATATACAGTCGTCTTATTAGGCTTTAATATGATAATCCATTTCGATCTCTTTTTATTCATAACAGAATCATCTTAAATTGTACCAAAATTATATAAAAAATATCAATATTTATGATATCAAATTCATATCATTAGATTCTTCATAGAATATTTTTTGTCGTACATATCCAATGTTATATAATACTTTTTCACTAAACTTGATCAAAGATATTATGAAAAAAAAACTATACTGCCTTTGGTACCTGAAATTGCAAAAGAAGAAGACAGAGTTAATAAGAAAAACTTGTTACTACCAGCCTCACGTGAGACTAGGAGCCAGGGAGCAGTTCCTGAGGCATGAGTTAAGCAAGTATATGTTCTGTATAACAATAGAGTTAAACACAAAAACTTATCTACCAGAGCAAAATGCATCACAGGGCCAGTATCTTTTTTTTCTGTGTCACTTAGGTCCAACACCTTTCAAAGTGAAGATTTAGATCCTTAAACTTATTACGCCGTGCACCAGAGGTCCATATCCCTTTCTTTATATTTTCTTTTTACAGAAACATCCCTCTATTTCTTTTTCTTTCACATGCATATCCCTCTCTGTCCAGCTCTCCTCTGTACGTGCTCATTGGCTCACTGGCCACGCCGTAGCTCGCTGGTAGTATTGAGCATGACAAGGTTCTCCATCCTCGTGAGGGGTGCAAGGCTGCCGGAGAGCTGGTTGTACGCTATGTCGAGGCTGCCCTGCTTATCCAGCACACCAAAGCTGCGCTGGAATCTCCCCAGACAGCGGACGGTTGCAGCTGAGGTTGGGCGAAACCTCCAGCCCGAGATCCGCCGGGATGCCACCGGAGAGCCTGTTGTCGCCGAGGTCCAGCAGCTGGAGCTTCTCGCAGGAACCGAGCTCCGGTAGGTTGGGCAGCGTGCTGAAGCTGCTCGGGATGAGCCCCATGAGCGAGTTGAGCGACAGGTCGATGAGCACAAGGTCCTTGCAGTTGCAATCTCCGGCGGGATGGTGCCGACGAGCTGGTTCTGCCACAGCAGCATTGTCTTCGCAGCTGGCCGAGGTACGGCGGGATGGGCCGACAGGGAGTTCTGGTTCTTGCTAAAGTCAAGCGTGGTAAGCTCGTCGAGGTCGCCGAGCTCCATGGGGATGGCGCCGGTCAGGTTGGTGCCGAAGAGCACCAGTGAGCCAATGAGCACGTGCAGAGGAGAGTTGGACGGCGGAAGGGATATGCATGTGAAAGAAAAAAAATAGAGGGAGGTTTATGTAAAAAGAAAACATAAAGAAAGGGATATGGACCTCCGGTGTACACCATAATAAGTTTAAGTACCTAAACTTTTACTTTGAAAGGTATTGGATCTAAGTGACACACAGAGAAAAAATAATGAACATGTGGTGCATTTTGCTCTATCTACCAGCTTCAGGATGCATATGAATGCGCAAGCAAAAACGAAATCTTAACCTGGTACTATGACTGCATCAAAAGCGTATCTGCACTAGTGGCTCGAGATAAGGGGAAGGCAGGTACAGAACTATAGGCAGTTTACTGTAGCACTGTGATTGCACTATTACAGTGAGATGACCATACCACAATCATGGGTATCGTCTTCAGGGGATTCAATGACTTGAAGAACGAAGACATCCATAGAATTTTTAAAGTTGGAGAGTAAGATCCACAACTAAATCAAGCAAGGCAGAAATGCTCCGATTTCTATTACCTTCATTGCCTTGAGAAGGTCATATGCAGTAGTCAGTGAGCTGCTCCTGCAAATTGCTTGAAGTTACTTAGCCTACTTTTTAAGAGACATTTCTGAAGACAGAAACTAGAAAAAGAGAACAAAAAGGATAGCGGAAACTTTTCCTTCGAAAAGAGGCAATACAAGCTGTCACAAATGAGCACAAGTTGTGTCTAAAAAAAGAAAAAAAAAAAGGAAAGAAAGAGGCGCAAACTGGTCATACAGTACACCACAGCAGGCTCGAATTTACGAAATTAACCGAGTGAGGCAATGCTAGCGGTGTATCACATACAACGTATGGGTGTTTTCAAAATAACAGAACCAACAAATGGGCACGAGTTCAATTAGCATTTGATTCGCAAAAGCCAACAGATCGACTCTCAAGACAAGACAGATCACAGATGTCAACACTGACCATAAAAGCTTTAACACGAGCTTCACGTTAGTAAAACCCACATCTAGAGTTACTAAGTAACATATCACAACAAAATTCATGGCAGAGCCTGCTAATTACACCAGAAGCTGCTAAGCAGCTGACTCCTGAATGGACTGGCCCCATTGTATCTCTTCTATGCAAAAGGTGATAGTCAAAAGCAGAAGGAAATCTATAAAACTAGCAAATGTTAATATCTTTTACTCGATTACTTCAAAATGGCAGGTCAACCAAGGCAGACATCATTAGCTGTCTTAGGTCCATTTGCCTCCACTGTTTCTGTGATCCCCTGAAGTTCTTCAGGAATAGCAGCTGGGTCAAGCTCATAACTATCTTTGGGGACATTTGGAGCTTCTTCGCCTGACATCCTGTAAAAAGGAACTTGGTGTGAAAACCGAAACATCTCTTCTTTGGGAATCTTCATGGTAGCATTTGGATCCTGATGGCGCTGAAATACTGTTCGAAATCCAGTAACCTTAACTAAGGGAATAATGGAGATGCCATGGTCTTCATCATAGGCGTCCAGTACCTCAACAACATTGTAGGCATGGAGCACATTATCTGGAGTATCTTCATCCCAGTCAGGGGACCAATTCCGATAAACAGCCCAGATGTCACCTTTCTGAGGATAAATTTTGATAACCCCACGCAGACCTTTCTCCCATTTCACCTGGTGAGAAAACATGTTGACTATATCACAGCTTTCATATTTACCAATCCTGAAATCACCACACGTCTTTATGAAGCCAGAAGAAACCCAATTCAAAGGCCCAAATTCGCTATTTGTCCTTGATGTGAGATAGCTTATTTTCAGCTTGAATGGTTTCAAGGAAAGAACTTTCTGAATAAATGCATAATAACGAGGCATTCCATCTTCATCATCATATGTAGCCCAAATTTGATCACTTTGAAAACATTCCTCACTGCGATTCTTGTCAAAATCATGGAAATCCGGATCAGGAACATTATAAGATAAGGGGTCATCATCTTCATTTTCAGCATCTGTGCAAGTATTATAACCAGCCTCTCCTAGATCGTGAGCATCTTTATTAGTTGTAGGATCTTCTGGTCCAAGAGCTTCATTATCCCTACCATTTTCCTTAACCACAATTTTCTTGCTCACTTTTTCACTGGCAACTTGGGATGTTTTACTTTTTATTACTGTTAGCTTGTTTTCAAGCTCAGTTTTCGCTTTTTCCAGCAAAAGACCCCTAAGATCCATCTGAGAGAAGGTCTTGGCCAAACTTAAGCGGATCAAAGGCCTGGGTTTCCAATTGGGTCCACCATCAACGCCTTGAAACTCATAGGCACCAATGTTGTTTGAAAAAGATATATTCACACCAGGCACTCTAAAAAAATTTGCTCCTGGACCTGATACGATGGATGAAGAACCAACTTCAGCATCTTTAGCCATAGTCCTTGTCTTCTTCCAAGATGTTGCATCACCTGGTCCAAGATTAGCATTCTCCGACATGCTTGCATACCTTTTTAGAGGATTGTACTTCCGGCGAAGAGCCTCTTCCCTTCTTGCGGCTGCTTGTGCCTCCTCCCTCTCCCTCCTAACTTTTCATATGTCTGATGAACTACATTAGCAGCTTGAGCAGCAGCAGCAGACGATGCAGTGGCACTAGCTGCACCAGCAGCCCTTGAAAAAGGACCCCACTTCAAATTTCTATTAGTGGTTGCGTTTTGATTAGCACCACTGATCTTTGAATCTTGTACCACGTTTCCTGCTGGTGGCTTTTGTACTTCTTTTGCTAGGAATGGCTCACGGCAACTAGGGCAGCGAAGATGGTTATTCAGATAAATCCTGAGATACTCATAGTTCATCTTGCATTTGTCGCATGAGGTCCAAAATGTATTAGGCTCTGCCACAGGTGCACAAGTAGCAGTTGAAGGTGCAGGTGGGGGTGCATATGGGGCATGAACTCCTGATCCCGCTGTTTGCTTGCTTACTGTCGGCTTGGAGGCAGTAGCAGCATTAGCTGCGAAATTATAGAAGCCATTGGATGCACCAGGGACCGTGCTTGCTTTACTTGATTGCATTGTTCTCTGTTGGAATATTCTTACATTCCTCTTTTTGTCATAATCGGCTCGCTTGGTTCTATCCGATAGCACCGTGTATGCCTCTTGGACCATCTGGAAAGCACCCTCAGCGCCCACTGACTTGTTTTTGTCAGGGTGGAACTGAAGAACCAACTTCCTGTACTGTTTCTTGATCTTTTCATCATCTGCATTTGTGGGAATGGAAAGGATAGAGTACCAGTCCTTCTGCCCAGCAACCTTCGTTTCTGAAGCAAGATAGATATCAAAGGTGGCAATCATTTGATCAATGCCCTCAAGCCCAGGAAAGAGTGTCTGAGCCTTGAGGGCGAATTTCCTGGCACCCTGCAAGTCCCTTGCTTCAAATTTCTTCTTTGCAATATCCTTTGCCCTTTGGGCCTCATCCTTGTTGCATTCCATTTCTTCACACGGCTCCGGAAGTACAAATAGCCACACCTTTTAGAATTGATTCACAGAATTTAGGTCCTCGGTGTCCAAAATCTATTTTCACCAATCAGCGCCGAACACATGAGCATACAAGAAGTTTCCAAACCTGCCCAGAAGGAAACAAATGTTACCTAAAACTGCAAAACTTGCGGACAGTTAACACGGGCGGACCCAGTATAGGACTAGGGTTCCAAAAAGCGGCACTAAGCACGCGGAAGCCCTAAGCGGACAAGTAACGCTTTGCTTCAGGGCATAAGCGGCGCTAAGCGGACAAGTAACACTTCGCTTTGGGGCATAAACGGCGCTCAGTGGACACTGGACACGTAACGCTTCGCTTCGCTCCCAAAGTGGAGCCACCGCCTTGGTGGAGCAGCAGCTGCTGGCTCCCGCCAGTGGCTGACCCAGGAATTGAAACCAGGGTAGCCGTAGTAAAAAATTTCCAGGTGCAATATGATAAAATCCAAAGAAAAGGTTCAGTAAAATGACTATATAAATTAACCAAATTGCAATAATGCATTTAAAATGTTCGAAACTTACATAAATAAGTTCGAACTTGCACAGATAGTATGATCTCACATAAGAAATGGAATATTTGATTTCTTCGTGCTCAGCTTCCTGAAAAATGACAACAGATTTCGTTCAATTCTAGGCTCACACATAACAGATCCACAATTCCTAAGCCTTTCCAGTCCAATCTCCAATATCCAAACCCTAAGGCATAATTGCATAAAAGAAGGGGATGTGGAAGAAAACAGTGGAGAAACTCACCAGGCGTCCAGGCCAGGCAGAGAACACCAGGGGCAGGGGACGGACGGACGGCCAGGCCCGACCAGAGCTTCTGGCCGGTGTTGGCGGCTTGGCGCGCCGCGGCCCGTGCGCCGGACAGGGATCTGGCGGCGGAGGCGGAGTGGCGGGCGCCTGGGCGCGGTCCGGCGGGGTGGCGGCTGCGGCTGCCCAAGCGAGGAGCCGGTGGGTTAGGGCGGCCAGCCGTCGCCCGTCGCCCGTCGGGACTCGGAGGGAAGGGGAGGAGTCGCGCACGCTGCGCTCGCTCTCGCAGTTGCTCTTGCGCAGACGGTGTCGGGGGAGAGAGACGGAGAAATGGTAGAGAAGAGTATTGGGCCAAAATTTCATGGGCTGCGCAGAGTATTAAAACAGTTTTGGGCCAGATACAAAGTCTTGTGAAAGAGCATCGTGTGTGAAAGAGCATCGTACCTCCTAAGAGCGAATTAATACTTGCTCAGCACGTGTGTTGCAACCGGCTAATTATTCAATCCGATTGCACGGAAAAAAAATACGAATACGCAAAAAATTTGCATATCATTATTATATTAAGAAGAAGAATTTAAATATATAGACAACGTACTACGATCGAGTGCAGAGGGGGTCAAACAAAACCGCCGTAGCCGGACCACTCTAACAACCGAACTCAAATTTCGATATTAAAAAAAGTAAACAACCAATACCGACACAGCGGTGCAACCTAAAAGGTAGCCTTGCGTTTCCGCGGCTACCTGGACGAACTCTCTTCACTGTACGTAAAGAGTGCGTCCAACGCTTCGACGTTAGACTTTGTCAAGTTGTCGTCGAAGAGCTTCTCGAAGGTCTCCTGCTCTGACGCAGATAGTGCTGATGGTCCCTTTGTGTAGCCTATAAGCTGTATAAGTAGAACCTCACCTTGCTTGGGAGCATGTACTCGAGAGAGGCTCTGAGCTGCCAACCGCCTGCTCCGCAGCAGTCTCACGGGCTTCGTAGAAGATTGCCTGGGAGGCTAACGAACAAGTGGAGAGTCCACCTTCCTCACGAAGGGACCATCCGATTGCATGGAGATTGTAGAAACAATAGAAAATAGAGGCTTTTCAGTTGATTCAGCTGCAGTGGTATATGATGAATGCAACATCATCTGAAGCGGTTTTTAATAGATTTCTATCAAGCATTGCAGCAAAGAATCAAACGAGGAAGCACACGTGTTGGGTTAGTAGGCTATGCAAACAAAAGATAACTGTATTTGAGACGATGAACCTCCTGCCTTCACTACTGAATCTTTGAAGAACAGTGTAATTATTCTCGGTCAAGTCATCAAAGAGGGCGTCATTAGAAGGAAAACTTGAACAGCATGTCATGCTGGTACGCCGCCCCGCCGGGCCTCAGAATCTCCGACGGGAAGTTGGGGTGGTTCACGGCGTCCGGGAAGGCCTGCGTCTCCAGGCACACCGCGCCGTACTGCCCGTACACCCTGCCGCCCTTGCCCTTGACGTCGTTGAGCCAGTTGCTGGTGTAGAGCTGCACCCCGGGCTGGTTGGCCCACAGCTCCAGCGCTCGGCCCGACGCCGGGTCGCGGAGCCACGCGACCCGCCGGAGCCCGCCGTGCACCCCGCCGCCGCCGTCCACCGCGTAGTTGACGTCGAACCCGGCCATGCCGGCGCCGGAGACGAGACCGACGCGGGAGCGCAGGAGCGTCGGCGCGCGCAGGTCGTACGGCGTGCCGGAGACCGGCGCGATCTCCCCCGTCGGGATCATGGTCGACGCGTCCACGGGCGTGTACCGCGACGCGAACACCGTGATCAGGTGGCCGAGGACTCCGCCGGCGCCGCCGGCACCGTCGCCGGCGAGGTTCCAGTACGCGTGGTTCGCCAGGTTCACCGGCGTCGCCCTGTCCAGCGCCGTTGCGTTCATCCGCGCTCGAAGCTCGTACGGGCCGCAGCACAGCTCATAGGTCACGTACACGTCTAGGTTCCCCGGGAACCCTGCAAAATACATCATTATAGCAAGAAAATTAGCATCAAACCTGTTCGTTTATCTAAAAACAAGCGCTGATTTCGGTTGACGATGATTTGTCGTGAGTGAAAAACAGGACTAAAAATTAAAAAACCCAAAATAAGACAAACGGACGTTGGTTTATTTTATTTTCACCTTGCTCCCCGTCGAAGCTGTGGTAGTAGAGCGTGATGTATGGGGAATCACCGCCGGGCACGTACTCCTTCACAGTCCAGATGACTCTGTTGAAGCCCCTGTGGCCACCTTTGTGATTTATTTATATTTACAGGTGGCGGCAGCATGATCAAACATTCAAACCAGTGAGCCATTGGTAAGATATACATACATAGCGGGCATGGTGATTCAGGCATGAGGTTGAAGAAAGTAATAAGGTGATGAATTCACATTGCAAAGTTATTAGTTACCGTGAAGTGTGGTGGTGCCGTCTTTGTTCAGACGGATGGTTTTTCCATCGAGTATGAAGCTGCCGTTGGCGATTCTATTGGCTACTCGTCCGACCACGGTTCCAAAGGCGGAAGAAGCATCCTGATCAGAAGCAGGAATGAGATTCGGACCCCCACCCCGACCCCCAACAAAAAAAGAAAAGATTAACTTAGGGAGTCGCTCTGAATTTTTAACTTTTTTCAGCGACAATTGTTACATATGTTTTAGGTTAAAATTGTAGATTTAATTCGTTGTAAGCATAATGTGCAATTTTTGGATTATAAAATAAAAACTCGTTATACAATATCACAAACCTAACAAAATCTAATATACGATGGCACAAAAACAATTAACAATTTACACGTCTTTTTTATAGATAGATAAGAAAAAAAAGGTTAATATACTGTAACACAAAGGCAATTAACATAAACAAGTCACAAGAGGACAAATTTGTAGGCACATGAATGTTTAGAAGAAGTGATAAAATTACAAATTAATGGCAAAAATGGGAAGGCTATTTTGGTGTTATTGCGGTTTCGAATTTTAACGGAGCCAAGTCCAAAACAGTATTTCTAAAAAAAAAAGACCAAATTAAGGAATCATCGCCTGAAGCAAAATAGAAAAATAGGCCACTGAAACATAGGAAAGGTGATTGTCATGGGTCCATTTGGGAATTTTTTTTAAATAATATTTTTTAAAAGATTAATTGCAAATGTAGTATTTGTTTACAAACAATTATAAAAATAGCATCTTGTCGGCCACTGGAGAGCCGATAATGGTCCTATCGGCTACTGAAGGGCCGACACGATCCTATTGGTACCTCAGCAGCCGACTAGAGTGCCCAGACAAACAGGCCGCGGCAGAGAAGGTGGGCCTGTCGGGCCGATAGACCTGTCGGCCACTGGCGACCCGATAAGAATCTGTCAGCCGCCGAGGAGCCGACAGCTCCTAAAAACGCTGTACCACCTTCCTCTCCCAACACGATGAAGTACTACTACCTTCCTCTGCCAACGCAGTAGAGCAGACACAGGAGAACGCGATAGGACCACAAACGACTTTACCTCAGGTCAAATCCACTGACAATATAATATCAGGAAAAGAGCCATGATGCACTATCGGATAAAAATATTGCGGCTGTTTGCTTTAAAAAAATAGCCCCTATCATTGGATGTCACTACTAGATACTACCTTCGTCCCAGAAAACATACAACTATGGGTTACGTGCCAGAAAAAGTAGATCACGTTTGACCAAGTTTTTAGCAAATAGTATTTATATTTATGGCTCCAAATTAATATATTATGAAAATATATTTCGTAATGAATTCAATGATGTTTATTTGATATTATAAATATTTATAATTTTTAATCTATAATTAGTCAAAGTTGACACACTAAAACATAGTACTGTTTTAAAGTTGCATGTTTTTTGGGACTGAGGGAGTATTACTCTCTCTGTCAAAAAAATATACAACTCTAGCACAGTAGCATGTTTCAATATATCAACTTTGATTAATTATAGATAAAAAAATTATAAATATATATAATATTACATAAATATCATTGGATTAATTATGAAATGGATATAATATATTAATTTGGAGCTATAAGTATAAATATTATTTGTTAGAAACTTAGTATGGGACGTGCCATCATCACCGCAGCCCAAGGAGCAGTGAAGTTACGAGGCCAACCAAGGCCTGATCCCTTCTAAATTTTAAAAGAAAAGTCACATCAATTTTTTTTATAAATATATGGAGCATTAAATGTAGATGAATCTTTTGTATATTTACATAGTTTATATAAAACTCATGATACGAATCTTTTAAGTCTACCTTCTCTGTTCCAAAAAGAAAAACCTTCTAGCTTCTCGAGAACGAGAAGTCAACCTTTTTTAAATTTTAACTAATTATATATAAAATAATATTAATATTTATAATACATATTTAGCGTTATTAGATAGATCGTTAAACATACTCTGCTCCATCACATGCATGCTTCTAGTACTGTCACAAAAATAGGAATCAATCGCTTCGTGTTTTCTGCTAGTAGTACTCTCTTTGTCTCTAAATATTTATCGTTTTCACTTCCTGAGAAATGATTTTGATTAATTTTATATAAAAATATTAATATTTACGATACATAATTGATATCATTAGATAGATCTTTTAATCTAGTTTTTTAATAAATTTATTTGGAGATACAAGTGTTACATATATTTTTTTATAAATCTAGTGAAAATTGTGGCACGAAAATCAAAAACTATTAATAAACCAGGACAGAGGGAGTACTCGATGACAGAGGGAGTACTTGAAAACCAGAGACTTCTGGACCACCTAGACGATGACATCATGACAAGACGAGGCAATTACTTCTAACAACCAGCATCATAGGCCTTTTGGCTGGTCGGAGGCGGACTGGCCTGTCGGCCGGTCAGGAGCCGACAGAGCTTGTCGGCTGTCCAGTAACCGACAGGTCTGCTATCGGTGTCGACAACCTTTTTCGGCGGTTGTCGGCTGCCACGTCAGCTTGTCGGCTTCTGATAAGCTCCCTGTCGGCCGTCCAGTGGCTGACAGGATGCTATATTTGTGATTTTTATATGACAGCATATAGATTTGCAATTATTTAATAAAAAAATATTATTTTTTAAAAAAATTCTCCATTTGGTTGCCTGCATAACCCATGCAGGACCTCGCAGTATAATTCGTCCCTGTTTGGTTACTTACACATGTCCATATCCAGACTAGACTAGCACTGTGTTTAAACTTTAAAGCAACCCCAGTTGCATCCCACTATCCAGATTATGATTATGATGCATAACCTCAAAGCGACGCAGTATTAATGCGACTAACCACTCAGACCTGTTGTGCCTGCTTGCTATTACAGATTGCGCATATCACAACAGCACAACACTGCAACTGGAAGCTGATAAACTAACACCCCACCCACAACATGAATACGTAATGTTTTGTAAACAGGAGGAAGAGGAACAGACATATTTATATACTACTATATAAGTATATATGCCTATTTAATTGTCAAAACAGAGGTATTTGTGACCCTACCACATACTGTGCAAGCTTGTCATAACCAAGGACGACGTCGGCCAGGTTTCCTACAGCAAGAAAGTATGCCAACTTGTTAACATTACATACAAGCATTGTATCAATTTAATGTCACAAAACGTTATGCAGATGGATGCATTCTCTGGAAGCAGTGGAACCATGCATTACCTTTAGAGTCAGGCACAATGACAGACATGAGAGTGGCTCCCCAGTTGGTAACCTTGATGGAGAAGTCTCCCTTCTTGTTCTGGAGCTTGTACACTCCAACCATCTTCCTCACTGCATCTGCGCCGCCGGCCAATGCTAGGTACAGCAGGAGCAAAGGAATGGCAAGCAGTGCAGCTCTAGCCATTGGTCAACACTGCTAGCAAGCACACAGCAGTATGCAAGTTTACAAGGGGTGAAGAAGATATGGCTGGTGGAAGGAGCAAGCAGATCTGCATAGCAAGCAGATGGCTAAACATTCACTTCTATCGAAGTCTTGAACCTCGAGTAAAATCACAAGGTCAAAACACTCCATTCAGAAGTTGCCATCCAAATGTGTGCCTTTTGTCTAGAGATTTGAGAATTACTGGTTTATATATGGCGCTAGTCTTAAGATTATCCATTAAAAATCCTCCAGACTTTCCTGCTCCTCTCCTTAAGATTTGATGCATACGAAATCTTGCGTACAGAGGTTTCATATAAAAGTCAGAAACGCATAGAACCATGCTCGTGATGCCAATTAAAAACTAAGCCCGATTGACAACCGACACAATGCACCCCTACTTTTGACCAATGCATACATTATTATTCCAACATGAGCAATGAAATAGGCTGAAATAATAATAGGTAAAAATGAAGAGAGGGAAAACAAACTATCGTCCTATCGAAGTTTCATTTTAATTCTGTCCAAACATGTTAGAAAAAAAATAGATGTTCTTACAATGAATATTTGACCTTCAATTCGATAGTTAAATCTAATCATTATTGCTCAAAACATTTTGTTCGCTGAGATCTGTAAACCATACAGCGATTGTAGTTGGCAACGCTGACCGTTTTTGAAACGGGTGGTCTGGTGTTTCGAGTGACGAGATATGTTTTTCGAGTGACGGGCAACATCTCAAAAACTGTTCGGACGAGCTAGCAAAAGATTAACTGAAAAGGAACCCTACAGGTCGAGATATCAGATCCACCAATAATTTATGGCCGTTAGTCTCATGATACTCGTTTAATCATTTCTTTTTCGACTCACTTTCATTCACATGCTTTAATAATTTATGGCCGTTAGTCTCAAGAGACTCGTTTAATCATTACTTTTTGGACTCACTCTTCATTCCATATCATCGTTTTGTATAGGTCTGAGGTGGTATAAAATGTTAGGGCTTGTTTGAATCCATTTTAGACCTAAAGCCTCCAAACAGACAATCTACAGTTAGCTTTAAATTTTAGCCCATCTCACATTCATTAGACCTTTAGACCTCAGTGAGCTAATAAAGGTTTTACTTTTTAGACTCCTAAACTTTAGAGGTGAGGATCCATAGCTCCTAGATCTATTAAAGCATGTGGTTAAGGTTGCACCTCTTCCTGACCAAATCTGGCAAATGGTGGGAGTTTTTTTGTTCACTACAAGATCTGTAAATTAGCCTTTGTAATCACCCAATTCAATCAAAGTAAAACATGGAGGGTGTTGAGTTTTTTCAGAAATAAGGTTCTCCGAATGACATTAGTATTTTGCATCAATCATTATGAAACCAAGCGCCCAAAAAGAACGATAGATCAGGAAAAAGGCAGGATTCAGGTACATGGAATTCATCACCACCGTTAATAACTTAATAAATAATAATATATACAAACAGATAAGAACAGAGAACAAATATAACCTGGATTGGCATGCTGAAAAATATTCAGATTTCAGAAAACTGGCATCCAACACTTAGCAAGGGAAGTCTAGACGATTTTCCTAAGAATACGCACAAACAGATAAGAGCAGCACAATAAGTACACAAATTTATTGCAGTACTGACAACAATTGAACTAGCCAAAAGCGTTCACAACAATTGCCGCTCACCACTTTACAATGGACTGAACCACTACATGAAGGTTGAAATGTTTATCTAGACAAGAAAAGGCACAATAAGAATTCAATAGGCGGAAACGCGCCCTGTTTATGTACAAACAAACTGATCGAATCTCCAGATGGAAAAGCACTAGCTTCAAAGCTTTTCCACATCGGCGTTCCTGAAGCTGCCACCGAGAAGTGACAGGAGCCCACCACCATGGACCCTGCCCTCAGGAACAACATGACCTCCCTCTCTGCCCCCATCTACAGGCTCAGACGACCAAGAAGGCATCATAGAGCGAGGAACCAGCACCTGCAGAGGAATCATTGATTGGCTCCTCACGGTGCCATCACACTCGGAAGCGGTGCTGACACCAGAGGACGAGTGCTCGTTCGTCATGCTGCTTGCTGCGGTGGCAGATGACACAACAATGCCGCTGAAGAGACCTGGTCCAATCATGCTTCCTACATTCTTCACCACCTCTTCTTCTCGCTGCCTGGCCATCAAGGTACCATGTGCCGCACAGAAGCCACTCTTGCCACGGGAAAACTTTTCACAGCCTGTGCTCCATGTGCACCGCTTTCCTCCGCCATGGGCTTTGCAGAAGTCCGTGCTCCCCTGGGCGCTCTTGCCACAGTTGTCAACCTTGCACCGCTTGCCGCCACCATGCTTCACACAGCAGTCAGTGCGGCCACGAGCACTCTTGGTGCAGCCGTCCACAGAACAGCGCTTCCCTCCTCCATGCGCCACGCAATATTCAGTAGCCCCATGCACACTTTTTGCACAGACACCACCTCCTTCAAACATGCATCGCTTCCCACCACCATGTGCTTTGCACAGAGGTGTGCTACCCTCTGCGCCTTTGCTGCAACCATCGAAGATGCACCTCTTGCCACCACCATGCCCCTTGCAGTACAATGTGCTGCCCTGTGCCCCCTTGCCACAATCTGGATACTGGCACCGTCGGCCACCGCCATGAGAAATGCACAATCCAGCCTTCCCCTCGGCACTCCGAATGCAACCTTTAACCGAGCACCTCTTCCCACCACCGTGCTTGATGCACCGCCCAGATTTACCCCGGGCAGCTTTAGGACAGCCAGGATGTTCGCAGCGGCGGCCTCCGCCATGAGCAATGCAATAATCTGTTTTTCCTTCTGCACTTTTGGTACAACCAAGCTCCTCACACCGACGACCACCACCGTGGGCTTTGCAGTACGCGGAGCTGCTCTCGGCACCTTTATGGCATCCAGGTTTATGACATCTCTGCCCACCTCCATGAGCAATACACAATCCTGATGCACCTCTTGCACCTTTGGAACATCCCTTAAACCTGCATTTCTTAGGATGTCGAGAATGGCTACGTTCTGATGTAGTTGTTGCAGTGACAACATCAGAACTCACACCAAATGAAGACTCGGTCATTGCAGAGGGTTCAGGGCTGAGCTGGAGGTGATGTTGAAGATGCTGACTGTTGCTGGTGCTGTGCGTGGGGTCTAGAGAATCTGGGATTTCAACTTGTGTCTCATTGGCAGTAGAATCGGCGCGGGGAGCAAAGAGTAGGGATGGCATGTAACCACCCATGTTCCTTACAGTAGCAGATGTTGAAGCCTCTTCAACAATACCTAAAGAATGGAGTGCTCCATTCGGTGCTTGCAGATATTGAATTGTTTCCCCACCATCCGTCTGAAGGCCAAGCCTCAGCATCCCTGAATCAGTGAAAGTTGAACTCTGGCCTGACAATCTCTGAGCTTGTTTTGAGCCAGTGGACACTGAAGAATAAAAGTTCGGTGTTGGACCCAAACCAAGGACTAACCTGCTGCCATCATCTCTCGTTGCTATGTCATTCATTATCTGTGTATTTCCATTAACATGACTGCAACTAACCATTCCTGAGTTCAGGCCATCCAAACAGACTGTGTTTTGGCCCATGTTCTCCATCGTGGAGCTTGGCGCTGAGCATCCCACTAACACAAAGGGGTCATTCATCAGAGGCTGATGGGGGATGTCCATGAAGCCGTTATCCATAACAGTTGAGACAATATGACAATGGCGGAAAGAAAATGAGATAAAACACCAGATGATTTCAAAGAACAGGGGCCTGAGGATATTTCCGCCCAGGCAGCTGCAGGGTTCCTGACGATCTTTCAGACACAGACTGTCGAATAGACAAAATGGAAAAATATCAGGAGTGTAGTCCCAAAGCAACCACCACTGACAAACCCTGATGTGTCTGCGCGGTCCATAATTATCTTATTTCTGTGGAATTTATGATCCAAAACTGCACAAATTCCCCAGCACTAAACAATCTCTCTGGTGGTTGACATCTTGCACAGGCAGGAGCATCCAAATTCTGTGGTTGCACAATCTTAAAGTTACAAGGAAAAAAATAGTGTTAGATAAGATTTAGATATTAAAATATATAGTAGGTATGATCTTATTTACTGATTATCAGTAGTAGAATTTGCCAAAGCTCAAGCAAGTAAAATTGTGGTTGTGATGTTTACAAAGCTTTTAAGTCAATACAAGGTGGCCAAAACACAATAGAAGAAAGAGCCGAGGGCTGGGACTCAGGAAATAATATTACTTTGAACTGAACTAAAGCAAGCAAAGTCAGAACCCATGAGTAGCAGTATTCAACAGATTGACTTTTTTGTGTGTGCACAAAATCATGTAACAGAGGTAACAAAACATGATTGCAATCTTTCTCAGGCATATCACAGAGCCTTGACATACCCAGAACCATAATTTGCGCAAGTGGAACCCTAAGGAGTGTGATTTTTGACAGATTCGTTTTGTTTTCCAGCACTTGGATGTTACCTTTACTAGCTTAATCCCTCTATGTGCTCTCTGTCAGTACTGGATAATGATAGAATCAGCAAACCATTGTGCCATATGCACATCACATCTTTCTCAGGAATTTGGAATCACACACATGACAGATTCATCTGAAATAGAAGGTTTGAAGATAGCTAAGAACAATTGAAGCTACCTAGAATTCAGCACACAAAATAGGGTTCTCATCAGTTCTCCATAATAAGAAACAGAAAACGAGAGGAGCCACAATAAATCCATCAAAACACAGGTTGACTAGTTGTGTTCAAATGACTACTTAAACTATGACCACGCTGAAACTCTTGGGATTTAGGAGCCACTACAAAGAAACCCCAATAAGATGAAAAGCCAGTTATTATAAGAAGAAAACCTTCTGAGAGGGGAGGGGGGGGGGGGGGGTTGACAATAGGATTTATAAGAAGAAAACCTTCTGGCAAGAACTCAGAGATGCTTAGCAGCCAGCCGGGAACAAAAGCAGTACAAAGAGGGGACGTAAAATGATAGGAATTAAAGAAAGGAAAACAGGAGTCCTTTCTCTATGTGGACATGCTTCACAGCTTCAGAGCCCCGTCCTGTCCGAATTGCAGAAACACCCCCAAAAACAGAGGCCGCCTACTCCATCCTAGGCCCCCCTAAATCTCGCAGCTATCGTTCTCCTCGCAGAAGTGTACTATGAACGAGAGGGGCACGGAGAGAACAGATCTAACAGGAGAATAGCGCTACCACCCACCATCAGATGGAACGCGGGAGGGGGGAATTCCCCAACCACATGACATGAGGTTCCCCGAAGAGGGACCTGGCACCTTACTAATCCCGAAGGTTCTCCTCATACCCGTAACAAACACCCTCGCGCGTAGAAGCATGCATGCACATCGTGGCCGAAGGAATGAAAGAAAGAAGGGAGGGAGGGATTGGGACGCGAGGAGGGAGGCGGGAGTATTGCATCTCACCTCTCACGGGGACGGACGACCGGCGGGCGGGCGGGCGGGCTCGCTGCGGCGGCCTCGGCCTCGGCGGACGAGGAGATGGGGGAGGAGGGGAAATCGCTGGGAAGAGGAGAGACGGGTTTCGGTGGACTACCTCTCGCTCGTATTCTGATGAACAGATGGAATTGGGAATGGAATGCAGCCGAGACGAAAGGAGGCGAGATGGGAAGGGGTTCCTCCAATCCTTCTTCTCGGTGCGGGTGCGGGTGCAGGTGCGACGGCGGTACGGGTGGGTGGATGACGACGGGGTTACCTGGCAAGCCTGCTGGCATCTGGCTCGGCTTTTCCCGTATCAACAACGGCTGCTGGCTTGGCAAGCCAAGCGGCGCCCAGCTGCGAGCCTGTCACTGTGACTGTGAGCACTAATAATTACCAGCCACAGCTTTAGTCTCATTCTATCTATTTTAGGGCAGTCCCAACGGTAAAAACCACGTGACTAGTCACGTAGACACTACTTCACACAATGAAAATTTCTTAGTGTAATAAATATTAGACTTTACTGTATTCTCTCTCACTTATGCCTTCCATATTCTTTCTCTGCTTCTTTCCCCATCGCACGGTGAAAACACGGCCGCATCCCCGCCGGAGCATCCCGCCGGATCCTCGTGGGCGGCGTCGCAAGCTCCACTGCGTTGCAATACCCACTCCCACAAGCGCACACAAAAGTCCCCAAACTTTGTGGCCTTGCCACACCCGGCTCGCGTAGGCAATGCGAGGCGAGCGGCTGCACCTGTCCTTTTTCTACTCTTTGGCGACCGGGGTGGGGTTGCGGCTGAGGATCTCCGCCGCGAATGGCTGCTGTGGATTACCACGCCTACGGTTCCCAGTACGTCTTTCTCCTGCTAATCTTCTTCCTTCATCAAAATCTAATCTTCTTCTTTCATCAAAATGCAAGAAATTTTTTTTGGGATTTCTTTTTCTTCTTTTTTCCCCTTTTGAGTTGCATTAGAGAGACATCCAGCAATCGGAGATCCAGGAGGAGCAACCAAGCAGTGCTGCTGAGGCAATCCATGGCTTCCACCTCACGGCCCACTGCTTCGCGGCGTCCATGGCATCACGGGCGGCGGCGGCATTGTGGCAGCATCGTGGGCGCCACGGAGCTTTAAGGGCGGCGGCGGCCGACAAACGCAAAGGCAGCGAGCGCGGTGGCAGCAACCGGCGAGTCCCAGCGCGGCGCGGAGCCGCTCGCCGGTGGCGTTGGCCTCCAGTGCCGCCCGAGATGCAGAAGATGTCCATCGTCGCCACCATCGTGCTCGGGTGCCTCCAGTTTCTCCCGACAATCCCCACCGCAATTGGATCTCCATCGACGGCTCTGCGCGGCCTGAGGGGAGTGGATGCGATGAGTGCGGCTTGAGCGGCGGCGGCACACCAGGCGCGGTGATTACACATGTTCCGACGTGCGCGCGCGCGAGCGCGACATAGAAACAGGTGGTTTCTCCCCAACGCTAATTCCTTAATTTCTTCACGCATCGGGATGATGGAAGACTCGGTTTCCTCTGTAGAAACGATTTATTCTGTTTCTTTCCTCTTTCTTCATTAATTGAGTTGTCATGTCAGTATTTTGCCTATGTAGCAGGTCATTTAAGAGAGATAGAAATTGCTTATTAATTACCATTGGGAATGAGTCGGAGTTTAAGATTTTGATCAAATATACACAAAAATTACCAAAATCAATGATTTTTTTTACTAAATTTTTCATAGTTCATCTATTTGGAGATACGAATATGCAAATATTTTCTATGACTGTAGCAAAAAAAATTAAGAAAAATTAACTTGGTCAGAACCTAGAATGACATTCGATGGAGGTACCATATGTTAACATATATTTGATACAGGATGTTGAGATTGATCCGGATGTAATCAAATTTTATATAAGAATTTAAGTAACAAATCGAAGCAAAATTTGATTTCCATTCCACGGGTGACTCGGTGAAGATGAGGTGCTTTGAGGTTAAAAATTTATGCTACACCTCACGTCCTCACTCCTTCGGCTGTTTGGTCTGTTGACACGTGTAGTACGGATTTTTCACTTTTTTGCGGTGTAAAAATTCTCGAGTTTCAAGCTCCTGCACTACAGTCTTACTAGTATACAGTAGATAGACTAGTACTGTACAGTCTTCGGAGTCCTACTACTCTTACAAGTACTGTAGTACGAATATCCCAGATGCGACAAACTGGGACGCGCAGCTAGAAACGGCCGCAGATCTGAGATCTGCTGGCCGCCTGTGCATGTCAGTGACCCCACCCCCATCGCTTTCGCCCAAAAGCTAGTGTCGGTCTCGGTGGCAGGGCACGGACCAGTGGACCACCCTCCGCCGTGGCCATCTCACGGACCAGTGGACCACCCTCCGCCGTGGCCATCTGGCCAAGCTACGGCCCTCAATCAGCTCCCGGTCGTACACGGAGCTGATCCCTCGCGGGGCCCCGACCGAGTTGTTGTGTAGCGCGGCTGCCGCGCATGCACCGATGCACATGCGTGCGCTCGAGCCGAGCCGAGCCGAACCGGCCGCGCTCGTGAGCTCGTTTTTGCCCGCTGCGCTCCTCCTGCCTGCCTTCGCCTGGCCCGCGTTGGGGGGCCTCCTCGGCTCGCTCCTCGCTCGGCACTCGGCAGCCTCCTGCACCGCCCGTTCGGACTTGCCCACTTGCGGTGCGCCGGGGCACACTTGTCGCCGTCCCACCGGTGACGGGCCGCGCACCTCCGATTTTCTACGCTGCCGTTCGCGCGCCCGCCCTCCCTGCAGGTAGGCCCGAGAAGTCTATCGGGCCCCAGCCGTCATCGGCCTCCACTCAAATCTGGCGGTGCGTAGAGCCAGCCTCGGGTGTCCCGGGGACGGACGACCCCACGTCTTGGCGCCGCGTGCGCGCGCGCGTCCGCCCGGCCGGCCCTCTACGAGGACGACACGAAGCGCGCCGCCATTCGTTGGCCGGTGGGCTGCGCCTGCGCGCGCGGGACCGGAGCGGCAGCTCTGGCCTCGAATGGATAGGTGACGTCGGCGGCCGTTGGGCGCCTGCGGGTGTGGCGCGGCAGCTTGCTGGCGCGAGCGACCCACGCCCACGGGCCACGGGGCCGCGAACGCGGACGCAGTGCAGAAGAACCACAGCCACAGCCACATGCCCGGCCGGATCGAGCTACTATTGCTGTTGCTGGTGGGCGCGGCCGGTCGGGCAAGTTGCCGAGAACCGTGGAGGCGTGGAGCCGCGGAGTTAGGTGGTACAGTACGCGAACAACAGGCCAGCAGAAGCACGACGTTGATGCTTTTTGTATTTTCTGCGAAAGCAAAATCGTGTTGGTAACCATTCACGGTTAGATCGTAGTACTAGAGTACTACAGTCTACAGTATATACTCTTGGCCTGTGTCTTCAAAGACTTAAAATGCTAAGCCACCGATATGTGGTTGGCTTCACCGAAGCTAGAGCGGAGTGCTATTAATCCAAACATGTCACACATTAAAAATTGGTGGCAGTGTAACTTTTCATCTTCCGTGGATGGCGGTTTATTTTAGAATTGATTTTTAACGTAGAATCCTTTAGTAAAATTTGGTTGTGCTTGGGGTGGTGTGTGCCACACTCTCTGAAATTAATTTTAAAATTTATTTTACAATTGATTTTAGTGTAGAACCCTTGAGTAAAATTCCTGCAATCCAATGAAACCTTCCTAGCTTAGACCGATTCCTTCTTCTTTTTTGAGGGGATGAAGCTGAAATTTCCTTTTATATTATTATTATGTAATCGCAAAACAAAAATGTGAGATAGAAAGTGCAGCGCTAAAGTAGTAAATAACGCAATGCCCACCAAACACCGCTACCACCAGAAAGGGGAGCTGCAAATACTACTCAAGAACCCGTCGCGATCCGCTAAAACCGCGTTTAGCGTCGCCCCGCACGTCCTGCCCGCAGCGTTCAGATCAGCAAACATTAAGCAAATCAGATACTCTTCTGTTCAGCTGCAAATCAGGCCAATCGTTTGGCCAGGACGGCCTTGTTCCGCGACAAATTAGTTTGCCAAGATCGCCGCCAGAGAGCACCGGTGCAGCAAGCTACCTCCACCACCACCACGACTGACGAATCAACCTACACCTATCTTTGCAGCCAATGGCGTCAGGTCAAACTTGTTTAAGTGGGGGCCCCAATGGATAAATTAGCGGCCTACCGTGGACTAGAATCCTGGCTCCAGAAGAAACCAGGAAAAAAGAAATGGGAGATGGAGAATCAGGGCTCGTAACTACCAATTATTGGCGCGTCCTGCATCGCCACTGATTGCTGAGCTCGTCAGTGATGTCGTCACCAATCGTCCAGCTCCGCTATGCCACGACCTGAATAGATGCCCGGAATTTTAAGGCGACGGACGGCGAATCCGTGCTCCCAAAAATGCACGCACGTCCGCAACCTAGTGTATTCCTCTGTATGCGTTTAGAGATAAACAAACACATGTCCGGCATGAGTATTTCATGGCTGCGACATAGAGCTGAAACGAACGGGGTGAAACATCACTCGCGACCAAACTGGGCATAGGATAAGCAAGATTGAAGCTTCCTGTCCTGTTCCATTTTCTTTTTAATTAGGGAATCATGTTCTACTGGTTAAACGAGAAATGGAAAGAATAAAATATAACGCAACTAAGAGGTAGAGGGCCCCTGAGGGACGCATGGATTCATAATTTCTAGTTGGGCCTGAACTAGGCCTAAAACAGCTCCTCCAACATGTCCGTTTCTTTCTACGCCCGGCGGCCACTCTTGACGGGCCTGGCGTCATGGTCCTGAAACAAAAAACCTATTAGGTCCTTGTAGCGAATTAAGAGCGTGTTTTAAGAGTGAATCCATAGTCCCTCCGTCCCAAAATAAGTATCGTTTTTTTACTTTTTAAAATCAATATTTGACCGTTCGTCTTATTTAAAATATTTACAAAAATATAAAAATAAATAAATCAACATTAAAGTACTAATAATAATGAATCATTTCATAATAAAATAATTAATTTTTTCATAAAATTTTTGAATAAGACGAATGATCGAAAGGAGATAGTTAAAATCCTAAAACGATACTTATTTTGGGACGGAGGGAGCATGTTGGCTTTATAGTGCAAAATCTAACCATGTCATGATAAACGACATATTTCACATATAAAAGCACTATCCCTATTTAATTACCGCCCTCCATGAACTGGAAAGTAATTGGCTGAAGCTGACTCTATAAAGTCATATTCTCTATGCAACCAAAAAACCCACAATCCCACATTTTTTTTTAGTGGTCTCGCAGGCCTACTAGGCTCGGACTCTGCCGTGGACACATGGAGTCTACAAAATAGGATTCCTTGCAAGAGAGGTCAAATCAGGTTGGATCCTGCCTATAAATATAAGGGCAGAGATTAGGCAAGAATAATCAAGGGTAAAACCCTAAAAGCACTCCAGGCTCCAATGCTCGAGCCGCCGACAAATATGCCGCCCTTCCTGCATTCGGACGACTGCTGTCGTCGCCCCCATCCTCTCTAAGGCACAGCTAGGCCTAGGTTACCGTTCCGGTCCTCTAATTCACACCTACCCAATTCCACCATATAATCTTTGTCCACAGATACAAACCATTACATAAAACATTGGCATTCTTAGTTGACCAATGACGAGATAATCAGGTAAAGATGGAGGTGTAGAAGCCACATTGTTTGGGGTCTATTTGCGAGTCATAAGTTGTGAAAAGGTTGTAAGCTTTTTAGTTAAAATAACTATGGAAACTATCATTTCTCTATCCCTTGAAACAACTATTAAAACGTCTCTTCATTTTCACTTATTTAGAAAAGCAGAAAGCTAAAAGGCAAAAGTAGGATCCAAAGTGCTACAAAAAATCTAATAGCACAAATAGCTGTGAAAGCAGCTATTGGTTCTACTCGTTGGGTTGACTATGCTTTTTGGAAGCAGAAGCACTCCCTAAAAGCTGAACTGGACACAACCTTTATCAAGTTAGATAACTTACAAACTGCAAGGCATAGCTCATCAACAGGAAAAGTTATAAGGGTCGGTCAGTCTATTCTACCATCATCCTAGCCACTGCAACAAAAAAACGGCGTAATAAGTAACAGATCTGTCAAGTATTCTAGATTCAAAAAAGGAATAACAATTTACAGACTAGTTCAAAAAATCAAACATTGCATACTATCAGATACAAGATACAAAGGAAGAAGATTACCAGAATAAACATGAGTTCACTTGTGTTTTACGGATGTGTCCTCCAGAAACTTCCAGGAGGACTTCGCCACCTTTGATGGCGGAGATCCCACAGATCGCACAAGACTTTCAAGATGTCTGATTTTGTTTGCTACTTTCTCCAGATTCATTATAGCATCATCAATAGAATCAGGAGGCACCTCTGTAGCAGGTTCAGATGAAGTTATCCGCCTCTTAAGAGAGATTGGATCTGATTGATCATCCAAAAGGGCCTCAAGAGAACCACCTCGCTTAGCATTATGATTCTCCATTCCACTTCTCATGCAGCAATTGACATTTTGGTTGGGTGGAGATTTTTCTTTCGAACTGCTAGCCTCCAGAGGCAGTTCAGATGCTCCATTCAGACATTTTGTTGATTCCACTCTACCATCACCTTGATTGTTCATGAAAATTTTGTCCTTGACATTTGCCGAAAGTTTTGTACAAGTGTCTACGGCTTCCGCAGGTACATCAAAGAATCCATTTAAGCATTTTTGTACTTCCTCTTCACCACCACAAGATTGCTCAATGTCCTCATCTGAGCTGCTACTCCCTGAACCTGCATTCAGATTGTGAACAAATATTATGAATTATGATACATTGCTACAGGCTATTCTTCCAGAATTTTTTTTTCTCTCAAATACACAGGAGAACTACAACTTAGCATTAAGAAAACAGGAAAAAAAAAATGCTTACAATAGGGGGTACAGGCAGTTGTTTCCTATAAAAGTTAGAATTATTTCTCTTGCGTATCAACAGAGACTACTAATGTACACAAGAACCATTACAACGTACATAAAAAAAAACCACAAAAAATTAAATACAAACAGAGTTTGCCTATGAATGAAACCCTAGACAAGAGAAACCACAATTACCCCCCCCCCCCCACCCCTCCTGGAGCAAGTGCCAGAAGTGTTGGTTGGAATAAGTCCTACATAAAAAGGACCATCACTTTAAATATTCCATGGATTGATTTTGATGTGTCTATGTCAAAATGTCTCGTGGTAAATTACAATCCAGTTTGTTAAATGATGTCCTAAGATCAACAGTTTGCAGTTGAAATCAGCACATTTCCAATTGCTGTTACTTATTCATGTCATAGCTACAATAGTTCACGATAATTAATATCTTAAATTAGACAAAATAAGGATCTGTTTGCTATTTTCTATTTGTATTTGTATTTGTATTGGATAGTTCAGTGGAAAGAAGATTTGATCCAGCCCCTTTCATTCAAGAAAAGAATTGTTGTGCTGATGCTGAAGTACACATAAACTACATAGTCACCCTTATATAAATATCCATCCAACACTACAGGAATGGTACATTGGTACTGCAGAAATATGTTAGGTAAAGATGTCAAAACTGATTATTAGGCTCCTTAAAACACTGTATTTGAGCCATATTATTGTAATAAAATAAATCAGCAGATTCTTTGTACCTGATCTTTGTATAATCAACTGGGCGGTGTACCAGCACTTCCCATTGTCCTAAAAACAGAATTATTAGCTGGGTAAAGAAACAAATAGATGTCAATCATTCAACATGTGAAACCATTTAGGAATGTTTTGCTTGTTCACATCCAAGAGAGTTATGTATTAAATGGATTGGGAAACTGTCTACAACACAAACCATTTTGAAGGTTGTCAGGTTGATGATTGCAGGAGCACTTTTGAAGGTATTAGTATTCATGGCAACCATATAATTAACTGATATCAATCTATCTAAGCAAGAAAAAGAATGCTTGTCCCTCAAGTCTCAAACTAATTACTGTGAAATTCATACGCACAAAACAGGATTGCGTCATCCACTCCTTGCTACTCATGGAGGACCTTACTCTCTCCACACTCAGTGCCTTCTCCAACGCCAACCCCCCCCCCCCCCCCCCCCACCCCCCACCTACAGGGGTGGCTACTGCAGCAGGGGCAAGAAGAAAAACGGTGGGCCTCCTCGAGGTTCCGCTCCTAGTAGCTAGCCTACCTTCAGGGATCCTGAAGGCAACCGTTGACTGGCTCCTTTGGCACTTCTGGCGGATCGTGGCCCAGCTTCTACAATTCATGGAGTGGCTCCATTCAGATGTATCCTAGGCCATGCCCTCCATTGGCGCCTCTGCCCCAGACACACCCTCTACCTGGGCAACAGCTCCACCAGTAGCCGCACGCCTTCGCCACAGGTGCACAAGGGAAGTACATGCCTCCCCTCACGGACAGCCTGTGCCATTGGGTTTACATAACTATTCCTTCCTGGGACCAACAGCTGGAAAACAACTTTACCACCATGATTCTTAAGCAGCCGCCTAAGCATGATTAGTACTTCGACTTTGGCACAAGTCACATGATCCCTGATGCTGGTATCCTCTCTCGTTCTTTCACTACACTCTTTTCCAACATCCATCGTCGTCACCAATGGATTCTTGTTGTGTCCACTGGTTCCACATGACTTTCTCCTTCATTTCATCTGAATAATGTCCTTGTTTCTCCAAGTCCTATTAAGAATCTTATTTTTGTCCCACAGTTCACTACTGATGGTCCTCTGGTGGCCCCACCGCACGGCCACAGGCGGTTGCTGGCTTGCTGCTAGTCCTCCCGCCCTACCAACTCTCCCACATAGCCATGTGCACCCCCTCCCCCTCTTCCGTCCAGCACTCCAGCCCAATGTTACTGGTTCGGCCAGCCTGCTGACCACCCAGGACATCCGCTCCATCTACTCCCGACGTCCACAACAGGGAGGATTCTGTTTCCCTGTCGACCCAGTTGGCTCCCTCGTCAGCGCCTTTGCCTGTTGTCGCTGCATCCTTACCACAAGGCCCGCTCAGCAAGCAGCATGCCATCACAACTCGTGGCAAGCTCTACTTTCAGTAGCCCGCTCTCTATCATGCGACGCTGCTATCACGGATTCCTCGTACCTACCACATAATCCCCATTGAGCCTAATTAGTAGGCGGCCATGCAGGAGTTTTCTGCCCTCAAGGACAACCGTACTTGGGATCTTGTTCCTCGTCCACACTCAGCGAATCTTGTGACTGGCAAATAGGTGTTCAAACAAAAGTTCAAAGCTGATGATTCTCTTGAGTGCTACAAAGCTTTTGTGTTCTTCGCGGTTTTACACAACATCCAGGCATTGATTTTGATGAGACCTGCATGTGCGTGTATATAGCTGGATTGGACCTAGGCCATGTGGCTCCTATAACCGGCCGGCCCTCTCCTCTGTGATTATGGATAGGTATACAAGATTATGTATAAGAATAGGGGAGGAGATCATGTTTGGTTATGTTTCTATAAACCCAAAATCTCCTCCAGACTATGTATACATGTACCTCTGCACCTTGATAAATAAATTTACTATTTCCATATAATATTGGCCTACCCCAACTCGCTTGGGACAAAAGGCTTTGTTTTATTTCCATGTAATATTGCTTTCAGTTGTGATAGGCCTGGCGATCCAACATAAAAACCGAACGACTCTTATGGAGTTAGGACTGGGCACATTTCCACCGAAATCTAAGAAACGAAATGAACCAAACCCAGACAACCAAAATTTTCTGTTTTATAATTTTTTAATGATCAGTTTGGTTCACTGTTTAAGTCTGCTCAGTGCTCATGTTGTTCAGTTCCTAGTCAATAGAAACCGAAGTACCGATAGACCAAACTCCAAGCATTTCATGGCCCATATCTCCTGCGCCTCAGGCAATTCATGTGGGCAGAAATGCATCGCAGCAGCTAGCAGCACAAGTCAATGCACCCATCCCCAGTGGTGGCTTTATCTCTACATTCATCATTAACCCTAGCGTCGCTCACCTCTCACTGCAGCAGCTGGATGCCACGCAAATCATGACAGTGCCATCAAAGCAACTCACTAATGCAACCACGTTAGGCACTAGGCCATCAGGACATGAAGGTGTCACGAGTTCACAAGCTAGGAAGCCAAGGCCTGGTAGGAATTGGCTCTTGATATTGGGTTGACTATATCACTTCAACGTATTTTCTTTTATATAAAACACTTGAGAGCGTGGATTCTGCTTGAGAGGACTATACTGACAGCAAGGGAACCAATTCCTCTTTTTGGTTGCAACCTTCATGTTCAATTGTTTTTCTGTTGACCTCTCTTGTTGCTTGCTGTGCTACAAAGGGAGATGCAATGAATACTTCAATGAGAACTGAACAACCAAATTGAAGAACCAAAACTGATCTGTGTGGTTTCTTATATTCTCTGCATAAACTTTGGTTTGCATTTTCGAAACGCTGAAACTTCTTCACCGAAATAAGTGCCCCTATTGAGATAGAACCCAAAATTTATATTGATTGCTTCAAGCAATATGCTCAACCATAACCTCAGCTATAGGTCTTGGTTTACCATAATTACTATACTATTTTTTTCTTTCTTTTTACCCTCTTTATTGGTGGATCATGTTAGGTTTTAACTTAGGCCCTGTTTGGCAGAGCTTTGGCTTTAGGAAGTCGAGCTAATAATCTGTAGCTCTAGGAAATCCTGCATCTAGACTTGCCATTTATGTTTTAGATTAAATAAATATATTTTAAACCACTTTAATTTAATCTACAAACTACAGATCCATTATAGATTTTGGACCTAGAGCTGTGCCAAACAAGTCCTTAGACTACACAAATTTTCGTCATTGCTAATTTTATTACATAAAAATGCATTAATAGATCCATTTTGATGAATATTTCAGTGCATTCACTTGCATATGTTTATAATAATGTTCAAAGACGTGTATTAGCAACTTTGTCAATATCAAAAATAATTATTAACAAAAAATAGAGGGAGTAATAACATGGAAATATGAAACCACTGGATGTAAGGACCTGTAGCCAGAAATAGCCACACCGAACATGTGGCACGCAAAGCCTGTGGCGAGTAAAAAGTTCGCCACGCTTTTGGCGAGGACAGAAAAGAAAATACACTGCGTGCATGTCTTCACAAATGCGGCACGCCACAAGTCGCCGCATGTTGGGTCATGAATCAACGGAAACGAATCTTAGGTGTGGCAAGCTGTGGCATGCTGTGGCTAAGAACCAAACAGCCCTAATAAATATATAAATGCATGACGATGCATGTGTATAAGAAAAAACTACAGCAATGTTATTATTTTGGTGAATAAAACAGGCATTGAGGTGCCGTTAACTAGTTCATGGATCACTGTTGTGTTTGGCATTATTGCACCTTTTTAAGTACAGTGTGGAATCCAGTTAGTAACAGAGGATCATTAGCAGATCTCATATCTTTGCCAGTCTTCTTGATTTTCAATCGGTTTATGTGACATTACAAAAATTAATGGTGTGAAGGAGTTTTTTCTACCACCGCATCATTTAATCATTACCTGTGAAACAGGCACACTCCAACCTTTTTCAAGGGACCAATCAAGGGCTGGCCTCAGATCCTTGCAATCAGCATCATAGTATCCACCTTCACCAATTGGCTCTTCATGCAAAGCTATCTGCAGAAAAAGGCCATGTAAAAATAGTTCATTGAAGCGTTCTCAAAATACATGAATCTGACTAAAAATGAATCACCAAACGATAATGCATTTTAATCACCAGAATATACCACTGACTGATATTGATAAGTGGCACCCAATGTCAAATATTAGTGGAACACTCGGTTGTATTTTTGAGAAGTTGGCTTCAATTTTTATGAATGGATTTTCTTTTAAGAAATGACTGCAACAGAGGTTTAAGCATATGTTAGCTGACTGGAAGGATAAAAGTTTTCTACTTGTTAAAATCTACATACTATAAATATGAATGTGATTAATTCTGCATAATCAAAAAAAAAAAAAAAAAAAAAACTTGACCTGCGGGGGTTAAGACAGCCCCCGGGCATTGCATTAAGAAGAAGACCTTCTCACGCAGGTCAAGAAAACCCCCGAACCTTTGCCCCACCCATACACAGCGGTACCATAGCCCATGTGAGACGACCGGGGCCGGGCCTTAGACCTGTGCTTTGGCCATGGGACAGACGAGGGGATTTTTTTAACCCCAGCCTGAAATTCGCTCTCACGGGGAGTCGAACCCAGGACCTGAGGAGTGCCGCTGGGTTCCTTTAACCAACTCAGTTAGAGGCCCTTTGGCTTAATTCTGCATAATCATTGTTTGCTAATTACTCCTGACCTTTCTCACATAGTTCCATATGCCACAAAAGTGGATACCAAGTGCATGTGTAAAGTTGAAACCCAACATGAGCCCCAAGTCACAATTCAGGCAAGCCGATAGCTGATTTCCAAGCAATCCTATCCAAACAAAGATCTCTAGGTATATCCCAACATTTCAAATCTCTTTTTATGGTGCAAAATATTGTGAAAAAAATGAAAGTGCAGCATGATTATGCTTATTTGATATCCTCAGAAACAATTTCCACAAGAGTGCAAATAAGAAAACAATGGACAGAAATCAATTATGTGAAAGCAGCAGGGCATTGTCATTAACCATTTGAACTCTTAAGTATTACCTTTACTTTGTCATCACCAAGTAACTCAATAATTTTTCCAGTCCAGTAACAATCACTATACCACCAATCGATCAAGTCACCTACTTTCCATGGACCACTCACAATTGCCACAGCATCTGCCTTTGGGAGTTGGTTAGGTTTTTCATTCTCCAAATACCACTGTGGAAAGGTAGGGCGTACCATGATCATCCTACTCGGATTTTTTCTCCTGTGGTTACCTGGGGGAATTTTGTATAGCCGAGTCCATGTTTTCTCTGACAAAGGAAAAAGGAACCTGTAAGACGTGAACGTGGATCACCGGCAATCTCTTGGCGCTGGAGAACTCTAATCTGAGCACTCAAGAAACTGAGGAATAACTGATGATCAGGATTTTGGTACCACTAAACTTAGCATAGTTTTCTGTGTATAACTGTATATTGCCGAGAATATATATATACAAGTGATTACACAAAATAAGTGGCTGTTGTATTCACGCACGATCACGCCATCCCACGATTGCTCCATGTTGAGCATAAAGCCGGGCACTCTCACCCATGACTCCAACTCCACTAAACTAACTACCCACGCGATCTCTGATCAAGTCCACGCTAACACCGAACAAAACAGTTAACAAACTAACTTAACTACCCTAACTAGCAGATTAGATGATAATGGTGAGGAGCTGGAGTAGCTCAACAAAAAACTACAGTGGACAGCCTAAAGTAGCTTTCTCACAAGGGTACAGCTGAAACAGGACAAAACAATATAATGAACCTGTGCCTTGACTTCTACTTTTTTATTAGATGTAAATACAACAGCCACTGATAAATACAGAACTTGCAAGGTTTATAGGATCTTCACATTGAAATAATAAAGAGAAAATACCCAAAAGATGAAATTTGCAAAAGTTGTGTGCCCATGGGCACTTCCCCAACAAGTGAAAAATCATTACAAATACATGATACACTATTCCAAATTTAAATCTGTTACCTTATGATACAGCAACAACAATAACATTAACAGAACCTTTAGTCCAAAGCAAGCTTACTTGTGTGGGATGGGTAACAAAAAAGGCAACTAGGCAAGCTCCATACCATGCGCAATTCATATCTAGTGCTTGTTTTGTAGTTCTCTGGACCTCGAAATTTTGTATACATGAAGCCATGAACCTTGCCTTCCGTTGACAAAGTTGAGTTAAGGGGAGGAGGATCGTGCCCATGCTTGGGAGCTTGTGATGGCGGAGCAGTTCCTCAATGAGGTTTGCTCGACAAAAGGCCTGCGCCATGACTTGGCCGCTCAACGCAACATTTTCCAGGTCACTGCTTGGTGCCCTGATGGCAAAACACTCCCTGACCTGCCCAGTTGGAATCTCGGTTACACCGACCAGCCGTTGATGGCAGATGATCCTCCAGCACTGCCTCCGATTAATGACAATCGATGCCGTCGCAGGCGGTGCCACCGCAGCCAAACTTCTCCGTCTTCTTCACCAGCGCAAGCGGCTTGTTGTCGGCAGAGGAGGCGCCATGGGTACTGGTGTTTGCTAGGTTGGGGCTGCAGTCCACTGGAGGCAGCTAGCCACGTGGTGCTTGAACCTAGGTCGACACCTTCGATGGACCCTCTTCCTCCGTGTGACAGTCAATTCCTTCAGCCGGCATTGATGGCTCGGTAGCCTCTGTTATTTCCAATGTTCTGCTAGAGAACCAGACAGCTAGGCCAGAGAACGATGCGCCAACCCACGTGGACGATCCAGGTGGCCAACCGCTTGTAAATGTGTGTGGCATGAATAGCACTACGCCCCAGGTGTCCTACCATGTCTGCATTGCTTCCGACGAGAATCACACGGTGGAGGGGGATTTGTACGCTATTGTCTCAACTGGGTAGGATTGCTGGTCTAATTCTTAAACCCCGGCCAATGTTTCTAAAGTTTTGTCTAGGCCTAGTGGGGCTAGGAGGGTCCTTGACGAACCCACAACGGCCTACTTCCCAGGCCGCCTGGCATTCCTCCCCCTGCATCCCCACGGCCCTTTGACCATGAGAGGGATGACTTAGGCGCTGCTAAAGTACAGGCCGTGCCACCGGTGTCCTTCATCGCCACCACTCCTATGATATAAAGAGGCTTTTGTGAATGGCCCCACACCACCAGCAGGGAATCATCTCTCAGACCAGTCGGCTCTCCTCTCAGGTTGGAGGCTGACCCCTACAGGTTTATTCTTGTAGGCGTTGCCACACCAAGGCACATTCCAGCCCTCCTGATGCGGCAAGCCCTCAACGGATTTGGAACTGACACAAACAAATAGATACCTAGATCCAGGTAGCACAGCAAATGGCAGATTTGGAAGTCTTAAGAACCTAACAATCATATACTAGTAGACCCTCAGAATAAATAAACTGTCCAAGGTAGAAAAAAAAATACTTACTTTCATCTGGAAAGTCAAGATACTCCAAAAGACACTCCAGGTGACCTTGCCTTATACACATAAGGTTTATCTGAAAGGAAAGAGGTCAATAATATTAACATGAGGGAGTAGTCCATGTTAGAAACTACTAACTCGAACTATCCAGTATGCACACTTAAAAATCAAATTGTGACATGTTAGTACCACAAACATTCACCAACAACAATTTAAAATTCCATTGCATTGTCTACATTGAGTAAAATAAAGTGGCAGTCCCTAAACATGTCACATTGTTATCACTTAGATATATGCATTCTGGAAACATAGTCTATGCTCCTCAAAATCAGTGCGTGAGCACACATGGTTTCCCAAATTTACAAGGTGTACCTTACTGCGGAACCATGCACCCCTGAAACCGAGAGAGAAGGACCTTGACTCCGCTATGTCTCCAACTTTAAAAGGCAGCATAAGATCCATTTTCAACCACCCAACCTATAAGCATATAAAGTTTACCAACAGGAAAAAAAATTAGCACTCACAAGGTAAAACTACATCAACCAAGATCCACATCGCAAAAATAACTATCAAAAACAGAATATAAAGAAAGAAAACATGAGCAAAAGCCAAAGTCCAGATTGGCTTGTATGTAGCCTGGCACAAAACAAATTATAGACTAGGACAAAGAAAGGTCCCGGTTTTATGTTTTAAAAAAAAGTGTCCTCGGTAACAAATTAAAAGCTCCTGGGATCTACACAAATGATTTTCTAGGACCTCCGGTTTTATGCGAACTTTTGAACCTAGGACCTCCGGGACACAAGAGGATATACTCCAACGCAAAACCAAGCACACCCTTTTCTGTTTCAAAGAAAACATTATGAACCCATGAAACTAAACAGGGTACCAAAAAGGGGCACTAAGCGCACGCTTCAGCGCGCTGAAGCCCTAAGCGGACGGGTAGCGCTTCGCTATGGGGCATAAACGCTCCCAAAGCGGCGCGACCGCCTCGGTGGAGCAGCAGTTGCCGCGCGCGGCGCACGGCGCAGCAGCAGGGGACGGGCGCCGTCAACGGTCCAGCAGAGGTGGGAGCGGAGAGGGAGGTGCGTACGCAGGGTCGCCGGCCGGTGTGCGGAGGACGGAGGCGATGCGCGAGGCGACTGGCGAGAGGAGGGAGGGGGAGCCGCTGCCGAGCCTGGGACTGCCCCAGTGGCGGAGATGGGGGCTAGGGGCGGCTTGGCGTCGGCGCCAGCGGGGCGGCCGTGAGTCTGAGAGGTCGTGATCCTCTCGCCTGAGACCTGGGCACCTGGCCGCGGCTGGCCTACTGGAGACCCGGCCGCGGCTTGCAGGAGGCGCGCTGGCGCCGGACAGGGGACGCGGAGGGGGTGGGGAGAGTGGGTGGCCCGCTGCCGGGAAGGCGGCGACGGCGAACACCGGGTACCGCGCGGACGGCGGGGAGTTCGCAGTCGCGACCAATTCGAGCGGGGGAGAGAAGCGTCGGGTCGCTCGTCTGCTTAGAACGGTAGAACCTGCTTTGTTGGGCTGTGGTGGGGAGCTGCTGGGCTGGATCTGAAGACTACACTTCCACTTGTTTTGGCCCAGCTGGGGCTGAGCCCGTGCCTGAGCACCGCCTGCTTGCCGAGCACGAGGGAGGGAGGGAGGGAGTAGAAGACCGACTTTTTTTTTTAACCTTTTTTTTCAAAAGATATTCACAAATACATCCATGCAGGTATGTATCTTTTTAAAATATGGACCCTGACCTCAGCGTTATGACTTTTGACGCCAAGGAAGCACGTCTCGGCGCCATTGATCATGGCATCGAGGTCTTAGAGACACATCAGACGTGACGCTGATCTGGTGCCGACGTGGAGAAGCCCTCTGCGCCATGGACGTGCAAAACACCCCAAGGCCTCGACCTCGACCCTTTGTGTGACGCCTCCCCATTGACCGGGGCCTGACAGGACAAGCGCGCGATGAGCCCTGCCTGTGGCTGTGGGTAGTACTGTGGCTGCTGTAGCAGCGCAGCCAGCTGAGGTCCGTACGGGATTACGGGTGTGGCACCGGGGGGATGACGACGGGACGGGCCTTTGACCACAGGCAGGCAGACAGGCTGGGCTGGACTTCTGACTGGCGAGGCGAGGCCGAGTGCAGCGCAGTAGTAGGAGTTTATGGACCTGCCGTATCGGTGTACGTACAGCGTAGTACTGTGCTGCTCCGGGTCGTATGGAAACGGTACACCTTTCTTTTCGGTAATAACAGAGTGCTATACTCAAGGGCAGAAAAACAAGGGCAGTGACGTGTACTAGTGTGATGCTAAAATTCAAGTATGCGAGTACTGGAGTGCATTCAAGCTGTTCAATCGTAGGCAGTGCTGTGCTGGATGGTAGGAGTAGAACGGAAACTGCTGCGCTTGCGCGTTCTGTGCATGTGATGCTACCGGTATGCTTTTGACCTGGAGTACACCTCATTTTGCATAAGAGTACCCAGAAATGCAAGGACATGATTTATGAAAAAAACAAAGGATTTGTACAAGCGCCATAAAGGGAAATAAAATATTTCTAAAACATGTATGGGAATTAGCGAGAGGATTGGATCTATCAAAACCAAAACTCAATCAGTGAGTGCCTTGGAAGTTTAAATTTAGTCGGCCTCTAGATAGCAAGGATGGAAGAAATTTCGACAATCAACTCCTAGTGCATTATGGCAAAGTATATTGTATTGTCCGTTGTGGAAACCAAAAATTTCTACCACATATATATATATATATATATATATATATATATATATATATATAGGGTAATTATTTCCTACTCCCTGTCGAATCCTCCATTTTGCTTTAAATTTGCCCCTAAAGGAAATCCAGTATATACATTCACAGAGTGTTGACAAAACGCTCTAGATATTGTGTTTGCAATTGGTAACCGTGGTTATGTGTGAATGCGTTGCTACACGACGTGTTGTTACCCGATAACTGGAGTTTTGTGAGAGACCCATTTACACGGTGCAAAAGTTGCACATCAATATAATTTTGTGTCCACGTGTGTATGAGTATAAATGAATGTATTGTTACATGATACATTCTTTTTTTTTTGGGCAAATTGTTTCATGATATGTTCTCGACCGATAACTGAAGTCTCGTAATAGCATTATTCACACGGCTGCTAAATCTGCACGACGAAGCAATTTTGTCCCTACGCACAGATGAATGTATCTAAAAATATGGTTTGTTTTGGTTCTTCCAATTACGTTACTTACTGTTGTTCTCCTTCAGTGCGATGCAATATAATAATATTTTCGAGGTTCCGTGAGAAGCTCATCTACGTTGTTCATAAAAGCCACACGGAGATACAGTTGTAACCCGTGGTTCTCCTTAAATATGATGTGATGTAATACTTCTCAATCAATAACTGAAGTTCCGTGATAACCTCGTCCACATGGTGATAAATCCCCACGGACATATAATTTGTACCTGTGTACGGATTGTTTTGTGTTAAAACATGCTTTGTTTTGGTTCTTTCAGATATATTTGACCGAAATCCGAGTGTTTGAAGCAAAATTCAGTCAAACTTCATGGACAACAAATCATACCCAAGGATATATAGATCCCATACAACTCATTGTTCATCGTTGAGTAGTAAATTGTAGACAAAAAAATGGAATATGTGAAGCTCATACCTTTGTCACTTTTCCCCATATAAACGGGGAAACGGAAACGATAGAAAAAAGAGAAACTGATTTTCCGGATAAGCCTTTCAAGAAAAGGCACAAGCTTTCTCGATCAACTACTTGCAAGTGATGAATGAGGGCACTCTCAATGCTGCATTTATAGTAGTTTCTATGTGTATTAATTAGGTTGTCATATAAATATTTTGCTGATGTGTCAAACAACTTGTTGAAGAGAGAGAGAGGAAAAAAAAAAGAAGAAACCGTTTCCTAGGGAGAAACGAAGTCTTCACTCGAAACGAGACGCTAAGAAACGGGAAAACCGCGTTGGGGAGACCTAGGTCGTGTCTTCCTCTCTCACGCGGGATCGATTGCATCGTGCTCGCTCTGTGTCGGTAGATTTGCTTCCCTTGCTCGCAGGCATGGCGGCAGCAAGCAGTCTCGCATCGCGCCATGCTGCTGGGCCTCCCGGTCGCTCGCGATTCGCATCCGTCCGCGGCGACCTCGCCGTCCAAGTCAGGCACCACGGCACCGGTGTTCACGGCCAGGAAGCGAACACGAACGCCAAAATAGCGCTTGTTCGTGCACGCCGCCGAGCTGCTGCTGAGCACGCGCTCGTCCATGTTTGTGTGTGTGGCATTTTTCTCGAATGTGATTTGTATCGCTTCCAAATTCATGATTGCATTTGTGTTGCGATTGACCTGCTGCTGGTGATCTCTTTCCATGCATGGCGTTTGTGTCAACACCGGCCTGTTGCAGACCCTTCAACAGCGTTCATGGAGTGGTGCGTTCCGTGCTCACTACCTATTCGGCAAAATGCTTCAACTAGACGTCATTTGTCTGACGTCGTGTAAATGAAAATGTGTTTGTGTTCAGGAGACTACATGACTGATTGGCACAACTGATCTACTCTCTTTTTGTATTACATTTAATTCATCTATTGTATGAACATTGCTATAGAAACTATGGGTTGGAATTTCTACTAGATATTGGCTCTGTTCGCTTCGTCTAAAAAGCGCTTATTTTTCAGCTGGAACAGTGTTTTTCTCTTAAAAAAAATCAGCAACAACCGAAATCAGCTCAGCTTATCAGCTCTAGCGAACAGAGCCATTAATTGCTTTCTCTTTCTCTTGGAAACTACATCTGGAAACCCCCCATTGGACTGCCCTTGAGTGATCTGACAAAATCCCCATGATCGCATCACGCCCACGTTAGCGCCTACCTCTTCCCGCAGTGCTCATCGCACTCGCCGAAACGAAACCTCTCAGCCAACATGTGGGACCTACCCCCCATTGTCCCCACATGTCAGTAAAGTTACCCAGATAATGCGGCGTAACTTTGATCCCCCCCTCGCTTGTCCCTTGTTTACCAGTGGAGCAATTTTGGGTCGGACTCCACACGTAAGCCTCGTCAAAGTTTTTAAAACGCCTCGTGTTGAAAAAACGCAGGTCAAACAAATACATAAGAGCAAGAAATCTCTCGCTTCCCGTTGGAGCGGAGCGGTGGCCGAGCTGTCCTGGCGGCGGCGGCAGCAGCAGCTAAGCAAGGTCCTAGCGGCATCGTCAGCTCAGGGGTGGCACTGTGGTAATCTATAGTGCGTGCGGTTTTGACTCCCGAGAAGCGGGTCGGGCAGCGTCGGCGGGATGATGGCATCACTAAGGTGGTGGTGGTCGGCGGTGGTATTGTCGGTGGTGGTTGGCGTGAGCCCGGTTGTCGCCAACACAGAGGGTATGCAAATGCCACTACTTCATGTAATTTGTGGTTTATTTTCTTCAAGGTTTGATGAGTATCCCACAGTGAGCTGATTTCCTTCTAGGGGGATAATAGCTGAAAATCTAGGGATGTTGTCCAGAAATCTAGTGTTTGTTAACGTTCTTTAAGCCTCTGTTGATGGGCGGGGACTGAACAGGGGGATGAAATGATAGCAAATATTTCTCATTTCTAACGCTTTGACGGAATTGCTTTGGGGGCGGGGTCTTTGTCTCTCCTAGTGTTTTGTCATTTTGTACTATACGGCAGTGTTTGTATGATGGGTGTTGTTTTGCTACATCTGGAAAGATTGATTGCACAAACCTGGAAGGCATCTTGTTTTGTAACAAATGCAATATATGCAAAGAAGTCTAGATTCTGTTTTCTACTCATGTCGGCGTCTAGAACTATTTTGGGCCTCAATATTGCAAATGAACTATTTTAGGCTCTGTCAAAATTGTCGCCTTTTAAATTTTTCCTATAAAGGTGCATGCAGGGCTTATTTTGTCTGATACAAAACTTTGGTCTTTCATTCACTACTACACAGTAAATTTTATTTCATTGCACCATTAAATCCAAACTAGGATGATTGTTTTTGTTTATTTGGCTAAAGATAGAAGCTTCAGGAAAGAAATTATGATTACCGGACCTTTTCTGTTTGGGTTGGGAGGTGGATAGATCACTATACTTAGTTATAATTGTCTCACTAATTTGTTCTGCCATCGTAGATATGGACTGATATATTATCGGTAAGTTGTTAATGAATAAACTGTACTTGCTACCAAAATAAAGCGGCGCCATTAAGAATGAACCGAAGCTACGTAACGAAAAAAACGAATGCGTACGTTACTTTAAAACTAAGTTTTCACAGAGTGTTTTTTTACATTCTTCTTAGTACACATGTGGAAAGAAACTGAATTGCCTTAAATACTAGTGATTTTTTTCATGGTGACTATATCCTTGAAATGGTGAGTAACGTTTGGTTATGTACTCATGATTAAAAGATGATACCACCATGGTAATCAAACCCCTGTAAGAGTAATTACTATAGATGCTAGCCATATTGCACGTTGAATCCATGATGCTAGAACATTGATATCTTAACGACATATATTAATGAAGGGGAAAACCTATGCATCCTCTTAAATACCTAATGGTTAGATGATTGCTTATTGTGATGATACCTGAATGGCAGGTGATGCTCTATACAGCCTACGACAAAGCCTGAAAGATAACAACAATGTGTTGCAGAGTTGGGATCCAACTCTGGTTAATCCATGTACATGGTTCCATGTTACTTGTAACGTTAATAACAGTGTCATCAGACTGTAAGTTGATCAAAGATCTTCTTGTTTATTCTCCCTTTGAGCTGAAAGACTGACCATTTGAATATTGATTGTCTCCCTCTTGCTAGTGATCTTGGAAATGCACAACTATCAGGTCTGTTGGTTCCACAACTTGGACAATTGAAACATATGCAATATCTGTAAGTTTCCACATACATGATTTTGATAAGTGAGCTAATAGTTTCATGATGCCATATAGGTGCATCTTTCAATACCAATATTGGTTTAACATAATTGCTTAATTTTTGTGGAGCTTCTGAAACATGTGTGCATGCTTTTGGGTGCATTATGTATCCTTTTGTCTGACGCCCAACAGTTCGCACTCCTCTTACTATTTTTCCAATAAATATTGTATCCTCCAGTACCCTACAATATGTGTGTCGTCTTCGTGTTGAATTTATGTTTCGTCATTTTACAACAGACAACTTTACAGTAACAACATAAGTGGGCCAATACCACCTGAACTAGGGAACTTAACTAACCTGGTCAGTTTGGATCTGTACCTCAACAACTTCATTGGCGGTATTCCAGATACCTTGGGCCAACTATCAAAGTTGCGGTTTCTGTAAGTTAATTCAATTGCCTTGGTAACAGAAGTGATATATTCATGTGACATTGTCTATTATATATGTTCAAAAAATATGTTGATTCTGAATACTCAGTTGTCATTTGGTAATGATTTATCTTACAATGATGTGGAGAAATAGAAAATTCTTGCAACACAGTAATGTATGCATGTTGTGCCCATTAATAGGTTTGCACAAAATTTCCTCCAAATGCACTCTTTAGTTTGTGTTAGTAGATACTAAAGTTTTCATAACTTCAATCAATCAACTGTCCATTTGTGTCGTCTTCTTTTGATTCTTAAAAGACAAAATCCATTGTCTAGTTCTTGTGTTTTTACTTATTACATTATCTCTAAGCTTAGATGGACTATTGGAAAGATTGTGATATTTTTATTTCTTTGGATGTGTACTTGCAAGGACAGCCGTCTTAATAACAACCGTCTTTCTGGTCAGATTCCGAAAACCTTGACCAATATCAACACTCTCCAAGTTTTGTAAGTTACCTGTTGCCCTTTTAAACATCATTATAGCTATTCAGGATGTTGGATAACGGCAAAAATGTTTTGACAATATTGTAGGGATCTCTCAAACAACGAACTCTCAGGAGGGGTGCCATCATGTGGTTCATTTTCTCTGTTCACGCCTATAAGGTAATTTCTGGAGGAATTTGGATGCTTAATTGCATCTTCTGCTGCAGTTCTCCTGCCAGAAAACTTGTGTTTTCTGAGATTGCCAATTCTTACCTTTTTGTCACAGTTTCGCTAACAACCCAAATCTTTGTGGCCCTGGTACTACAAAGCCTTGTCCTGGGGCTCCTCCATTTTCTCCACCCCCTCCATACAATCCCCCAGCACCAACTTCATCAAAAGGTACGGTGATTGGCTGTATATCCTATCATATCATACTACTGTTTGAGACATGCATAAGAGGGAAGCACTGACATGATCAAACTACGATACGCGACATATCCTAACTAGGTTAATTTTGTTCCCTCAGGCGTGTCCAGCACCGGAGTAATCGCTGGAGGCATTGCGGCTGGCACTGTATTGCTTATTGTTGTGCCTGGTATTGGATATGCATTGTGGCGGAGGCGAAAACCTGAAGAGCAATTCTTTGATGTCCCTGGTCGGTATTATATACCACAGTGTGGTTGTTGTCAGCTGTGCTTTTCATTTCATTTAGAGGAAAATGCACCCCCGGTCCTTCAACTTGGCTCAAGGTGTCATCTAGGTCCCTGAACTCTCAAAGTGATATATGTGGGTCCCTAAAGTTGGCAAAACGTGTCATTTAGGTCCCAAACTTTCAAAGTGATCACCGTTGGTCCCTAAACTTGACACAGGGTGTCATCCAGGTCCCAAATACTGTAGATAATTCCAGCACCGAATTTTAAAAAAAGAAAATCTAATTTCGGGTACTGTAGCTACAATCTGTAAAATATTCTAAAAATTGTATTTTTTTCATACGATCTTCGATGAAGATGGGTTTTATATAAAAATTGTAGCTTGCGATGTGATCTACAACTTTCTAGTTTTGAGTATTTTAATAGCTTGCGATGTGATCTACAACTTTCTAGTTTTGAGTATTTTAATTTGAGGTGGTTAAGACACACAAAAAAAATTAAACAAAATTTTTCAGCAATATATTAATCACGTACAAGCGCGTGTCGTCTTGGAAAAATCATATCTTTCTTATATACTATCAAATTAAGATACTTTTTATACAAAAGTTGTAGCGTTCGACGAGGTCTACAACTTTCTAGTTTTAACTTTTTTAATTTGATGTCGTTAAGATTCTCAAAAAATTTAAAATACAAAACCACTGTGCAAGAACCAAAATTAGCGTTTTAATTTTTTTTTTAGAATCTTAACGACCTCAAATTAAAAAATTTAAAACTAAAAAGTTGTAGATCTCGTCGAACGCTACAATTTTTGTATAGAAAGTATCTTAATTTGATAGTATATAAGAAAGATATGTTTTTTCAAGGTAACACGCGCTTGTACGTGATTAATATACTGCTGAAAAATTTTGTTTAATTTTTTTGAGCATCTTAACCACCTCAAATTAAAAAACTCAAAACTAAAAAGTTGTAGATCTCATCGCAAGCTACAATTTTTATATAAAAGTCATCTTTATCGGAGATCGTATGAAAAAAATACAATTTTTGGAATATTTTATAGATTGTAGCTACAGTACCCGAAATTAGATTTTCTTTTTTTAAAATTCGGTGCTGGAATTATCTACAATGTTTGGGACCTAAATGATACCCTGTGTCAAGTTTAAGGACCTGCGGTGATCACTTTGAAAGTTTGGGACCTAAATGACACCTTTTGCCAACTTTAAGGACCCACATATATCACTTTGAAAGTTCAGGAATCTAAATGACACCTTGAACCAAGTTGAAGGACCGGGGGTGCATTTACCTCTTTCATTTATATGCACTTCTTTCCATTCAGGCGAGGAGGATCCTGAAGTTGACCTTGGACAACTCAAGAGGTTCTCGCTGAGAGAGCTTCAAGTTGCCACAGATAACTTTAACAATAGGAGGAATGTCCTAGGAAGAGGTGGTTTTGGAAAGGTGTACAAAGGGAGACTAACGGATGGTTCACTGGTAGCCGTGAAGAGATTAAAGGAGGAACGCACTCCTCGCGGAGAGCTCCAGTTCCAAACAGAAGTTGAATTGATTAGCATGGCAGTGCACAGGCATCTGCTTCGGCTCCGTGGATTCTGCATGACTCCTACAGAGCGGTTGCTAGTATATCCATACATGGCTAATGGCAGCGTCGCATCGCGCCTTCGAGGTACCTTATTCTTTCTCACCGCTCAAATCTTTTCTTCCGCATTTAATTGGAAATCAAGTGCTATAAATTTGTGCCAAAAGCATATAACCATTTTTTCACTTTCTTTTTTCTTTGTTTTCTATAGTCCAAGTTTAGTCTGGATATTTCTGATTTTGTTCTTGATGCTCTGATTTTTTATTTTTTTTTTTTAGAACGCACTCCGAATGACCCTCCTCTTGAGTGGGAGACAAGGGGTAGGATCGCGCTGGGATCAGCCAGAGGTCTCTCTTACCTGCATGACCACTGTGATCCCAAGATCATTCACCGCGACGTCAAAGCCGCCAACATCCTCTTGGACGAAGGCTTTGAAGCCGTCGTGGGTGACTTTGGCCTCGCCAAGCTCATGGATTACAAGGACACCCACGTGACGACCGCTGTCCGCGGGACGATCGGTCACATCGCCCCCGAGTACCTCTCCACTGGAAAGTCCTCTGAGAAGACGGACATCTTCGGCTACGGGATCATGCTCCTGGAGCTCATCACCGGGCAGAGGGCGTTCGATCTCGCCCGCCTCGCGAACGATGACGACGTCATGCTCCTTGACTGGGTAAGTAGAGTAGAGCACTGTCACTGTCACTGTCACTGTCACTGTCACTGTCACTATGAGCTGGCTTCGGTTAAATAGTAATGATGATTGAAAAAACTGTGAGAGGAGTGGAAAGAAATGAAGAAGCTGCTGCTGCTGGTGTTGTGGTTGCAGGTGAAGGCGCTGCTGAAGGAGAAGAAGCTGGAGCAGCTGGTGGACCCGGACCTGCAGGGGCGGTACGTGGACGAGGAGGTGGAGTCGCTGTTCCAGGTGGCGCTGCTGTGCACGCAGGGCTCCCCGATGGAGCGGCCCAAGATGTCGGAGGTGGTGCGGATGCTGGAGGGCGACGGGCTGGCGGAGCGGTGGGAGCAGTGGCAGAAGGTGGAGGTGATGCGGCAGGAGGCGGAGCTCGCCCCACGCCACAACGACGACTGGATCGTCGACTCCACCTACAACCTCAGGGCCGTCGAACTGTCTGGCCCGAGGTAGAGGTAGGCGATGAGTGATGTAGATGATTATGAATTTCCTTGTCTGTGAATATGACAGCAGGTAGTGGTTTGGTTGGCCCTGGATGATGGCTGCGAAACTGTAGCTGAATTCGTGTAGTCGTGTTCGATTCTCGTCTACTGAGTCGTCGTCACCTCTGTAAGTTTTGGTTTTTCTGATATTAATTAGAGAGAGCAGTATGACACCAGTTTAATAGTAGCAGCTGCGTTTCGTTTCTGCGATGGTGTCCATAGCAGCCAGCATGTCGCGTGTGGTGACTGCGCTTGGCGACGCTCTCAACAGCGGGGTGACGAGCGAGGCAGTGGGCGCCTGGGCGGGCAGACAGAGAGCAGGCGCCCAGGCTCTTGTCAGGCATGCATCGGTGGTACTAGACCCTGCCCAGCCGCTCACCGATAAACAAATCTACTGCACTGCTACTGCACATCATGCTATGCGCTGGTCAGGCAACATCTGAATTCCGAGCGTGCACAATTTGACAGTCACATTACGAGCCGAATGCAGCGTCTTCTTTTCAGACCATGCAATTAGCCACAGCCAACAGGGCAACAGGCACAAGACACCCGACCTACAGGCTACAGATAAGTTCCTGTTCGCAGCGTGAGGCCTTGAGCAAAGGTAGAAGTACAAGTGTACAACCAAATAGGAGTAGCATCACAATCACCACTTAACCACTATTAGTCTTGCACTAGTATCACACTGACAAAGAACAACGGCTAGTAGTCATATACAGCACAACACCGAGAGCGTCCCTGACATCGACCACATACATATATAGGTTTACAAACATGTCAAGCAACAGAGAACGAGAACGAGAACGAGAACGAAAGGTTTGGCGCCAAATGCCTCGCTAACTCTAACTGCTAACCAAACCAAAGGAGGGCAAAAAGAGCTGGGGATGAACCATGCGTGAACAGTACATCGTCTCTATTAGGCTAGAGGGAGGGCACCCGAAAGAACCTGCCGCGGCACATGCAGCGGTAGGCGAGGGGGCAGGACTCGGAGGCCAGCGCGCACCTGAAGCTCACGATGACGCGCCGGCACGGGGAGCACGGCCCGCACGCGTGCGCGCAGTCCGGCAGCCGTGACCCCGCCGCCGCGCGGTCCTTGACCCACCACACCTCCTCATCCACTACCACCAGCGAGCCCTCGCCGTCCACGGTCCGGTCTGCTGTTGCCCTGCTGCCTCCTGCTGCGCGAGCACCGACAGCAGCCGGTACCACTACCACCTCCCCGTCGACGTCGAGCACGCCGGCGGCACCAACTGGACCCGGCGCACCTGCGCGGTGAACATACACGGAGAAGACGATCGACTGTCAGGTCCCTGTAATTTGCTCAATTAATTGGGTACACAGCCAACACAGGTTAATTAGTGTGTACTGTAGTGATGTTGGAGGAAGGAAAGCAAAAAAAGAATGCCATTGCCAGCGTGTGTTCAGATGCCACACGTGCGTGCTGTGGTCTCAAGTCATCTCTGATGCATGGTTGCGCAGGCCATGTCGGCCTGGCACGTCAGTACAGTACGAAACATGAAATCTGACAGCGGCATTGAATTGAAAGAAGGAAAAAACACAGTTAGGCTTACTACAGCGCAAATCTCATATTTAGTTACATTTCAAAATTTTAAGATTTCTATCACATCAAATGTTGCGGTACATACATAGAGCATTAAATATAGATAAAATTTTTGCATGTTTACACAGTTTGTACGTAAATCATGAGACGAATCTTTTAAACCTATTTAGATCATGATTAGATACTTATTGCAAAAGATTTCTTTTCCAAATTACAAATTGCAACTGCATTTAAAGGGGCACAACTTACGTGGTGGCGTCGTTCTGACGGCGTCGGCAACGTGCGACGACGACGAACTGATGATGACCAGCAGGAGCACCAACACGACCTCTGCCGGGGTTGGAGCTGGAGCCCACCATATCCGGCACCGGCAAGAAGACGACTCCTTCCGCGTTCTCATTTCTAGCTACGAGCTACTGGATCAAAGGCAACAACACAATATGCGTATGCCGAGAGGAGAACGAAACAGAGCAAGAGCAAGCAAACAATGCAGTGAGCTAGCTACCGATCGAGTTCGTACTTATGAGGGGATATATAGGGCACAGCAGGCAGTTGCATTTGCATCAGAGCTTGGTGGAAGTGGCCATAAATAACTGGATGCATGCGCATGCGCCGGACGGCCGGGCGCTCACAGGATCCCCGGTTGGATTCACATGGAAACCCTTGCGCCGGCCCAGGAAATCCACTGAGAGAGCAGAGCACACCAAGACGAGCGAGGACGACCAACAGTAGTTTCTAGTATTAGATGTGGCCGTATGAAGGTCGTGCTCGATCGCACGCCTGGGCGCGAGGGGAAGCAAATGGCGCGGCGGGGTGTGGCATGGCAATGGCATGGCTCGCTGCAAATTTATGGCTGGCTCTCGCCGCGCGGCGCAGTTATTACGGCGCGCGTCATCGTCGTCGTCCCGGAGCGTTTTCTAGCTCCACCGGTGCCCCGTCTGGCACTCTGGCTGCAACAACCGCACTGGAGTATAATACTACTGCTGTGCTGCCGTTCTGTTCTGCTCCTGCTCTCGAGAGCTCTGAACGCGCGTACTCCTACAAAAATTGTTCTTCTGCCACTGCCAGCACGGTTTGGTTTGCGTGGTTAATGAACAGCTCCAGTCAAGCTGAAATCACTCGGCATCAATGCATCTGTGAGCAGCACGCATGCAAACTGCATCTGTACATATGTTATACTAGTAGCTTGCGCGCGCCTTCGCGCGCGTACATAGGGAAATAATAATCTAAACATTATATAGCATCTAGATTGGTAGTTGTAAAGTTAATCATACATAATAGATACTATCAACCAAATGCAGCAGCCTGAATATTACATAGTATTCAATCTGGATAAGTTCTGACTGGATAAGTTCTTAGCTAGTTTACACAGGTAGCATATACTGTAAAGTAAACGGACATAACTGGTGTTAGTTTAGTTTGCATACATTATACATCATTGTCATGGTCTGCAACATGTTCTTGTGGCTATAAATACATTAGGCACTTTATTTAAAAGCTTCCAATGCTTTGCATAGTCTTATGATTCTTGTTGAGTGATCCCGGGCATTATACTGCAATTGAACATGTATAGTTGTCATCTCTTCTGTGTATTCATATAAACAAACGGGAAATGATTTTGGAAGTACAACTAAACTGTTAGTATTGCTATTCTGGATTTTTATCGATCGACAGAAAAGCAAAGAGTGGTTTAGGCGTAGGAGGCCCAGAAAAGAAACTTTCATCGTTACTCGTAATATGTATCAGTTGAAGTGATCTACTGTAAGGAATGACTAAGCACAATGACTAAGCACGGTGACATTTTGAAGTACCTGAAGTGGGATCATGGTAAAAACAAGTTTGGCACGAAAAAAAATGCCAAAAAGCAATAATTCCATACATGACAATAGACAGCCAATTAACTGTTCCTGAATTATGGGAAGCGTACTTACAAAGAGGAGGAAGATGGGAAGGGAAAAAAACATAAAACAATAATTAGCAGAACATACAAGCTAAGGTATCTTAGGTTAGCAGTATATGACTGTCCATAAACACGAGCTACTTAATAATTGTATGGTAACGAGCTAACCCAACATATAATTAGGGGGCATAATAATGCGCACATGAAACTGGTAAGCAACGCCTACAACTATATGTCAATTAAGTATATCGGTAGGAAGACAACAACTCACCAAAGCAAATAGCATTGCAGTATCCTACTGCGAATTCTTGCATGAACAAAGCAATCACATTGTAGGCCTGCAGTTTTATAGGCTATAAATATAACCACGAGGTATGATAAATAGATTTAGGAGCAGGACTCAACTGAAGAAGAATAAGGATGCGATAGCTCACCTAAAGCAATCGAGTTGATTTTTTTTTCGTCAACTGCAATGTGGATAAGATTAGGAGTTCACATGCCTGCGAAAAAAAAACAAATGATGGTTGATTTAAACCTTAGGCCAGTACAAGCAAATCTGAACTTGTTCAGCACTGGAAGTGAACGAACAGTAATACAACACAAGCACTTCATGGAGGAAATTATGACCACAAAAAAAAACATTTAAGCAATAACTTTAAAGCTACAGGGGACTACATCTTACATGTCTGCTAGATGAAAGGGCACAATGGTTTGTAGATAGTTGGGTAAGTAAATTAAAAAAATGTACCTCATATAAGGATAATGGACACAACTGAGTTACTACTCCATGTCTCAATTTTATAAGCCAAGGCTTTATCAGAGCTTACATTTGGATGCATGAGCAAGAAAATAAAAGAAGACAAATATTGCATCATCTAGTTTTTTTTATTAAACGTCGGTAGGAAGCAGCAGGTAGCTTGCAATGACCTCATCATCATCTCCATTATATATTTTGAAAAAGCTAGCAATGTATCGTTATAACTAATAAGCATTATTTGAAGAAAAATTGGCATTGGTAGCTACTAGACAAAACTCGAAGGAGAAGAGGGCTCAGAGATAGCTGACCTTAAAGAATAGAATCATCATTGTTATATGTACCAACAGTGCTTGCCTATTCATAAAGAAAACATGTAAAATGCAGTAAGAAGTATACGTAGTAAATAAACATGAAAGGAGAATGCTTAGATTACGCCTGAGATGGTCAACACTTAAAAAACATGCATAAACTTCTACTGTATACAAATAGCCATTTAATAAATCATGGCAACCATGTTTAGATAACATATTTCAAGCTGTTTCAAAATGGATCTTACCATTGTTAAATGGCTCTTATATTATAGGCCTATATAGCCCAGCCCATGAGGCTCTCAAGTCCTCTATATATATTCATCTCCACCTCTGAAGATGGGGTTCTGCTCAAATCCATGTAATAACCATCACATTATTTTGTATAAGAAGTGGAACCTTAATATGTAGAAGATGCAGCCAAATATGTTAAGAAGGTAGATGCAGACCTGATGTGGAAGGGCGAGGTTAGGCTAATTTACTTTAGTAAATCCCAAGTTTGTACATTTAGTTTGAGCTAACGCACACTAACATGCCAAGAAACCATAGCCAACGATATCAAGACTCTGCTTGTAACTATTTTTACTAATGGAAAGCACCTATAACTTTAATTCTAGTAAAATGAAAATGCAATATTGAAAGGAATAAAATCAGCTTGCAATAGTCCAGTAGGTACACAGTTTGTATTTGTCCCTGCAATATATTTAAACAATTGCAAATTAGAAAAAATATTAGAAAAATATAACTCCCAATAGCCATAGTAACTGTTATGAGGATCTGCCGCCCAAAAAAAATGTAGAAATTATTGTGAAAATCTGCTGGGGGAGAGGATTTGGGAGCCTCCATGGAACGGAGGAGAAGAAAAGGGTGAGGGTGAATTACCTTGAGATCTAGCTGTCGAGCTTTGGCTCCGACATCACCAATGACGAAGGGCAGTTCTGTTGCACATCTAGGGTTTTGTAGGAACACAAGCTCCCCAGCGAGAGGAGAGGGAGAGGAGGGGTTGAGGAGTAGGCACGGAAGATGGGCAGAGGAAGAAGCCCGCGGAGCCACACCCGTGCCGGCGTGCCACTCCCTGCCATGCCATCACATCGTGCCCGCCGTCGAGACAGAGAGGAAGAGGATGAGGAGGGAGTGAAGGAAGAGGAGGAGAAGGAGAGGGAGGAGGCGGAGGAGGAGAGGGCGGCTGCGGCGGCGGAGGAGGGCGGCTGCGGCGTGGTGCCGACGTGACGCCGGCGCCCGTCGCTGCTACCCTCCTCGCGTCGGGATATCGAGGGAGAGAGCACGTAGAGATAGAGGTGGAGAGAAGAAGAATGTGGAACAAGAAGCGAAAGCTGTTGTATATATATGATTCTCCGGATTCGGATGAGAAGCGGGAGAAGCAGCAGAAGTAGAGGAGAAGCGGGAGAAGCGGCTGGGGTCGAGAATCCGCTTCAAGCGATCTAAGCATATATGATTCTCTGGATTCGGATGGAAAGCGGGAGAAGCAAAGGAGAAGCAGCAGAAGTAGAGGAGAAGCGGGAAAAGTGGCTGGGGTCGAGAATCCACTTCAAGCAATCTGAGCCGTCGAACGCAAGATGGAACGGATGGGGGATTTCTAGGTGTCGTGGACGCGGCTCCTGCTTGAGGAGCCGATGGAGCATATAGCTCTTAATGTATATATAAATAAACTAGATATGTTCAAAAAAAATACAACAATGTATCAGCTAAAATGGTTCACGTTTAACTAAATTTCTAATAAATAATGTTCATATTTATGGCTCTAAATTAATTTATTATAATAATATATTTTTCACTTAATCCAATAGTGTTTATTTGATACCACAAATGTTACTTTTTTACATATAATTGATCAAACCTATAAGATACCAAAACATTTTTGGGACTGAGGAAATACCTAATATTAATCTATACAAAATTTATGCCATACTTTATTTATATATATATAGTGCATTTTATATACTCTCGGGAGTAGTTACTCTCACATTCAATAAACCATATTGTGTATGTGTGCATACTAATTTATCAGTTTGAGTATGTTTAGATACTCAATTTAAGATACTTCAAATTTTAGTATGCAAATTTTTTTCAATAGAACATATACTTTTTAATATATTAATAAAATACCACTGTAGTAGTATATTAAAAAGTATAACCATATACTATATGTATAACAAAAAAAAGTATAACCACATACTACTCCAGATGGTTTAGTATGACTATATACTTCGTCTACGTATACTTTTTTTAGACCATAAACGATCTAAATATAGAGATATAGACATGAGAGTAACTACTGCCTAGGAGTAGAAAATAATTTCTCCATATATATATATGTTATTTATCTATTGACAGATTTTTGTTACTAAAAAATTATTAGATTTTTATAGATTGTGCTCTAGGATTTGTGTTACAACTATCTATTAGTACAAAAGATAGGACAGATTTGACTACATCGACAGATAGTTAGACACTATTTTTTCGGCTCTCCTAACCACTTGGGACTCATCACCCCTTTTCATAGCCCGGCTAATGGCCCCCCACCCCATACATTTTAGAGAGTGCCCAATCTGACCCTACCCAAATAAATATTTGACCAACCCGCCCCTATAGATGTCCTTGCAACCCGTGGCACGGTGGCCCGCCATGAAGCCCGTATTTTTGGCCCGACATGAGCATGGCCTAGCCCGGTGGCGAGCGGGCTCGGGCTGGCCCGGCACAATGGACCAGGTCGTGTCTGGGCCGTACCCGAAGCACGCGCGCTGGCACGACACGACCCGTAAATTGGTAAGAGGCATGGTAGCAGCCCGATGCCCTCCCTGGCATGCTAAGAGCTCAAAGGCTTCCCCTAACCCTAACTCAACGCCGCACCCCACAGCTGTAGGCCATAGCGAGCGTGCTCGTTCCATTCTCTCTCTCTCTCTCTCTCTCACAACTGCGCAGCCGCATGCCGCACTGCACTCGCTGTCATAGCCGGGCTGAAACTCGCACACCCGCTCGCCTCCTTCCCCTCCCGTGAAGCTACGAGCCTGCAACTCCGCCTCAACTCAGTGAAGCTCGTGCAGATCAGCGTCGCCGCACCACGGCTTACGAGTCCGCCTCAACTCTCCAGTGCCGCCATCCCTCACCTCTTCCCTCCTCTGGTTCTCCCTCTTCGGCATGGGCTTGCTCTCCACCCCTCGCACGTCCACGGCCTATGCGCCGCCGCCTGTCGTCCAACAAACGGGAGGGGTCTGCTCGTCACTGCCGCCCGCCGTCCAGCTAAGAGGCGTTCCTGCTCGTCGCTGGCGTCACTCAAGGCCCCAGCCCTGGCCCCAAGCACGTGGGGCGGTAGCTTCCCTCCTGGATCCTACCTCGGTGAGTGCGTGGGTCGCACCTGGAAGCATCGCGTGGAGGCTCCGTCGTGGGCCTTGAAAGGATCAAGGATGCCCAAGTGGGGGTGAATTGGGCTTCTAGTAATTTTTTTGAAATACAATTTGACCTATCGCAATTTAGCCTAACTTCACCCTGTAAGTGTGTAGGATCACTGGAAGCCTAGAGGGGGGTGTGAATAGGCCTGCAAAAACTCAACTCGAGTAGATATCAAAACCTAGAGCGGCACTGCCGCACCCCTAGGGTGGCACTGCCCCACTCTGTAAAATAAACAAAACTGCGCAAGTGATATATGGATAGAAAGAGTATACTCCCAACAGCTTGTTTTTAGAATTTCACCTAAGTTCACAGCTCGAAGACTGGATACCACAGAATCCTCCAAATCACCGAATCGGGCCAAACCCTAGAACAAATCAAAAATATAAGAGTAATAAAGAGACAACAGCACACGGTAATTTATCACGTGGTTTAGCTCGCCACTTAGACTTGCCTACGTCCACGTTGTTGAGGCTTGCCACAAATAGGCTAGGGTTAGCACAAAGGTTGCCCTATTCCTCGTTCTCAAATCAAGAGAGTGAACTCTTGAAGAGAGGGGTAATTTCTTAGCTGCACACGAGATTACAAACCTCCCTAGGCTGCCACAATAAGATTGGCAAGCTCTAGGGCAACGCCTAGGCGGCTAGGAGCAAAGCTCCAAGGAGTAGACCTCAAGAACACTGGCCAACCATGAACCAAGTGCTCTCAAACTTTGGGAATCAGTAGATCTGCTCTCAACTCGTAGGATGCTGCCCTTTTTCTCAAGTTTCTATGGTGAAAAGTCGAGATCCAACTTTGAGCTCAAGGTCAACAATGGAGGAGAGAGGAGAGCTGCTTTTTCTGTCTGTAACGGGTAGAAAGTCAGGAGTTGGAAGAAGAGACCGTTGTGAGGGAGAAAAGTAGTATTTATACACTGTCATCCAACGGCCAAACAAAGTGCGGCACTGCCGCACTGGCAATTCCCAGCAGAAGGATGCAAGTGAAACGACCTCGATTTCCACGAAGGGAAATCCACAGGCTCGAATTGTAATTCAACAGATTGCTTGGGACAATCCATGAAATTACCCATATCTCAGTTGACACCAGGATCCATATAACGGTAATTAAGTCTTACATAAACATTTATTACATCGCCACACTGGCGGAATCAACATTCAGAGAAGCTTTAGAAGATGCGGAAACGTTTCATCCTTCACGGCCAACTTGAGTGTAGCACGTGACCCTATTCCTCGCCATCGTCTTCCTCGAAGTCGTACTCATTCTCATCACCTGACAGCAAATTTATCAGTACGATTTGTACTGGCCACGGAGCCCACCTATGCAGCATTTGCTTTGTGGAAAGTGGATGCAAGGCTATACAAGCTGACCTATAGGCTGAGGTTTCCTAAGCAGCTGTAATCAATGTTTAATTAGTCAAGTTTTATCTCCAGTTAACACCATCATCCCTTTTCCCATCACTACATCTCACTTACCCACACCTCGCTCTCATTCGACAGGCCCAACTCCCTCTCGGGCCTATCTGTAATACCCCGGGTATTACGGCTAATTAATTTTGCCATGTCATCATATTTATTTTTGAGCATCTGCATATGAGTGTGATTAGGGTCTTTAGAGTGACTTATTCATTAATGTTATGGATATCATAATTGAATCCCTGATTTGCTAATTAAAAACAAATCAAAAGAAAGATTTGAATTTAAGCCCTAATCGGACCCAAAACCCTAAATCAAAATCTACTTGGAATCTGGTCATGGTCTCTTCATAGAAGTTGTAGATCTTTTTATATGTAACAACTTTTATTTTGGGTGTTTTTGAAGTTCTTCAATATAAATTCAAATTAAACCCTAATTACCACTTTGAAATTCAAATTTGAAATGTCAATTTAAAAACTATTGAGAATCTGACCAAACTCATTTAATGAAAGTTGTAAAGCTACTCAAATAGGACAACTTCTATTTTGGCAATTTTTCAAGTTGTTAAATAAATTTAAAAGTAATTTTAAAAATTCAGTTTGAAATTTAAAACCCTCTTCTACCCCCTTTTGAATAGTTTCAAAATTATTCAAAATTTGGAGTTGATCCCTAAACCAATGTTGTTCAGAATTTCGAAAACTACAACTTTTATGTTTACATCTTTCCAAGTTGGCACACAAAATTTTGAGAAATCAGTCAAAACCGGTTGAATGGCACTTAATCGGGCTACAGTAATCTGCCCCCTCCTCTGTTCGCGAACAGGGGCCGGCAGCCGCCCGTGCCGGCCGGCCGTGTGCCCCCCCCGGCGCAGTCGACCTTGTAGGGGACCCCGCACCGACTCGGATCGGCTTGTTCCCTCCCTTCCAGCTCCTTAAATGGCGACGGTCGCCCGGTCCCCGTCGCTCTTCTCTCTCGCTCGCCGTCGTGCCCGCCTCGGTTTGTGGCAAAATTCGCCCTCACCGAGTCATCACCGTTGCCTCCAGCTTGCTGTTGATTAGCCAACTCCTTTGCGCGTCGTTTGCCACTGGTGGTGCAAGCCGTAGAGGTCCGTGTGCGTCGGAACGTGGTCGCCGTCTCCGCGGGTGTCCGGAGCACCGCCACAGCCACTCCTCGCGCGACGAGCTCGTTGTGGTGAGTCTCTCTGCCTTAGACCGTCCGTTTGCGGCTCTATGAGTCATACCTTAGCTCATGTTCGCAGCGGCGTCCCATTTTGTCCCCTAGGATCACCGGAACGCGACTTCGCCGTGGAGGCCGAGCCGTTGCACGCCGCCGCCGTCGTCAAGCTCGCTGCTCCGATCCATCTCAGCCTCGGCCAGACGTCGGACTAGAGTCGTGGTGAGCTCCTGGTCCTCCCTGCCCTTTTTCCTTCTACTCTACCGCACCGTCGCGGCCGGGCCAGGGTCGCCGTGCCGTCGCATCCGCCATGGGCGAGGTGGAGCTCGTCGGAGGCACGTGGGGTCGGGGTTAACCTAGCTAGGGTGTGCGCTGGGCTTGGGGATTCTCGTAGGTGCGCGCGGTTTCATTGCCGAGATCGCCGGCGGCGAAATCCGCGGCGGGCCGCCGCGAGTGCGCACGCGCGCGGGCGCGCGGGAGGTGGAAGAGGGAGCTGACAGGGGGGCCCCGCCTGTCAGCGTCCCTTAGCGCGCGCGCGGCCGAGCGCGCGGGCCGGTGCGGGAGCGGCCGAGTGGGCCGGCCTGTCCGACTTGGGCCGTTCTGGGCCAGATAGGCGTTTTCCATTTTCCCGTGGAATTTCAAAGGGATTTCTATTTTAAATTGCTTTGAATAGTTCCTGAGTTTTTTATTTTTGTAGTATTATTTCTGTTAATCTAAAAATCATGAAAATAATTGTGGATACTCTATGGAGCATGTAGTATTTTATAAAAATATTATATATAGGGTTTGGACACTTTCTGCAGGAACTAAAAATCAGCATATTAATTAAGAAATGCAACTTTGAGCAATTTTAATAAATTCCAGAATTATCCAAAAATCATGAAAATTTATGTGGTACTATTTTAGGGTAAGATCTATCTGTTGGGTAAATTTGGGCTCAATTGGAAACTCTTAGTACACTTGTTAATTAAGTATGGGGTTTATGGGTTAATAGAATTAAGTTAAGCGCATAATCCCTATTGTTTGGTGTGATTTTGGATTGATTGGCTCAAGGGTCTTTCACCATAGTGATCCTTGACAGAAGTATTAGGGTCGCATGTTGGTTGTAGTAAAGCTGTGCAGCGGCTTTCTGTGACCGTTAAAATGGTCAATAAAACAAAAAAAAATAGGAAACATCGCTTTTACCTTCCATAAAATGTTTACAACTTTACCGTGAAGGAAAGTTGTACTCAAGATCTTAATGGTTTACTTTCAAGCACTTCATTTGTTGTCCTCATGCCATGCTAAGCATCCATCATTGCATACGTGTAGTGCCCGTTCCCGAGGAGGTCCAGGTCGAGACTGCTGCTGAGGAGGTCACTCCAGAGGTTATCCAAGGATTCGACATCTGCGGGACCGATCCCGACCCGACGCTGTACGCAATTCAAGGCAAGCCCCGGTGCATCTAGCCCCGCCTTGTGTTTTATAAAATTTTTATCACTTGAGTCTATTAATGCATTAGGTTGATAGGAGTTGCTTGTCACCTATATTGATGCATTACCTGCCTTGATACATAATATCCCGGAAACCTGTTTAAAAATAAAAATATTCAAAAATGCTTAGTACTGCTTACTCAATTTAGAGTTGCAATAAAAGGCTATTTTTGACCTATGAAAATGTGATAATTAAGGATCATGAAAAAGGGGAAGGGACTTGAGTCCGTTCGGAAATTGTGTACTTGGGTAGCAGTCCCAATGCACCGTAACCGTCGGAAAGGGATTTTCCGTTCGTTGGTTGTGAATTTGGGTTAGAGTCCCAATGCTTGACCATCGGCGGGAAAGGGATTTGAAAACCGTTGGGACAGTTGTATTTGGGTTAGAGTCCCAATGCAATGTCGCCGGCGGAAAAGAATTAGGGACCGTTCGTTGGAGGCCTGCTGTGATCGAGACTTTGCAACTAGCCACATACTACGGAAAGCTCTGACTCCGGTAGCTCTGCTACCTGAACCGACAACCACGCACTGGGAGTGGAGAGATGGCGAGAGCAGCGTGTACCCTCGTGGCCGGCGTGCCTGGAGAGGAGAGGAGTACTGTGTTCTCGGGTGGCGCAGGACCGGTTCAGGGGTAGAAAAGCCGTGGTAGCCGGAGTTGGTATATGCAAGCTTAAGTGCTACATATGCAGTGTGGATAGGGATCCCCAGCTGGGTACTAATCGATTCGAATCGTCGTTGCTCCTCGGATATGGAGACTTGATCCTTTGACCTACAATTGAAAAGTGGTTCGAAACTAGGTGTTTTGAGAATGAGTAAGAATTTTGAAGGTATAATGATATATGAAAAGGAATTTGGATATATGGATATGATTAAAATAAGACTGAGTTAAAATATTGAAATAAGTTAGTAATGCTTTTCTGCAAAACTCTTGACTCTTGCTCCGGCCTTACCTTGACTCCCCTCAGCCTGCATTCCTGAGTCTCAATCCTTTTTCTTAGTCGGGTAAGTCTTGCGGAGTACCCCAGTACTCAGGGTTTGTTAACCCCATGTTGCAGGGATTCAGCAGCCGGAGATCTGTTTCGCTCCTTGCTGCGTGACAGTGGTCCAGGAGGGTAGTGAGGAGGAATAAGGTTGAACCCTTGGGCAGGGTTCTTATCATTTAAATACCTTATTATGTTGTATCGTCAGTCCACTGCTACTTATTTTAAATATGGTTTGTAATATTTGTACCTTAATCCTATTTGGACAAGTGATTTGTAATCTAAGTATCTTATAATCTTTCCGCGCTTTTACTCTGGTGTAATTTGTTATGAAATGTTGTAATCCTGTAATGACTTCGCAATGAGATCCTGTCGGAGGACATCGGGCGCTAATGTAGCCCGGCAGGACCTTCTAGATCATTTGGGACACGGGTCCGGCTGTCAGAGGTCATTAGTGACAATGACAGGTGCCTGTGGGCCATGTGATTTAGGCGGTTCTGTCACAGCTGGTATCAGAGCGTTCCATTGCTAAATCATTACTGTATTACCTTGTAAAACTTCAAAATGTTTTGGATCATAAACTTAAAATTTGCTATTTTGGTCCAAATTGCTCATTCTTGTCTAAATCTGTATTATAGTTATGGTAGCCAGTGGAATAGCACTATTATTAGCACTATGTTAAAAATTATTTATGTATGTGTTATGCTTGCATTGGTTTTAAATTCGTAAGTATGGTTCATGCATCATGATTAATTCATTTCATAAATAACTTCCTCCTTAAAATGGGTTATGGGTTAGGATCTATCAAACCTATTCTTGCTAGCCTATATTACATCCTCGCTAATCCCAACTTATCTTCTCCAGCATGGCACGCTGCAAGCAGACTGCACGCAAGATGACGGGACCCAGGGGTGTGCCGCGTCACCAGCTGGCGCCGCGCGACGGGGAGGCCTCTAGCAGTCGTCGCCCCCGCCGCAGCCGCGCTGGGCTACAGGAGGAGATAGAGAGGATGAGGGAGGAGATGAGGAGGATGGTGGAGGACTTTGCCGCCGCTCGTCGGGAGCACTACCAGGACGTAGCGACGATCGACCGACTGCGGACTTCTGTGGCTCGTCTGATCGAGCAGAGGGATGCCACCTGGGCGCGTGAGGACGCGACCAGGGCGAGACTGCACGAGCTGGAAATCTACGTAGAGCAGATCGAGGACTACAACGACACATTGCACGAGGAGGTGCATAGGCTCAACGACGAGCTTAACCCGATCCTGCAGCCACGTGTTGAGGACCCCGAGGATGGGGTGGTCGTTGGTCCTGAGGATCAGGACATGGAGGACGTGGACGAGGAGATTGAGCCTCTCCAGGTGATCGTCGAGGAGGACGTCGAGGAGGACGTCGAGGAGGGCGTCGAGGAGCACGTGGCGGAGGTTGACGAGGATGGTGTCGTCTCTGACGGGACCGTGGGTGACGACGACTAGACTAGCAGCAGGACTAGTGATGTCAGTTATTCGTACTATCTAGGGTATTGTAACATCAGTATTGCCAGGAAGACCTTAGTTATGGTTTGGGAACTATGTTAAGTACCGTTTATGTACCCCGGTTATCGTATTGTATGGTGTGTATTGTATTAAGACGTGATTAAGTAATCTAAGACTCAGTTTGGCTTAATCATGCACAGATGCCTGTTAACACCCGCTCGACTGGCGCTGGTACTTCTGAGGACAGGGCCATTCCGCAAGCACCGCCGATCCCACCCACCTTGGCTGATGCTATTGCTGCCTTAGCCAATGCTACGGCATTGCTCGCTCAAAACCGAGATGACCGTGGTGGACGCCGTGGTCGCCACAATGACGAGGAGACGACTTATGTGGACTTCACAGACACCCGTCCACCAGTGTTTACCAAAGCGGATGAGCCGCTGGAAGCAGATGACTGGCTCCGTATCATGGAGCAGAAGTTTGGATTGATTCGCTGCACGGAAACCCAGAAGCCGTTGTTTGCAGCACAGCAACTCCGGGGCCCCGCAAGCGCTTGGTTTGCAAACCTCCAGTCAGCGCAGCCGATAGGGCATCAACTTACTTGGGCGGAGTTTCGTGAGGCTTTTCGTGCACATTACATCCCTGCGGGGGTGATGAAGATGAAGTTGGATCAATTCTTGGCTCTGCAACAAAAGGAATCCACAGTCATGCAGTATGTCAGTCAGTTCAACCACCTGTCGCAGTATGCCCCTGAGCATACTAACACTGATCAGAAAAAGAAGGATTGTTTTGTCAGGGGTTTGAATTTCAAGATTCAGCGAAGTCTGTCCAACAATCTCAACTGCACTTATCATGAGGCTGTCAACTGTGCCATAGCTTTTGAAGAAAGTAACCGCAAGCACCAAGAAGAGAAGAAAAAGAAGAAGTCTGGGTCAGCTGGATCTTCTGGTCATCAAAAGCGCCAGAAAATCATATACCATCCTACTCACCATACCCGTCCCCAGTATCCTCATCAGCAGGTCGTAGTTCGAACTGCTGCTACTTCTCACACTTCTAACCAACAAAGCGCCAACCAGCCGAATGCCCCTGGCATTCGCGTAACCACTCCTCAAACAACTTACAACCAGCCCTGCTACAATTGTGGCAAGATGGGACATTGGTCCCGCAACTGCCCGTATCCCAAACAATACAATCAGAATGCACCGAAGGCTCCTGGTGGACAGCAGCAGCAGACTCAGCACCGTGGCCACCAGCAGCAGGCCCAGAAGGGAAAAGTTGTGAGAAAAGCAGGACAGGTCTACTACACGCAAGTTGGAGACATTCCTGAAGGTGAACCCGTCATGCTGGGTAGGTTCCCTGTCGCAAGTCATCCCGCTATCATGCTTTTCGATTCTGGTGCATCGCATTCATTTATCAATCGTACATTTGTTGTCAAGCATGAAATTCCGATTGGGCTCATAGAGGAAAGTTTCCTTATACAGTCGCCCGGAGGGCGCATTAGTACCAAAGAGATAGTACATCGGGTGCCCATAGAACTTGGCGGGCATATATTCCCGACCTCAATGATAGTGCTGAAGGATCAGGATATAGATGTGATATTAGGCATGAATTGGATGTATCAGCATAGAGCTCTCATAGACGTGCTGAATAGAACCATCAAAGTGAATTTGCCTAATAGTCAAACTCAACTTCTTATCCAACTTCCCATACCCCAAAGAGCAGTTGGTAGGGTATGTGCAACCGCAGTTACTGAGGTGCGGAACATTCCGGTAGTCTGTGAATTCCCAGATGTATTCCCTGATGAATTGCCTGGTTTACCCCCTGACCGTGATGTAGAATTTGCCATTGAGCTGAAGCCTGGAACAGCACCTATTTCCCGTAGAGCTTATAGAATGCCGCCGAAGGAGTTGGCAGAGTTGAAAATTCAGTTGCAGGATCTGTTGGATAAGGGTTTCATCAGGCCTAGTTCATCCCCCTGGGGTTGTCCTGCTATTTTTGTTAAAAAGAAGGACAGTTCCCTCAGACTCTGTGTTGATTACCGTCCCCTCAATGAAGTCACTATCAAAAATAAGTACCCTTTGCCTCGCATAGATCTACTTTTTGACCAACTTGCTGGGGCCAGGGTGTTCTCAAAAATTGACCTCAGATCGGGGTACCACCAAATAAAAATCCGTCCCGAGGATATTCCCAAAACAGCCTTCACCACCAGATATGGCCTATATGAATATCTAGTTATGTCTTTCGGCCTGACCAATGCCCCTGCCTACTTCATGTACCTTATGAATTCAGTCTTCATGCCCGAGCTCGGTAAGTTTGTGGTCGTGTTCATCGACGACATACTTGTCTATTCCAAAAACCCTGAAGAACATGCCAAACATCTTCGTGTAGTCCTAACTCGTTTGAGAGAACATCAACTTTATGCCAAGTTCAGTAAGTGTGAGTTTTGGTTGGACAGAGTTCCGTTTCTTGGGCATATTCTGTCAGCCGAAGGTGTATCGGTTGACCCAAGCAAAGTGGAAGAGATCTTGAATTGGAAGCCACCAACCACAGTGCATCAAGTTCGTAGTTTTATGGGAATGGCGGGATATTACCGCCGTTTTATTTCGGATTTTTCCAAAATATCCAAGCCTATTACCAGCCTATTGAAGAACGAGGTCAAGTTTGTCTGGTCCCCTGAGTGTGAGCAAGCATTTCAGACTTTGAAGAAGTTGTTAACCACTGCCCCAGTCCTAGCTCAACCGGACATTGAAAAGCCATTCGACGTATACTGCGACGCTTCGGGAACCGGCCTGGGTTGTGTCTTGATGCAAGAAGGCCGAGTCATTGCTTATGCGTCACGACAGCTTAAGCGTCATGAAGAAAATTATCCCACTCATGATCTAGAATTGGCAGCGGTGGTCCATGCACTAAAAATTTGGCGTCATTATTTACTTGGCAGTACTTGCAAGATTTACACCGATCACAAGAGCCTAAAGTATATATTTACCCAAGAAGAGTTGAACATGAGACAACGAAGATGGCTCGAGTTGATCAAGGATTATGACATTGAAGTGCATTATCACCCTGGTAAAGCAAATGTGGTTGCCGATGCGCTCAGTCGCAAGGTTCATTGCAGTTGTTTGGCAGTAAAGCCCCGAGACCTTTCTTTATGCTATGAACTAGAGAAGTTGGGGTTAGAGATAGTTGAACAGGGTAGTTTGAACCATATTAATATTGAGACCACCATCCGTGATGAGATAATCGCAGCTCAGAAAGGAAGCAAAGGCGTCAAGCATATTAAGGAGAAAGTCCAAACTGGTACGGTAGATTGTTTCAGGATTGACGAAGAAGGGATCGTATGGTTCAAGGGTCGGCTAGTAGTTCCAAAGGTACCCGAGTTGCGACAAAAGATTTTAGATGAAGCACATTTGACTAGATTCTCCATCCACCCTGGGAGCAATAAAATGTACCAAGATTTGAGGCAAAGGTTCTGGTGGACCAAAATGAAAATAGAGATCGCTCGATATGTAGCAAAGTGTGACACTTGTCAGAAAGTGAAAGCTGTACACATGAAGCCCGGTGGAGAACTGCAACCACTACCTATTCCTGCATGGAAATGGGAGGACATTAGCATGGATTTCATCGTAGGTCTGCCAAAGACCTCCAGGGGTTTTGACTCAGTCTGGGTTGTGGTTGATCGCCTCACTAAGCAAGCCCACTTCATCCCCGTCAAGACTATTTACACCGCAGTGAACTATGCAAAGCTGTACATCCAGAATTTGATGAAGCTTCATGGTGTGCCCAAGACCATTGTCTCTGATCGAGGTTCTCAATTCATTTCTAACTTTTGGAGAGCTTTCCACAAGTCACTAGGAACAAAGCTTCTACATAGCACTGCGTACCATCCGCAGACTGATGGACAGACTGAGAGAGTCAACCAGGTGTTGGAGGACATGTTGAGGGCCTGCGCACTCAATTACACAGAATCTTGGGATGAGTGCTTGGCACTGGCGGAATTTTCGTACAATAACAGTTACCAGGAAAGTATTAAAATGGCACCGTTCGAGGCGGTATATGGTCGTAGGTGTCGAACACCCCTGAATTGGTCTGAGCCTGGGGAAAGATGGTACTTCGGCGTTGACTTGGTGGAAGAGACTGAGGCAAAGGTTCGGCAAATACAAGATAACCTGAAGATTGCACAGTCGCGACAGAAGAGTTACGCCGATCAAAGGCGTCGTCCTTTGGTGTTCAAAACAGGAGATTATGTCTATCTCAAAGTCTCACCCATGAAGGGAATTAGTCGGTTTGGAGTTAAAGGCAAATTAGCTCCTCGATACATTGGACCATTTCAGATCATGGCTCGTCATGGGAAAGTAGCTTATAAGTTGAGGTTGCCAGATCATCTCTCAGCCGTACACAATGTCTTTCATGTATCACAACTCAAAAAGTGTCTTCGGGTGCCAGATCAAGTCGTGGATATTGAGGGAATAGAACTCCAACCCGACCTAACATACTCTGAGTATCCTATCCAAGTCTTGGATCGGAAGGATCGCGTCACTCGGCGAACCACTACAAGATGGTACAAGATTCAATGGAGCGAACATTCCGAGGACGAAGCCACCTGGGAGTCTGAAGACTATCTCGCCGAAAACTTCCCCGAGTTTTTTGCTACATTGTAAATGTAAAGTTTCTGGTTATAGTCGGTATGAACTTCCCTTATTATCTTATGGTAGAAACTAGAGTAGGTTTATTTGAGACATTTTCTTTTCCATTACTTAGCCCTAAGGTTTATCGTCTATCAAATCTCGGGACGAGATTTCTTTAAGGGGGAAGGGCTGTAATACCCCGGGTATTACGGCTAATTAATTTTGCCATGTCATCATATTTATTTTTGAGCATCTGCATATGAGTGTGATTAGGGTCTTTAGAGTGACTTATTCATTAATGTTATGGATATCATAATTGAATCCCTGATTTGCTAATTAAAAACAAATCAAAAGAAAGATTTGAATTTAAGCCCTAATCGGACCCAAAACCCTAAATCAAAATCTACTTGGAATCTGGTCATGGTCTCTTCATAGAAGTTGTAGATCTTTTTATATGTAACAACTTTTATTTTGGGTGTTTTTGAAGTTCTTCAATATAAATTCAAATTAAACCCTAATTACCACTTTGAAATTCAAATTTGAAATGTCAATTTAAAAACTATTGAGAATCTGACCAAACTCATTTAATGAAAGTTGTAAAGCTACTCAAATAGGACAACTTCTATTTTGGCAATTTTTCAAGTTGTTAAATAAATTTAAAAGTAATTTTAAAAATTCAGTTTGAAATTTAAAACCCTCTTCTACCCCCTTTTGAATAGTTTCAAAATTATTCAAAATTTGGAGTTGATCCCTAAACCAATGTTGTTCAGAATTTCGAAAACTACAACTTTTATGTTTACATCTTTCCAAGTTGGCACACAAAATTTTGAGAAATCAGTCAAAACCGGTTGAATGGCACTTAATCGGGCTACAGTAATCTGCCCCCTCCTCTGTTCGCGAACAGGGGCCGGCAGCCGTCCGCGCCGCGCGCGCGGCGCCGCCCGTGCCGGCCGGCCGTGTGCCCCCCCCGGCGCAGTCGACCTTGTAGGGGACCCCGCACCGACTCGGATCGGCTTGTTCCCTCCCTTCCAGCTCCTTAAATGGCGACGGTCGCCCGGTCCCCGTCTCTCTTCTCTCTCGCTCGCCGTCGTGCCCGCCTCGGTTTGTGGCAAAATTCGCCCTCACCGAGTCATCACCGTTGCCTCCAGCTTGCTGTTGATTAGCCAACTCCTTTGCGCGTCGTTTGCCACTGGTGGTGCAAGCCGTAGAGGTCCGTGTGCGTCGGAACGTGGTCGCCGTCTCCGCGGGTGTCCGGAGCACCGCCACAGCCACTCCTCGCGCGACGAGCTCGTTGTGGTGAGTCTCTCTGTCTTAGACCGTCCGTTTGCGGCTCTATGAGTCATACCTTAGCTCATGCTCGTAGCGGCGTCCCATTTTGTCCCCTAGGATCACCGGAACGCGACTTCGCCGTGGAGGCCGAGCCGTTGCACGCCGCCGCCGTCGTCAAGCTCGCTGCTCCGATCCATCTCAGCCTCGGCCAGACGTCGGACTAGAGTCGTGGTGAGCTCCTGGTCCTCCCTGCCCTTTTTCCTTCTACTCTACCGCACCGTCGCGGCCGGGCCAGGGTCGCCGTGCCGTCGCATCCGCCATGGGCGAGGTGGAGCTCGTCGGAGGCACGTGGGGTCGGGGTTAACCTAGCTAGGGTGTGCGCTGGGCTTGGGGATTCTCGTAGGTGCGCGCGGTTTCATTGCCGAGATCGCCGGCGGCGAAATCCGCGGCGGGCCGCCGCGAGTGCGCACGCGCGCGGGCGCGCGGGAGGTGGAAGAGGGAGCTGACAGGGGGGCCCCGCCTGTCAGCGTCCCTTAGCGCGCGCGCGCGGCCGAGCGCGCGGGCCGGTGCGGGAGCGGCCGAGTGGGCCGGCCTGTCCGACTTGGGCCGTTCTGGGCCAGATAGGCGTTTTCCATTTTCCCGTGGAATTTCAAAGGGATTTCTATTTTAAATTGCTTTGAATAGTTCCTGAGTTTTTTATTTTTGTAGTATTATTTCTGTTAATCTAAAAATCATGAAAATAATTGTGGATACTCTATGGAGCATGTAGTATTTTATAAAAATATTATATATAGGGTTTGGACACTTTCTGCAGGAACTAAAAATCAGCATATTAATTAAGAAATGCAACTTTGAGCAATTTTAATAAATTCCAGAATTATCCAAAAATCATGAAAATTTATGTGGTACTATTTTAGGGTAAGATCTATCTGTTGGGTAAATTTGGGCTCAATTGGAAACTCTTAGTACACTTGTTAATTAAGTATGGGGTTTATGGGTTAATAGAATTAAGTTAAGCGCATAATCCCTATTGTTTGGTGTGATTTTGGATTGATTGGCTCAAGGGTCTTTCACCATAGTGATCCTTGACAGAAGTATTAGGGTCGCATGTTGGTTGTAGTAAAGCTGTGCAGCGGCTTTCTGTGACCGTTAAAATGGTCAATAAAACAAAAAAAAATAGGAAACATCGCTTTTACCTTCCATAAAATGTTTACAACTTTACCGTGAAGGAAAGTTGTACTCAAGATCTTAATGGTTTACTTTCAAGCACTTCATTTGTTGTCCTCATGCCATGCTAAGCATCCATCATTGCATACGTGTAGTGCCCGTTCCCGAGGAGGTCCAGGTCGAGACTGCTGCTGAGGAGGTCACTCCAGAGGTTATCCAAGGATTCGACATCTGCGGGACCGATCCCGACCCGACGCTGTACGCAATTCAAGGCAAGCCCCGGTGCATCTAGCCCCGCCTTGTGTTTTATAAAATTTTTATCACTTGAGTCTATTAATGCATTAGGTTGATAGGAGTTGCTTGTCACCTATATTGATGCATTACCTGCCTTGATACATAATATCCCGGAAACCTGTTTAAAAATAAAAATATTCAAAAATGCTTAGTACTGCTTACTCAATTTAGAGTTGCAATAAAAGGCTATTTTTGACCTATGAAAATGTGATAATTAAGGATCATGAAAAAGGGGAAGGGACTTGAGTCCGTTCGGAAATTGTGTACTTGGGTAGCAGTCCCAATGCACCGTAACCGTCGGAAAGGGATTTTCCGTTCGTTGGTTGTGAATTTGGGTTAGAGTCCCAATGCTTGACCATCGGCGGGAAAGGGATTTGAAAACCGTTGGGACAGTTGTATTTGGGTTAGAGTCCCAATGCAATGTCGCCGGCGGAAAAGAATTAGGGACCGTTCGTTGGAGGCCTGCTGTGATCGAGACTTTGCAACTAGCCACATACTACGGAAAGCTCTGACTCCGGTAGCTCTGCTACCTGAACCGACAACCACGCACTGGGAGTGGAGAGATGGCGAGAGCAGCGTGTACCCTCGTGGCCGGCGTGCCTGGAGAGGAGAGGAGTACTGTGTTCTCGGGTGGCGCAGGACCGGTTCAGGGGTAGAAAAGCCGTGGTAGCCGGAGTTGGTATATGCAAGCTTAAGTGCTACATATGCAGTGTGGATAGGGATCCCCAGCTGGGTACTAATCGATTCGAATCGTCGTTGCTCCTCGGATATGGAGACTTGATCCTTTGACCTACAATTGAAAAGTGGTTCGAAACTAGGTGTTTTGAGAATGAGTAAGAATTTTGAAGGTATAATGATATATGAAAAGGAATTTGGATATATGGATATGATTAAAATAAGACTGAGTTAAAATATTGAAATAAGTTAGTAATGCTTTTCTGCAAAACTCTTGACTCTTGCTCCGGCCTTACCTTGACTCCCCTCAGCCTGCATTCCTGAGTCTCAATCCTTTTTCTTAGTCGGGTAAGTCTTGCGGAGTACCCCAGTACTCAGGGTTTGTTAACCCCATGTTGCAGGGATTCAGCAGCCGGAGATCTGTTTCGCTCCTTGCTGCGTGACAGTGGTCCAGGAGGGTAGTGAGGAGGAATAAGGTTGAACCCTTGGGCAGGGTTCTTATCATTTAAATACCTTATTATGTTGTATCGTCAGTCCACTGCTACTTATTTTAAATATGGTTTGTAATATTTGTACCTTAATCCTATTTGGACAAGTGATTTGTAATCTAAGTATCTTATAATCTTTCCGCGCTTTTACTCTGGTGTAATTTGTTATGAAATGTTGTAATCCTGTAATGACTTCGCAATGAGATCCTGTCGGAGGACATCGGGCGCTAATGTAGCCCGGCAGGACCTTCTAGATCATTTGGGACACGGGTCCGGCTGTCAGAGGTCATTAGTGACAATGACAGGTGCCTGTGGGCCATGTGATTTAGGCGGTTCTGTCACAGCTGGTATCAGAGCGTTCCATTGCTAAATCATTACTGTATTACCTTGTAAAACTTCAAAATGTTTTGGATCATAAACTTAAAATTTGCTATTTTGGTCCAAATTGCTCATTCTTGTCTAAATCTGTATTATAGTTATGGTAGCCAGTGGAATAGCACTATTATTAGCACTATGTTAAAAATTATTTATGTATGTGTTATGCTTGCATTGGTTTTAAATTCGTAAGTATGGTTCATGCATCATGATTAATTCATTTCATAAATAACTTCCTCCTTAAAATGGGTTATGGGTTAGGATCTATCAAACCTATTCTTGCTAGCCTATATTACATCCTCGCTAATCCCAACTTATCTTCTCCAGCATGGCACGCTGCAAGCAGACTGCACGCAAGATGACGGGACCCAGGGGTGTGCCGCGTCACCAGCTGGCGCCGCGCGACGGGGAGGCCTCTAGCAGTCGTCGCCCCCGCCGCAGCCGCGCTGGGCTACAGGAGGAGATAGAGAGGATGAGGGAGGAGATGAGGAGGATGGTGGAGGACTTTGCCGCCGCTCGTCGGGAGCACTACCAGGACGTAGCGACGATCGACCGACTGCGGACTTCTGTGGCTCGTCTGATCGAGCAGAGGGATGCCACCTGGGCGCGTGAGGACGCGACCAGGGCGAGACTGCACGAGCTGGAAATCTACGTAGAGCAGATCGAGGACTACAACGACACATTGCACGAGGAGGTGCATAGGCTCAACGACGAGCTTAACCCGATCCTGCAGCCACGTGTTGAGGACCCCGAGGATGGGGTGGTCGTTGGTCCTGAGGATCAGGACATGGAGGACGTGGACGAGGAGATTGAGCCTCTCCAGGTGATCGTCGAGGAGGACGTCGAGGAGGACGTCGAGGAGGGCGTCGAGGAGCACGTGGCGGAGGTTGACGAGGATGGTGTCGTCTCTGACGGGACCGTGGGTGACGACGACTAGACTAGCAGCAGGACTAGTGATGTCAGTTATTCGTACTATCTAGGGTATTGTAACATCAGTATTGCCAGGAAGACCTTAGTTATGGTTTGGGAACTATGTTAAGGGGTGAATGAGTCTTAGTGGGTGTGTTCACATTTGACCTAGTGGGTGTGTTCACATTTGAGATAGATAGCCGACTATTAAGGGGTGAATGAGTGTTGGATTACTTTCAAATGCTCTAGGTTGCATCTCATGTGAATTGATCTAACCAACCTAGAGAACATCTTTGAAAACCCTTGGAAAATGTTTTGAAAATGCTAACACACTGTGCACAAGTGTTGAAGACCTTGAGTGTTAGCACATAGAAGCAAGGGGTGAGAAATAGACTTGAAAAACGCTGAGAAGTGAGCGTCGGACTGTGTAGAGGGGCAGCGTCGGACCATTGAGTAGAGTCCGACGCCTAAACCTAGTTCTGGCAAATGGCGAGCGTGGGACACTCATTTTACGAGCGTCGGACCATTGCCCACTTCAGTCCGACGGTGCCGAGCAGCGGCAAGTGACGCGTGGCAAGTTCTGAGAGTGTCGGACACTGAAGCTTAGTCGGACGAAGTTTTAACGGTTTCAAACCTCTCTGGAAGTGTCGGACGCTCAGTTTCTTTAGTCCGACGGTGCTCGCGCGAACGTCCGACGGTACGCGCGCAGTGTACTGGGAACAGGGCGTCGGACCGAGAGTTTTAGTCCGACGTCCCCAGTCCGACGATGTAAGAATCTGGCGCGAAGTCGACCGTTGGGATCGAACGATCGACGTTAAACTCCAGCTGACATGTGGCGAGAATCCAGAGCGTCGGACGCTATCGTTTGGTCCGACGCTGTCGGTCCGACGCCTCGAAAAACGTGTTAACGGCTATTTTTCAGTGGGTAACGGCTAGGATTGCACCTAGGGGTATTTATACTCCTTCCCTAGTCACTTGGTGACAACTCTTGCATACTTGAATCAATTGCGTACTCTTTGTGAGCATCCTAAACCTCCCACTCACTCAATTGATCATCTCTTATTCATCCATTTGAGTTGAATGATCCTCAAGTGCATCATTGCTTAGTGATTTGCATTTTAGAGCACTTGAGAGCAAGCCAAGACTGAGTTCTTATTCTCTTGGGGCATTGCCGTGTCCCTAGTGGCTCGGAGGTGATTTCGGTTTGAGGTTGATTGGTGCTTGTTGAAGCCCACACCGAGGTGATTGATTATAAGAGGTTTTGTGGTTATCCTCGGTGGAGTGCCAAAACCAACTCTAGTGGATTGTTCGTGGTTGATAGCCACTTCTCTTGTGTTGGTGAGCGGCTCCCGGTGAGGGATTGGCGTGTGAAGCCTAGCTCACAATCCACCAAGGAAGACCGGTGCCACAACGAGGAGTAGCGTGACGGCGATCACGTGAACCTCGGTAAAAAATCGAGTGTTCCTTGTCTTCTCCACCATCGAGTGGACTTTTGTCTTTCTTGTATTCTATTGGGTTTGATCATTTGGTTTTCATATTGGATATCTCTCGGTGATTGGTCTTCACGGCGTGCAGACTTCACTTCAATCAAGTCCATCGGTATAATCCTCTCGATCTCTCTTCCTTGCGCTTACTACTTGTTTAGGTGCCATCTCCTTAGGTTCGGAGGAGTTGTTTTCTTGCTTGTTGAGTGCCTATACTTGTAAGTAGAATATTGTGATAGGTGGCTTGCATAGAATAGTCTAGAGCTAGCGCTTTGTCTCGCTTGCTTATCTACTAACGTGTGGTCTAGTATTTTGCTAGAATTTTTAATAGGCTATTCACCCCCTCTAGCCTATACGGTCCTTACACCGCCGCTCGATTTCACGAGCATATACAGATGATGAAATAAATTGAAATGAGAGAGAATTCCGGCGAAGGCTTCACAAAAATGGATGAAAATAGAGACTTGGAAGATGGAGTTGGGATGCAAATGGCACAGCGAAATCTCGTAATAATCAAGAAGCTTGCGAAGGAAGGGATGGCAAGGAACACTGAACCCGTGGAGGAAGTAGTCGGCGAAGACGGTCATCTCACCGGTGTTGGGCATAGGGTACGGCTCACCTCCTGACGGCCTCCATCCGGCGGTAGCACGGTTTGGCAGTAGCCCTTTCGCCACCAACTTCAAAATGGCCTTTTCCGTCATGGTGGAAGGCTGCCCCTCGTTGTCCAGGCGGTGTTCTCCAGGTTGCAGCTCCTTCCCCTTCTTCGAGGGTACGCATGTACTCTTCCTGGGCGCCATTTCTTCAATTGGTTGTGGGTCCGGGCTGCTGGAAGGCTGAATCGAGTTCTGAATCAAGGATCTTCAAAACCCTAGATGGCGGCGGCTAGGACTGGATGCAACGGTTGTTTGCTTGAATGGCTACTAAGCGTCGGCGCGACAGAGAAGACGAATCGTTTTATCTGGGGCCAAGTCTTTTAAAAGGAAGTGCGTCGATTCGGCTACTTGCATAAGGCTTACAGGATGCTTAAAAGCTTAAGTCGCACCGAATGTGCTCGGAGATTTTGTCATTTCGTCAACATTTCCGAGCATAGGATGTGCTCAGGGACTTCGTCGCTACGCAGTGCTTTAAGGCACTGGATCTGCTCGGAGGCTTCGTCGCTTCGTCAATATTTTCGAGCACAGGAGGTGCTCGGGGACTTCGTCATTGCTACATCAGCACTTCCGAGCACTGGGTCTGCTCGGAGGCTTCGTCGCTTCGCCAATATTTCCGAGCTCGGGAGGTGCTCGGGGACTTCATCATCGCTACGTCAGCGCTTCCGAGCACTGGTTCTCCTCGGAGGTTTCGTTGCTTCGCCAATATTTCCGAACATAGGAGGTGCTCGGGGACTTCGTCATCGCTACGTCAGCGCTTCCGAGCACTGGGTATGCTTGGAGGCTTCGTCACTTCGCCAATATTTCCAAGCACAGGAGGTGCTCGGGGACTTCGTCATCACTACGCCAGCGCTTCCGAGCACTGGTTCTTCTCGGAGGTTTCGTCGCTTCGCCAATATTTTCGAGCACAGGAGGTGTTCGGGGACTTCGTCATCGCTATATCAGTGCTTCTGAGCACTAGGTCTGCTCGAAGGATTCGTCGCTTCGCCAATATTTTTGAGCACAGGAAGTGCTCAGGGACTTCGTCATTGCTACGTCCGTGCTTCCGAGCACTGGATCTGCTCGGAGGTTTCATCGCTTCATCAACATTTTTGAGCACAGGAGGTGCTCGGGGACTTCGTCATCATCACGTCAGTACTTCTGAGCACTGAACTGCTCGGAGGCTTCGTTGCTTCGCCGATATTTCCAAGCATAGGAAGTGCTCGGGGACTTCGTCGACACTTCACATGTTCGTCAAGAATAAAGACTTTGACCCTGACACCACGTGCCTGCGTCACCTACTATCAGGCTTGGGGACCAAGTGGATACACTTCACCTGACGGTGAAGGTATTGTTTCCGAAGAACCAAAAGTGGATACACTTCACCAAAGAGAAGGCTTTTTCAAATTTTTTTGAGCTGCTTACATCCGTCTGCTCAAGCAACTCTGAAGGTTTGCACCTCCCAACGAATGCAAGGTGCTCGAGGACTAGCTGTGGGGGTATAAACCCATATACCCGCATGGCTATACGTGGGTCGAGTCATCCGACCTGGCCCGGGCTGCCAAGGACGTGTCGTCTGCACGTTCTCCAGAAGATCACGCACATCCACCGGTTTAGAAGTCTTGGCGGCCAAGGAAATAGCTTTCGTAATATCTAGCCGATTAGTTTCCTTGTTCGACTAGGATTGTAATCTGATATACATGGTAAAACCAACTTGTAACCCTACCCCCCAGACTATATAAGGCGGGCAGGGGATCACCTCAACTCATCTCATCTCCTAGCAAGACAATACAACAACACACAGGACATAGGGTATTACGCCTCACGATGGCCTGAACCTTTCTAAATCGTTTGTCTCGCGCTTACTGTGCAACTCTTGCTCGTCTCAGGTGCACCTTCACCGATCAATCTACTACCTTGGGCATACCCCTCGGTAGACCGCCGACGATCTCTCGTCGACAGTGGGATATCATAGCATCATAGGAAAGCAAGCATATTTGGCAAATAGCAAAAGAGACATGAGTTGGTAGTCTTGGATTGGTCTCAATCATGACTTGCTTTTCATAAACAAGAAGAGTTGATAATGGATTAACTTTGATCAAGCTAGAAGTATGAAGATATAGATTGAAAAGTGTTTCGGAAAGTCAAGCCAAAATGAAGAGGATAAAAGGAATTATGAATTGGCTTGACTACTTCGATGTTGATTCACGTATATCACTCTATGTGAAGCTTGATTGATCTCCACATTCATATCTAGAAGATATTCAAGCAAAGATCACAATATTGAAGAAATGGTGTTCAATGGATGCTTAATATGATGTGACTTGAGGATGGCTTGATAGGGTGAAGATAGCAAGGAAAGAGCTTTGAGGTACTAAGCGGAGGTGAAGGGTAAGCAATGCCTTGGACCGAGGTATCATGGCTAAGGTTAAGAAGAGAGTACTTGCATTTAGTCGAGGAACTAATCAAGCTATGAGGAGTCATATTATGTTGAGGATCAAATCTTTAGTGAAAGTGTTTTGAAGCCATGAATTGAATTCACATGTGTTGAATGGTTCAAGTCACATTCTCAAGATGGGTTAGCTCCAAGAGGTGAGACAAGGATGATTGCAAACCATTATGAAGTGAGATTGAGAAAGAGGACAATACATTTGATGGTGGAATCCCCAAATTGCAAAGTGCAGCGGCAACAAGCTCAAAGGAGTTTAAATTTATCTATGTTTTGAAATTGAGTTTAGGAAAAGCTGTACTATAAAGGGGGATACAATGCGCAAGCTTAAATGTGCAACCAAGTGCAAATATTTCCACCAAACATCATCTTTTACCTATACAAATCAGCCTATGAAACAGTTTTGCAATTGGAGCTGTTTTGGCAGAGCGGCAGTGCCGCTCGGGCAGCAGTGCTAGGCTAAGGCACGACCGTTGGCTGAAATAGCTATTCCTTGCACCCCCTTCGCCCCCAACGGCTATCTCGGCCATTCCCATCCCAAGTGCGACTAGAGAGCAGCTCTCTCTCGCTCTCACTCACCATTGGAGCCCCTCAAGCTTGTCCCTTCGATTCCTCTCCAAATCTTTGAGAGTTTGGGCCTCCAAACTGCATTAGAGAGTAGCCCCAATTGTACTTCATCTCCTACAACACTTGGTTCGCATTCATTACTCTTGGAGCAAGGCTCCTAGCCGGCTAGGCGTCACTCAGGAGCTTCCAACTTGATTGTAGTAGCCTCGGGACGTTTGTTATCACCCTCTACATCTAGTGGAAACACTCTCATCTCAAGAGGCTTGTTCTCTTGACTTGAGAACGAGGTCAAGGTTGAAAGAGACCAAAGCCTTTGTGGCTACCTCAACAACGTGGGCATAGGCAAGCCTTGGTGGCGAGCTGAACCACAGGATAAATCGGTGTCTCACTGTGTTCTTGTGATTTGCATTGTGTTGACGGTCGCTAACACCCTATTTTACCGTCAACATTTCACCCATAATCAAGGTAAAACCACATGAAATGCTAAGAACCCACCTTGAAACTTACATAGTTCCACATGTCCTTGGAGAAATCTTGTGTATGCAGGAAAAATGTTGAAACAGGCAAAAACAAAGCAAGGCAAGACACCTCAGCACCTCAGCTGCCACGTGGGAGCCAGAGGGGGCGCTCGCCCTACCAAGTAGGGCGCCCGCCCTTTCAAATGTGCCAAATGGCACCTGCCACCTCACTGATCCATGTGCCATCCTCCCAAATGGCCTGTGGCACGTTGAAACAACATCAACGGCTCAGATACAAGGCATGTGGATCCGGTGGCCCTATCAACAGGGCGCCCGCCCTATCCAAGTTGAGTGACACGTCCACAATTCGAGGGAAGGTGGCCAGGAGTCATCCAAGCCCTCAAATGAAGTCGGTTTTCATCCAACGGTGATCAAGTAATGTGCCATGGATTGAAGGACCCACATGTCATTCTTCCAGGGGTTGCAAACCGCCTTTCTAAGGCACCAGCTGACTTTACAACCGCCTATGGGGAGGAAGGAGGGCCGTAGGATGCAATCCAAAAGGGCGCCCACACTGCTCCTTCACGCCACCGACCTCCAGGACTCCTACAAGTACCCCTGGTGCACTCCTACACTATAAATAGGACTAGGATCCTCACCTGTAAGAAGAAACACAGCTAGAAACACTCTAGAGACACACTAGAAAACACTAGAGATTTAGCTCAGTAGCTCCTCTCTCTCTCTCTAGCGAAGCTCTGCTCTTAGGAATAGTGCTAGCTAGAGAAGAGTAGAGTGTTGGACAGAAGTCGGGAGAAGGAGGAAGTCTGTGGTGGAGCTGGGCTTATCGGCGACCTCCTCTGCGGTGTTCTTCACTCTTATCGGTAATAAAGATCTCCTTCTTCATTTACTTATTGTTATACTTTAAGTAGCTCTATACTTTCTCATTGCTTGGTTAAAGTGCTCTAATTCTTGAGCTCGAGTTAGAGTTGTAAGTTTTATAGATTAAGCGCGGTGCTTAGGCTATAGCTTACCCTTGAGTGCTGCTAGGCCCATGGATAGTAGTGGTAGGTTCTAGGTGGTGATAGCCCTAGGATCCTCTGTATTCCACCACGTTCAGCCTAGTATCCGGTATAAGCGTAGGACTTTGGGACGTACGGTGCCTAATCAGTCGAACTCCAGTGAGTTTAGGACTTTGCGTGTCTCGAGTATAGCAGTCTCTTTGGTATAACAATCATTTGATCTTTTACTGAGATAGAGTTCTCCCCCAAAACTCCAGAGCTACTTAGCGTGTTTCCACCTTAGTTATACTTCATTGAATTATCCTTACTAAGGTTATTACCCCATTTATCCATATCTAGATCCTTGACTATCATATCCTTGGAATCACAAACCCTGCCTTCCTTTGGGATAATATAAATTCGACACCTGGTACTCCTAGGTAAAGTGCTACACGATAGTTCTATGCGGTTGCAGAATCCCATCACCTATCCTATAGAGCTACCCATAGCATTTTTGGCGCCGTTGCTAGAAATAACTTTATTCCTAGTAGCTACGTTAGAAGTGTCAACAATCACATACTTTGAGCATAGGGATTGGCAACCCCAGTGATTGCGTTGAGAAGTATTATTACCATTGCTAGAGGATAGATTTGGCTACATTCTTTTGATAGCGTTAGTATCTGTCAACACATTGCTTTACTCATATTTGTGGTGATTTTAGGGATTGGTCTTGATCTACTCATGTGCAAGCTTCTGCTAATATCCAGGTGGTGGAATAGGCTCTACACAATCCCTGGAAGCTCACAAATTTACCCGATCCATTTTTCGCTGGGCAGTTTTTGAACTGTGAACTTCGGAAGTCTGCCAGAGCAGCAGTGCCGGACTATGTTCTGACATTTGTTTGAATTAAAATTTTACAGGCCTATTCACCCCCCTCTAGGCCCCTCTTGGTGACATTAAGGTCCTTACACCTAGATGCTTCAATCTCCCCAATTTTGGTGATTGATGACAACAACCTCAAATAGATTTAGAAAGAGTGAAGTTTTTAAAGGCTCGATTCATATAAGCATGTGAGAATAAGAGCAAAGGGTTAGGCATTCTGACATGAACCAAGATACAAGGTACTCAAGTGAATAAGAATTAAGCACAAGTACCAACAACATTAGCTCATAAGAATCAGAGTTAAGTGCGGAAGCAACACACAAGCTAAACCAAGCAAGTGACATGACATTAATATTGAATTAAGCACACATGTTACAAGAGTACCTCATCACACATACAGTATATCACAATGCATAAAAGCGACAAATATGATGCATGAGAGTAGCACATCAAAATAAACCAAAATAAGAGTCAAATCCCATATATCTCACACAGATCCCCCTAAATCTATGGCTCTCTCTCTGTAACACCTAAAATTTTGCAACATTTCAAAAGGGAGAATTTATTTAATTGTGCAATTTATTGTTCTTGCAAATATAGTGGGAATAGAATTTGTGGGGTAATTTAAAATAAAACCTAGGTCAAAAAAAAACTTGTTTGTTGCACTCATGCTGCTGCATATTCATTTTTGATTGCTTGATTTATTGTTGGCTCTTCTATTTTCAAATCCCTTTTGAAACTCCATTTGAAATTGTGTTTGAAATTATAATGGAAAATAGAAAGGAGTAGAAGGCCTCCTTCCCTTCCTCCCTCTGATCTGGCCCAGCTCGGCCACCCGGCCCAACCGGCGCCCCTCTCCTTTTTCCCCGGCCTGCTCGGCCTTTGCCTTCTCCCTCTCCCTCTTGGGCCGCAGCCCAGCTGAGCCAGCCCAGCTGGAAGCAGCCGCGCGCGCCCGCTCCCTCTCTGTCTCGCTGCCTCACCGGCCCCACGCGTCAGCGCCTTCCCTCACCTTCCTTCTTTCCTCCCCCTGCTTTCCTTTCCGGCGGAGGCGACGCCATCACCACCAGTGATTCCGGCCCGGATTGGCCCCCTTCCTCAATTAGAGCTATCTCGAGACTTCTTAAGCCTCGCCGCACCCCTCCGCCCCGTTTTCCCGAACCCTAGCTCGCTCTCGCCTTTCGCAGCAAGCTCGCCGCACGCCGCCGTCGAGTTTGTCTGCCGCCAAGGTCGATTCGGTGAGTCCGTCGCTCGTCTCTCCTGCCGTAAGCCTCTCGGAGCTTCGTATGATTCCTACGAATGCACCGAGCCCCTCATAGTCTTGAATCGAGCACTGACCGACGTTGCCACCATGAACAGGAGCTTCCGACCCGCCGTTGCCCGCCGCCGATCGTCGCCGACTATCTCTGTGGCTCCTTCCGCCGTTTCCGACTGCCTCGAAGCTTCGCCGCACCGTAAGGGGCCTCCCCGTGCCTTTTCCCTCTCTTTTTGCTCTGTCTGTGCGCATCCGCGAGCTCGTCGGAGCTTCCCGACCGCCCTCTCGCGCGCCGCCGCATGCACGGTCCTCGGCGAGTTTCCCCTTGGCCAAAATCGTCTTCCCCGCTGAGCTCTCTCTCTCCCGAGCCGTTCCCCGTGCAGAACCACGCACCCCGGCGCTGGATCGGCTTACGCCGGCGAGCCCCGGCCATGGCGCCGCCGCGCATCCACTGTAGCCGGCCGGAGCGCCACCCCCCTTCTTCCGTCCTTCTAATCTCGGCCGTCCATCTTGGATCCGACGGCCTCTGATCGCCCATACCGTTTTGGCCGTCGCTTTGGCGAAAACCCCCCTGGACTTTTTAATGTTAATCCCCGCAGCCCTTTACGTCTTGAGCAGAGTACGCCATCCAATTTAGAAAGCGTATTTTCCTTTCGGTTTAATAAAAATCAGATATTTATATTTACAGTTTTGCCACTATCTTTAATCGCTTATAAAATGCGCGTTTTAACTCCGATTGAGGTGATTCCAATTGCATTGGATTCATAATTTTGTCCTCTTTCCAGTGATATAATTTTTATCTATGTTAACAGTAATTTATTTTTCAGTATTATTTTAATCCCTTAAAATGCATAAAAACTTCAGAAAATCATATCTTTCGCGTTTTAAATCCGTTTTCGGTGATCTTTATATTGATGTGATCGTATCAGCGAGTAGAATAGTTTTATAAATCTTTTATTTGGTTTTCTCACTGTTGGTGTACTGTTCTAATTTATGTCCTTGTTTGCTATGCATGAATGCTCCTGTATGCATGTGTGTTGGTGATTAATCGAGTATAGACGGTGAGCAATTCGACGGTGCTTACGACCCGCTTTTCGAGGACCAGCAAGACCAGCAAGACTTTCCTGAGCAAGGCAAGTAATTCATGGGATTATCCTTGTTACCTATTTATGAAAGTTTTACTAAATATCATATGCATGCAATCCCTTGATAAACATAGATGATTCCCCTAGAATTGTTCCTGTACCTTGATACCTACGATTTATGCACATAAATGATTTGGCAATGCTATTATTATCATGATCATGTGTGATTAATGGGAAGTAATGAACTTTAATAGATGACATTATCCGTAAGTGACCCTCCGGGAAAACCGCGCAACTATGAGTGCTAATGGGCTCTGGTTTTAGTTCAGTAAATTGCTCTTGTCTAGCTTGTTAGTGGTTACCGAAAGGCGCAAGTGGGGTGGGATAAAGCCGGGATGGCTTATAGTTTGGCCCCTGTCTGCAATGATGTGTATAGGCTGCGGTTATGTGTCATCAGGCAGAGGACTTATTATAAGAACAGGCACAGAATCCATAGCGGCCCTAACTTGTTAGACATGACTTTTGAAAGACTTCATAGTGATACCCTGCTCACTCACCTTGGTAGTGTTTTTGGGAGTAATTAACCCGAGCAAATGGGAATCACGGCTCGTAGTGAAAGTGTGCAACCTCTGCAGAGTGTAAAACTGGTATACTAGCCGTACCCGCGGTTATGGGTGGCTTGGAATCCTCATGGACAGAAAATAGTGTCATTATTTACTTGTTTATGCTTACTGTTCATCTTACATTGATCATGTACCTTGGAATTTATGCAACACCATTGATGCTATTTATTGTATTACTATTACTTTGATTTAAAAAGCTATCGCAACATAACCACATAAAGCTATTTGAGCCTCATGAACCCTGTGTTTTACTTGCTGAGTACGAAATGTGCTCACCCTTGCTATTACCACACAACAGATGAAGATTGGAGTTATGACTACCGCAACGAGTTCTAGACTTGTTGTCAACCAGTCAACGTCCCTGCGTTGGAGCTACCACGAGAGATTTTAATTTCCGCTGAGATGTTGTAATAAAGTACTATGTTTAAATATTGTTCGTTATGTATTAAACTCTGCAATGGTACTTAATGAATTTGTCTAGCATGTGTGGACTTGATCCTTGGCACACATGTGAGCTTTTATACATCCTGGTGTTGTTTTTAATATCGGGGTGTGACAAATTGGTATCAGAGCTTTGTTGACTGTAGGACGCAAGCCTAGATAGTAAAAATCACATAGGTTTATTTTTGCACTTAAATTTCAGCCTTGACTATTTTATTACAATTTTGTTTTATGCTATACTTCCTTATTCTATTGCAAAAAGTTTGACTCTAGCTTCTCTTTTCTGATTTTGTAGATGGTTCTCACTCGTTCCGCCGCTCGCCGCTCTGCTGCTGAGGCTGTTTCTTCTCGTGGCGTCGCCTCCTACGTCGCCCAGTTCTCTCCCAGCGCACCGCCGGTGAAGCCCGAGGTCGTGGTCCTCTCCGACGATGAGGAGGACCCCACTGAGGTCCTCATGTTCGATGACGACGTGGAGGAGGAGATCGTGCCAGTCACTCCGACGACGCCAGCTCCTACACCGACGCCTGCACCTGCACCGACTCCCCCTGCACCTGAGCCAGTGATGGAGTGGTTCCGTGTTACCACCATCAAGGACCCGGCGCCGAACGCGTATCAACACTCCCTGCTGCAAGAAGTGTTGACTACGTACTACAGTGACAAGCACCCGGTCATCGAGTACCTCTGCTCGAGGTACACCCACCCTGAGGAGGCGACCTACTACAAGACCCTGTTGGCAGTCATCTACTGGGAGCCTGGACAGCCGAAGCCGGCTCCTCATCAGGTCTTCTTTTCGCCTGCTAGGAGGACTTCAGCTCACGCCAGCATGGAGGATGCTGCGCAAGTGGCGTACGCATTCTACCATGGTCTTCGCTATGAGCTCATGGAGGAGGATCGCTTTCGCCACCTGCCCCGCTTTGAGCCCTGGGCTGGACGAGCTGTGGTGACCCAGGCTGATCCCCTGCATCCGACGTTGAACACCACCGCTCTGCACGTCAATGCCTTGACGGAGCAAGTGGTGGGGCTCCAGGGAGAGCTGAAGGGAGCACACTCAGCGTCACGGCGTCTCCAGAAAGAGAATGATTGTCTGCGGGCTATGCTCAAGAAGTCCCCCCGCTACACGAAGAAAGAAGACTTTACGCTTCACGTTAATAAGTTCTAGGTTACCCTTGGGATTCATGTAATAAATCGTTAGCTGCGTCTAGTGAGTCTTGGTGTGCTTGTAAGATTGGTGTGAGAACATGATTTATTATTATGCACTTGTGTGATTTGGATCTTTGTTATGAGTGTTGGAGTGCTGTAGACTTGTCTACGGTACTTCTTGAACAAGTAAAAAATTAAGTTGAGGTCTTTTTATATATTGTTGGGTTGGTTTATATTCTCGTTACCCTTGCTGTTTTCTGGAGTTACCTGAGGTATTTTGGTTATAACTGGAGATCTGATAATGCAAGTGTCATGAAATTTTTATGAGATAAACCAGACTTCAGTGCCTTTCCAGCGCCGTATCAATCACCTTCATATCTATTATGGACTAAGAGTTATGACTGTTGCAATCTGGTATAACTGTGATGCCTGAAAGTGCTGAACAGCTCCTGTAAATTGTGAAATTGGAACTGGTAACTGTCAGAATCTGGTAAAGTGGTCTAAATGAAAGTTGTAGGAAATTTTATAAGTTTTCCAGCAATGTATAGAACGTCTCGTTTTGAGTTCTGTAGCTCCCTGTACGATCGATTTACTGCACTTCTGTTTCTGAGAACTCGTCCTGAAATTTCAGTTTCTCTATTCATGTTGGTTATTTGGGTATTGTCTGAGAATCGTTACGTATGTTGGGTTGACAGATGGCCGGAAGGAGGAACCCCAGAGGCAACCCACCACCTCCACCACCTCCCATGATCAGCCCTGAACAATTCATGCAGATGCAAGGGCAGTTCATGGAAGCAATGACTCGCTTCATGCAGAATGTTCAGCAGGGTGGAGCACCACCACCACCGCCACCCAGGGACAGGCGCAAGGACTTCCTTCAGGGACGTCCTCCGGTGTTCACACATGCCACAGACCCCCTAGAGGCCGATGATTGGGTCCGTGCTGTGGAAAAGCAGCTTAACATTGCGCAGTGCAGTGACAAGGAGAAGGTCCTGTATGCTTCAGGTCAGTTGCAGGGTGCAGCCCAAACCTGGTGGGAGTCTTACCAGGATGCATGGCCTGCGAATGCTCCTGATGTTACTTGGGATGAGTTCACCAGAGAGTTTAGAGCTCATCACATTCCTCAAGGTTTGATGGATCAGAAGGCTGAAGAGTTCCGGTCTCTCCGGATGGTGTCCATGTCTGTCAGCGAATATCATAACAAGTTCGCTGAGCTGGCACGCTATGCACCCAGGGAAGTTGCTGACGATGCTGACAAGCAGCGGTTATTTCTCAAGGGCTTATATTATGAACTCAGGCTGCAGTTGGCTGGTAACACCTACCCCAACTTTCAAGCTCTTGTCAACCGTGCTATTGTGTTGGACAACATGCGCCAGGATCAGGACAAGAAGAGGAAGTTCTCTGGTCAGTCTTCTGGGAGCAACAACCGTCCACGCTATGGTCACCAGCAGAATTCCCAGCAAAGGTACCATGGTGGTAACAACCAGCGCTTGTCTTTCCAACAGCGCCAGCCGTTCCGTCAGTCGGGAGGGACACAAAACTCCCAGAATGGAAAAGCTAATGGTCCCTCTGCCAAGAATGGAGCCCCTAGAGCCCCCACCGTCTGTTACAGCTGTGGCAAGAAAGGCCACATGTCCTTCCACTGCCCCAACAAGAAGCCACTCTATGGGAAGGTGAATCATGTGACCACCGACACTGCTCAGGATGGGCCGAACATCATGCTGGGTACGTTCGACCTCAATTCCACTCCTGCAACTGTCTTATTTGATTCTGGAGCATCGCATACTTTTATCTCCCATATATTTGTTAGAAAACATAGTATACCCCTGCTTACCATGAAGAATGAGATGATAGTGAACTCTCCTGGGGGTGTTATGCCTGCTACCCACTTTTGCCCAACCGTAACATTGTCCTTAAGGGGGGTAGAGTTCTTTGTCAGTCCAATCGTCCTGAGGGCATCTGGAATTGATTTGATACTGGGTTGTGACTGGATGAAAGAACATGCGGTCGACATCAAATGCAAAGAGAAGGTTGTGGAATTGAATGGGCCTAAGGGAAACAGGATCTCAGTGGATGTTGCGGTGAAGCCACCGCCAGCTGCTGTCATCAACATGATTGAAGATGAAGGGAAGCCTGAGGATCGTGTTGTGGGGGAATTTTTGGATGTCTTCCCCGAGGATTTGCCAGGTATGCCACCTGATCGAGACATTGAATTCATTATTGAATTATTACCTGGTACTGCACCCATAGCTAAGCGTCCATATAGAATGGGGGTAAATGAGTTAGAAGAACTTAAAAAGCAACTTAAGGAGTTATTAGATAAAGGTTTTATTCGCCCTAGTTCTTCTCCATGGGGTGCACCGGTTATCTTTGTTGACAAGAAGGATGGTACTCAAAGGATGTGCATTGATTACCGATCATTAAATGAAGTGACCATCAAAAATAAGTACCCTTTGCCTAGAATTGATGATTTGTTTGATCAATTGAGAGGTGCATGTGTGTTTTCCAAGATTGATTTACGGTCTGGTTATCACCAATTGAAGATTAGAAACCAAGATATACCGAAGACAGCATTCACTACCAGATATGGGCTATATGAATACACAGTTATGTCTTTTGGTCTTACCAATGCACCTGCCTACTTCATGTATTTGATGAATAAGGTGTTCATGGAATATCTTGATAAGTTTGTGGTGGTATTCATTGATGATATTCTGGTGTTCTCCAAGACGGAAGAAGAACATGAAGAACACTTGAGATTGGTCTTGCAGAAATTGAGAGAGCATAAGTTGTATGCAAAAAGGAGTAAGTGTGAGTTTTGGCTAAAGGAAGTGGCTTTCTTAGGCCACATTGTCTCAAATGGTGGAATTGCTGTAGATCCTAGCAAAGTGAGGGATGTGCTGGATTGGAAGCCACCTACTGATGTTAAGGAAATTCGCAGTTTCCTTGGTTTGGCTGGTTACTATAGGAGGTTCATTGAAGGGTTCTCCAAGCTCGCTAAGCCTATGACTGCATTGTTAGAGAAGAATGCCAAGTTCATGTGGTCCGAACAGTGCCAAGCTAATTTTGATGAGTTGAAGAAGAGGTTGACTTCTGCCCCAGTGCTGATATTGCCTGATCTAAGTAAGAGTTTTTCTATCTACTGTGATGCATCTAGACAAGGTTTGGGATGTGTACTTATGCAAGAAGGTAGGGTTGTTGCCTATGCGTCTAGACAGTTGAGAAAGCATGAGTTGAACTACCCTACTCACGATCTTGAGTTAGCAGCGGTTGTTCATGCCTTGAAGATCTGGAGGCATTACCTGATGGGGCATAAAACTGACATATATACGGATCATAAGAGCTTGAAATACATCTTTACCCAGTCGGATCTGAACTTGAGGCAACGTCGATGGTTAGAATTGATTAAGGACTATGATCTAGAAGTGCATTACCATCCTGGGAAGGCCAATGTGGTGGCCGATGCACTTAGCAGAAAAAGTTATGATAGTGAAGTTCAGGAAACAATGATGCCTGAGGAGTTAAGTGCAGAGTTGCAACGTCTGAACTTGTGTTTGGTTAACAATATCGTGGAGATTGAGATAACGCCTACCTTGGAAGAAGAAATACGCAAAGGTCAGATGGAGGATGAAGAACTTAAAGAGATAGCTGAAAATGTGGTTGTTGGAAAAGCACCCGGATTCAGGCTTGATGAGAATGGCACATTGTGGTTGGGAAAAAGGATATGTGTGCCAGCAATGAAGGCTATCCGAGATACAATTCTTCGGGAAGCTCATGAGTCTGCCTACTCTATTCACCCCGGAAGTACCAAGATGTATCAAGATCTCAAGGAGAAGTATTGGTGGAAAGAAATGAGACGAGCTGTAGCTGAGTATGTAGCCCTGTGTGACACTTGTTCAAGAGTCAGGGCCGAACATCAGAGGCCTGCTGGATTGCTACAACCTATGAAGATACCGGAATGGAAATGGGATGAAGTTGGAATGGACTTTATAGTGGGATTACCCCGGACCAGCACAGGTTATGACTCCATATGGGTGATTGTCGATCGGTTGACGAAAGTTGCTCATTTCCTACCTGTGAAGACTAAGTATAGTGGTCCGAAATTGGCTAGACTTTACATGGAAAGGATAGTATGTCTGCACGGTGTACCAAAGAAGATTGTGTCAGACAGAGGATCTCAGTTCACATCTCACTTCTGGAAACAAGTACATGAAGCTTTGGGAACTAAATTGAACTTCAGCACCGCTTATCATCCTCAGACAGATGGGCAGACAGAAAGAACCAATCAGATTCTCGAGGATATGCTGAGAGCTTGTGCCTTACAGCATGGTTCTAGTTGGGACAAGAGTCTACCTTATGCAGAGTTCTCTTACAATAATAGCTATCAGAAAAGTCTTGGAATGGCACCATTTGAAGCATTATATGGGCGTAAGTGTAGAACACCCTTATACTGGAATCAAACGGGTGAGTCACAGTTGTTTGGACCTGACGTCATAAAAGCTGCTGAAGAACAAGTTAGTAAAATCAGAGAGAACTTAAGGATAGCTCAATCTCGACAAAAGAGTTATGCGGATAAGCGAAGAAGAGACTTGAGTTTTGAAGTAGGTGATTATGTGTATCTCAAGGTATCACCGATGAGAAAGGTGAGAAGGTTTAATATGAAGGGAAAGCTAGCACCAAGGTATGTTGGTCCCTTCAAGATTATAAAGAGACGTGGAGAAGTTGCATATCAATTAGAGTTGCCTGAGCATCTATCAGCTGTTCATGACGTGTTCCATGTGTCTCAACTTAAGAAATGTTTGCGTATACCTGAGGAACAAATACCCATGGATGAACTTCAAGTTAAAGATGATTTGACTTATGAAGAGTACCCTGTGAGGATATTGGAGACAGCTGAAAGGGTCACTCGAAGTAGAGTGATCAGAATGTGCAAGGTTCAGTGGAATAGGCACTCAGAGGAAGAAGCAACTTGGGAAAGAGAAGAGGACTTGAGAAAAGAGTATTCCCATTTGTTTGAGTAAGCATTCAATCTCGAGGACGAGATTTTCTTTAAGGGGGGTAGAATTGTAACACCTAAAATTTTGCAACATTTCAAAAGGGAGAATTTATTTAATTGTGCAATTTATTGTTCTTGCAAATATAGTGGGAATAGAATTTGTGGGGTAATTTAAAATAAAACCTAGGTCAAAAAAAAACTTGTTTGTTGCACTCATGCTGCTGCATATTCATTTTTGATTGCTTGATTTATTGTTGGCTCTTCTATTTTCAAATCCCTTTTGAAACTCCATTTGAAATTGTGTTTGAAATTATAATGGAAAATAGAAAGGAGTAGAAGGCCTCCTTCCCTTCCTCCCTCTGATCTGGCCCAGCTCGGCCACCCGGCCCAACCGGCGCCCCTCTCCTTTTTCCCCGGCCTGCTCGGCCTTTGCCTTCTCCCTCTCCCTCTTGGGCCGCAGCCCAGCTGAGCCAGCCCAGCTGGAAGCAGCCGCGCGCGCCCGCTCCCTCTCTGTCTCGCTGCCTCACCGGCCCCACGCGTCAGCGCCTTCCCTCACCTTCCTTCTTTCCTCCCCCTGCTTTCCTTTCCGGCGGAGGCGACGCCATCACCACCGGTGATTCCGGCCCGGATTGGCCCCCTTCCTCAATTAGAGCTATCTCGAGACTTCTTAAGCCTCGCCGCACCCCTCCGCCCCGTTTTCCCGAACCCTAGCTCGCTCTCGCCTTTCGCAGCAAGCTCGCCGCACGCCGCCGTCGAGTTTGTCTGCCGCCAAGGTCGATTCGGTGAGTCCGTCGCTCGTCTCTCCTGCCGTAAGCCTCTCGGAGCTTCGTATGATTCCTACGAATGCACCGAGCCCCTCATAGTCTTGAATCGAGCACTGACCGACGTTGCCACCATGAACAGGAGCTTCCGACCCGCCGTTGCCCGCCGCCGATCGTCGCCGACTATCTCTGTGGCTCCTTCCGCCGTTTCCGACTGCCTCGAAGCTTCGCCGCACCGTAAGGGGCCTCCCCGTGCCTTTTCCCTCTCTTTTTGCTCTGTCTGTGCGCATCCGCGAGCTCGTCGGAGCTTCCCGACCGCCCTCTCGCGCGCCGCCGCATGCACGGTCCTCGGCGAGTTTCCCCTTGGCCAAAATCGTCTTCCCCGCTGAGCTCTCTCTCTCCCGAGCCGTTCCCCGTGCAGAACCACGCACCCCGGCGTTGGATCGGCTTACGCCGGCGAGCCCCGGCCATGGCGCCGCCGCGCATCCACTGTAGCCGGCCGGAGCGCCACCCCCCTTCTTCCGTCCTTCTAATCTCGGCCGTCCATCTTGGATCCGACGGCCTCTGATCGCCCATACCGTTTTGGCCGTCGCTTTGGCGAAAACCCCCCTGGACTTTTTAATGTTAATCCCCGCAGCCCTTTACGTCTTGAGCAGAGTACGCCATCCAATTTAGAAAGCGTATTTTCCTTTCGGTTTAATAAAAATCAGATATTTATATTTACAGTTTTGCCACTATCTTTAATCGCTTATAAAATGCGCGTTTTAACTCCGATTGAGGTGATTCCAATTGCATTGGATTCATAATTTTGTCCTCTTTCCAGTGATATAATTTTTATCTATGTTAACAGTAATTTATTTTTCAGTATTATTTTAATCCCTTAAAATGCATAAAAACTTCAGAAAATCATATCTTTCGCGTTTTAAATCCGTTTTCGGTGATCTTTATATTGATGTGATCGTATCAGCGAGTAGAATAGTTTTATAAATCTTTTATTTGGTTTTCTCACTGTTGGTGTACTGTTCTAATTTATGTCCTTGTTTGCTATGCATGAATGCTCCTGTATGCATGTGTGTTGGTGATTAATCGAGTATAGACGGTGAGCAATTCGACGGTGCTTACGACCCGCTTTTCGAGGACCAGCAAGACCAGCAAGACTTTCCTGAGCAAGGCAAGTAATTCATGGGATTATCCTTGTTACCTATTTATGAAAGTTTTACTAAATATCATATGCATGCAATCCCTTGATAAACATAGATGATTCCCCTAGAATTGTTCCTGTACCTTGATACCTACGATTTATGCACATAAATGATTTGGCAATGCTATTATTATCATGATCATGTGTGATTAATGGGAAGTAATGAACTTTAATAGATGACATTATCCGTAAGTGACCCTCCGGGAAAACCGCGCAACTATGAGTGCTAATGGGCTCTGGTTTTAGTTCAGTAAATTGCTCTTGTCTAGCTTGTTAGTGGTTACCGAAAGGCGCAAGTGGGGTGGGATAAAGCCGGGATGGCTTATAGTTTGGCCCCTGTCTGCAATGATGTGTATAGGCTGCGGTTATGTGCCATCAGGCAGAGGACTTATTATAAGAACAGGCACAGAATCCATAGCGGCCCTAACTTGTTAGACATGACTTTTGAAAGACTTCATAGTGATACCCTGCTCACTCACCTTGGTAGTGTTTTTGGGAGTAATTAACCCGAGCAAATGGGAATCACGGCTCGTAGTGAAAGTGTGCAACCTCTGCAGAGTGTAAAACTGGTATACTAGCCGTACCCGCGGTTATGGGTGGCTTGGAATCCTCATGGACAGAAAATAGTGTCATTATTTACTTGTTTATGCTTACTGTTCATCTTACATTGATCATGTACCTTAGAATTTATGCAACACCATTGATGCTATTTATTGTATTACTATTACTTTGATTTAAAAAGCTATCGCAACATAACCACATAAAGCTATTTGAGCCTCATGAACCCTGTGTTTTACTTGCTGAGTACGAAATGTGCTCACCCTTGCTATTACCACACAACAGATGAAGATTGGAGTTATGACTACCGCAACGAGTTCTAGACTTGTTGTCAACCAGTCAACGTCCCTGCGTTGGAGCTACCACGAGAGATTTTAATTTCCGCTGAGATGTTGTAATAAAGTACTATGTTTAAATATTGTTCGTTATGTATTAAACTCTGCAATGGTACTTAATGAATTTGTCTAGCATGTGTGGACTTGATCCTTGGCACACATGTGAGCTTTTATACATCCTGGTGTTGTTTTTAATATCGGGGTGTGACACTCTCCCTCCTTTGGCGTGAAGCACCAAAAGGCTAAGGGTCTAAAGGTGTAGTCGGGTCTAGAGCTGAGGTACGCGGAGCAAGCTGGAACTCTAAAGCATCTGTCTCTGACTCAGGACTAGAAACACCCTGAACCTCTATATGCTGAAGTGGTGGGGAAGCGGTCTGGGTCAGAGGTGCCCCTGGAGTCTGCTCGACCTGTGGGTAAAGCTGTGGCTACTCAGCGGGAATTTGCTCACTGTGAGGCTCGAGCTGTGTCTCAACCTGAGGCTGCTCAATTTGAAGGTCTGGAGCTAGAAGGTCCTGAGGCTAAGGCTCTATCGATGACTGAGGTACTGTGTCTGTCGCTATCGTTGTCGTGTTAATAGTAGCAGGCTCTGAAGAAGCAACAGACAATGGAACTGCCTCAGTGGTAGTACCTATAACCGGCGCTACAGTTGTGACTAGGGCCTGGATCTGAGACGGAGCAGGTAGTCCAGTAAGCGCTGTAGGAGAACTCCAAGCCCCTACTCATCGAAGGCTGAGGGTAGAGCTGCGACAGAGTGGCAGACTGTTGACGGTAATTATTGAATGGTTTTACCCATCAACTGAATATGAAATAAGGGTATAAAGGCAAACACCACCATAGAATAGGGTTTTTAACTGTCAGAATTCCACAGTTTTGGTGAATCAGTGTTTTGAAGGGTGTTAATCAGAAAAGAACCAAAGGAGACCCACATGTCAGACTAAAACATCGAATTTCGCCGTGAAAGGACACCAATGAATATTCTAGAGAACACCATAGACTCGCCAGAAGAAGCAGGGCCCAAACGGCAGAGGGGGGACGTCAGCCGATCTCCCTAACAGGTCGGCCGACCTGTGAGAGAACCTCCTCCATGTCCGCTTTGACGTGGACTCTCTACCGCCTTTGAGGATCAATCTCCACCATCCGTCGAAGTCGGTTTGATCTGAGGGCTACGGTTCATCCCATCGGCCTATATATACAGCCCCAGACCCCTAGGATTTCATGTCAATTCATATCAATCAAGTCATACCCAGTTTAGAGAGCTAGAAACCCTAGAATCATTAGAGCTTCACCATCTAGAGCATATCTACATAAGTTTAGAAGTAGAAGGAGGCAAGTTCTACTTGAGTTTCGGATCTTGTCTGGAGCTAGAGGCTTTCCGGAGCCATTGTAAGCTCTCTCTTGTATCTTAAACCTCTTTTGAGTGCTTGAGATAAAGTTGATTGACTTTGTTCTACTATTGATTATGTTCTCAATTATGCTATTCATTACTTATCTAGATTTTATACTTTGCATAGTTAGGTTGCATTCATATTCATACATAGGTTTGTATAGCTCTCATTCATTGACATCATGGATGGGTGACCAACAGCATGTAAGCATGGTGTTTAGATGTAGTTTGTCTGAAAATGTGTCTTATATTCTGGGTTCTATGGTAGATCGCGGATGTGACACTCCCGTTGAGTCCTTTGTAGTCCACACTCCGAATGTAGGGAGAGTAAGAAATTATTATTACTTTAAAAGGCTGGCTATGATGTTGATCTTTCTTAGTAATATTCCCTTAATTATGAGTATAAAGTATCTTTGCCATGATTGCTAGTATAATTGCAACAATCTAATATGTCTTTAGTAGTATAGTTAGAATGACTTAGGATATCCTTATGCTTCTCCTAATTCATGCTAGTGCCTAGATAGGAAGTTCTCTAAGTGATCATATTGTATTGATTGATTGACTGATTATTATGCTTATCATATATATTATTATTATTGTGACATAACCCCTATTCTGAGTAAGTAGATCACGCATAGTTATCTCCATATTTGCATGTGCATATGACAACTATCTATCTACCTGCATCCCATTTATTGCCAAACACTTTCCAGTGGTAAAATATAAATCGACAACCCGGAATACTCTTGGGTAAAATGCTACGATATATATTTTATCTGTGCGCTTGTGGATATAATATAATTTTAGTCACTTAATAGATGGAGGGATCTTTTAGAATCATGCTGGGGATGACAACCTAGTTGTTTCTAAGAGATGGAGGTTAAGAGTCCAAGTGATTTGTAGACTAATCAGGAGGCACATTAATCTATAACTCCCAGCATTTTTGGCACCGTTATTGGGAATAGAGTCTAACTCTATTTTTTGGTAATGACGTAAGAAATGTCAACAATTATTTTTGGCGCCGTTGCCGGGGAAGGCTGTTTTGGCATACATAAGATGTAGATAGGTCATATGCACAACACCAACATGTCGAGAAACCATACAAAACCATACTCAAACAGGCTCACCATGTCCTTGTTTTCAAACTTCACCGCCATCTGTAGGGTGTGATAGCATTTTTCAAACTTCACCACGTTTTCAAATGTGCCAACACCACAAAGTGTTTTACCAACAAGTGTAGGGTGTGTTAGCATTTTTCAAAGCAATTTCGTGGAGTTTAAGTTAGTGCTCTAGATCTAAATGCATATGCTCAAGCTAAATCAACTAGAGGCACTTGGTGACTGAGATTGTAAACGAATTTCTTCCCCTTAATTGTGCGGTCATCTATCCTAAATGTGATCACACTCTCTATAGTATCTTGATCACCGAAATGGAAAGAGCCCTATTGATATACCTTTGCCTTGAGCCCTTTTCCATGATCCAAGCCGAGAAGCACTTGATCAAACATGTTGATGGACTTACACCAATCACTTCGACGCCGTCATAGCTCCTCAACTTGGGTCTACTAACCATCCTTGTAATCACAACACTTAGGAACATGGTTAGTTACTAGGTGTCATCAATTAGCCAAAACTAAACTAGGTCTTTCACCTGTCTATCAAGAAGTAGATCCAATGCCCATATGGCATCCTCCTGAAACCCCTGAATCCGTTAGTGTTAAGATCCTCTATCTCTGAAAGCATCAAGTCCCAAATGTCGAACGACTGCTAATGGACGACGTGAATGTTGGTATAAGATAACTCAAACAAATAAACACTAGGATTATCTGCAAGCAGACAGATACCGATGTAGCACTTCAACCGGGAGTATTCCAGGTATTGTTATTTATATTTTACCACAGGAAAAACGGAATGACTAGAATCTATACTTAACCTCTGAGCTGCTATCAAGGACGGAGAAAATAGGTGATATAGGAGATTGCTAAGGCTTCTAGTTCTAATCCTCACAAGATATGATATCATTGTTTTCAAAGGGGTATTACTATAGGAATACACCAGCAAAGGGTAAATTCCTTAGCAAAAGAAACCTACGGTCCTACTGACGGGAGGTGGATTGTATAAGACTCAACAAGGCTAGGTCACCCTTGCGATCTACCACCGATCCGGACAGTATAGGGCATTTACGAGTAAATATAATCTAAGCACCTCGCTTAAACTATAAATAACTACTTCAATCATGGAGCTACCAAAACTAAAGCACTCAAAGAATCGTAAACCTTAAGAACAATAATAGGAACGTCACTCACTTTGATTAGAAGTTGAACTCCGAAGAAATCTTCAGAAATAAGTTCCAAAGAAGAACTTGAATCCGCGGGCACCGACAGGCCGGCAACTCCTCCAACTATCTCTGGCTCTACTACCACACCACTTCTAGAACAGGAATAGCCCTAATCTGGAGAGACTACAAGGCTAATCTTCTACTTGATGCTTGGCTCTAGATCCTATCTTGGGTTTCTACTCTACTATAGATATATCGGTGGAATTCTGAAACCCTAGATTGATTTCTCTCTAGATCATAAGAAACCTAGGGAGTCTGGGGCTCCTTATAGAGGCCGATGGGATGAACCATAGCCCTTGGATCAAACCGACTTCGACGGACGGTGGAGATTGATGTAAAAATCGGGATGTGGGTCCACGTCGAAGCGGAGGCGAGGAGGCCTCTCTGACAGGTCGACCAACCTGGTCAGAGGGTCGGCCGACCCCTCTCTCTGAGTTGCGGGTCCCACTTCGGCAGGCGTGTCTCTAGTGTTCTCTAGAATATTGTTGATCTCCTGCCGTGGCAGAATTCGGTATTTTTCGTGTGGGTCCTCTTTGGTTCTTTTCCTGTATAGTCCCTGAAAAACACAGATTTACCAAAACTCGTGGAATTATGTTAGTTTAAACCCTATTCTAGGTATTAGCTCTCATTTATATCCTTTTTTATGATTGGTTGACGGGTAAAATCATACAATAACTAACGTCAACAAGCTCCCCCACACTAGATATTTGCTCGTCCTGAGTAAATGATGGATTTAAGCAATCTTAACTTTAGGGTTAGACATCATCATTTCACCATTCCTAGTCATACCTGTACTGTGGGATTCATTGTGTCTACCATGAAATTTTGAGCAGTTGAAGAATAGAACAGCCAGAAACTGATCACCTTCCTCTATTAATCAAGTAGTTGGAGGTTTTTTTTGAATATTTTTGAAAATAAAGCATAGCTTACCTTATCCTTCTTTGTAGTACTCTCATGTCACTCATATGTGGTGGTGTTGATCCTTACCAAGGCATAGATGATGTTGCCTTCTCTATTGCCTACTTCTAAAGCTTATGTGGAGCTGAGGTAGGGGTAAAGTGAAAACACACTTGTATTGCATATATTGTAAAGTCAAAATAAGGATCCAAGGAGAAAGATGTCATACTCTTATATCAAAATGTGCATGTGTGTGGAATATATGGTAGCTAACCTAATTCTATTATGCTCCTTTTGAGAATTTTCTTTCTCTTTTTCTTCTGCAGGACAACATGGGCTGTCTTTCTTTTCTTCTCTCTCTTTTTTTTCAGGCGGGCATCAGAGTACCCATTGTTTTGGCATTCCGGACACTTGTCCATTTTTACCTCTCAGACTGGCATCTTTGTATCCATTGTTTTCTCTCTTCTCACACTTTTGCATAGCCACATGCCACTTCTCTGCATACTTTTGAGAGATGATAACAAGAACTTTGGAGCATTTATTCCTAACTTTTTTTTTGTGCTTCCTCCAATATCGGAGTGAAACATTTTTGGGTGGAAGGCATGTTGTTTCGTATTCCCAGTGTAGGAATAACAAATATATGTGGAGTGTATGTGATCTTAATCTTGGGAGCATGATAAATTTCTCAACAAGGGTCACTCGGTTTGACACTCAAAGCAATAACAAGTAATAAATATAGAATGTTGATTCCATCCTATTTTTGGCTTTGGTAGGTTAATGCTTTTACTACAAAGGAGAAGCATAGCTCTTGGTTTTTTTTTAAGTTTTGCAAATAAAATTCTCCAATAACTAGATATCAAGAATCAAGCTTTCATTATTCTTACTATCTCATATTCCACAACAACTTAAGGAACATAGGGTCCCTAATTTTAAGTTCCCAACAACAGCAAGACTTTCAGGAAAAGTGTTATGTGTGTATACCCTTAAGTCAAGGCTACTCAGGTTAATCCTTTCATGTTTTAAAGTTGTTTAATCATAAGATTTTTAAATCAGTGCAAAACGGCGAGCGGCGTACGAGAAAATAGGAAGTTCTGACCATGGACGAAGCTCGCGGCGAGGTGGTGCTAGGATAGGTCGGTCGACCAAGGGTAGGGGTCAGCCGACCTCTCCTGGTGGCCGTTCGTGCCCTATCTCGTCATGTGTGATCTATGCATCGGTTGCTTCTGTTTTGGTATACTTTTGTCTTCAGTGTTCATCGTTCCATCATGTGCTCCTCCCCCACACTTGTTTCCAGATTTCCTTTATGCACAACAAAGTGGAGACAAGCACAAATATATCCAAGCGAAATAATATTGACTTAAACTGACTTTTATTAATAGGGCACTTTTATTACACAAGACTCTCAAACTAAAACAAACAAACTAAGCAAACTAATGCAAACTAATCAAGCTAAAGCGTACTAAATGAACTAAGGGTGCCCTAATGGATACATAACTCTAGTGCCTCCTAGGATTGTTCTGAGAGAAAAGCTCAAATTTAATCTCTAATTCGCTATGCTTTCCTTCTTTCAGATCAATCCTAAGATTGGTATTAGCTATAGTTCTAGCAAGGAGCCTATTCTGATTCTTCACGATCTCCATCTCGCGTGTTATCTCGGCCATCTATTGCTGAATTTCTATGTTGGTGACTTTGGAAAGCTTCCGTGGAGGTTGATCTCCCCTTGGTGCTTCCTTGGGTGGCACGAACTTGACCTTGGCCGGGTCAGCATGGACTTCATCGAAGGTTGGGCGAGAGGTGTACTTGGCACATGTAACATGGCCATCAATGTCGAGCTTCACCCCTGTCAGCGTCTCGTTCGGCTTCGGTGGTAGGAGCTTGACATCCTTCGGGAGCTTGACGATCGGTTCCTTCTGTGGTGCTTCCTTCAGGTAGAGGGTCTCTAGCGGTGATGGAAGGGCTGGTCTTGCACAAGCACGAAAAGATTAGTCATGCTTGCAAGGCAGGTTTGGTGGAGCAACGGAGAGAGGCCTAGCTAGGACGATGGCTTGGGAGTCGTCGGTGGGAACCTTGCTTGAATCCATCCCATAGGGGATGATCTTGTTGTCGGCCATGGGAGTCTTGGAGGAGAGCTCGTAGGCACGAGAAAGAGGATGGGTTGGATGAGATGAGATGGGAGGCTAGCAGGAGCTGGTTGTATAGTCGTCTGGTGGGCGCTAGGGCTTCAAAATTTTCCCTATGAGCTTACGGCAGCGGCGGATGGCCTAACAAAAACGAAAGTTGGAAAATATGTGAGAAGAGACCCGAAGGATCACGTCATGAAAAGGTGGCGGAGATTGGAGTCGTAGGGGGGTTAGCCGACCTGGGGAGATGGTCGGGCGACCTGCCCCTGTGTCCATTTGGCTCCAGTCTCTTCGTGCGGCTTTCTCGCGATATTTAGTTTCCAAAAATCAGACTTTCCCGTGCGGGAAGGCAAAAGGAAGGCTTAGGCCCTAATACACTTAGTAAATTGATAAATTCAATAATATCTATTTCCTCTGGGCCCTTAATTGGTTCTAGAAAGAGTTTGAGGGGGTGACCATTACCTTGAATAATGTACCTTCATCGGTTTGAATAGTGACTGCTCCATGGGATGAAATGTTGATCACCTTGAATGATCCTTCCCATTTGCTTCGTAGCTTTCCGTGACCGAATAACATCACCCTAGAATTAAAAAGTAATACCTGATCTCCGGGTGCGAAGTCCTTCTTCTTCAACCTTTTGTCATGCCATCTCTTGGTTCTCTCTTTGTAGATCTTGGAGTTGTGATATGCTTTCTCACGCCATTCATCTAGTTCAGAGAGTTGCATCTTCATTTTTATTCCTGCAGCATCCAGATCCATATTCCATCTCTTGATTGCCCAGTGAGCCTTGAACTCAAGCTCTACTGGAAAGTGACAGGTCTTTCCATAAACAAGCTGGTATGGTGCCATTCCAATTGGTGTCTTGTAAGCTATTCTGTAAGCCCACAGTGCTTCTGGTAGTCTGTCCTTCCATGTTGTTCCCATTTCGTTGACCGTCTTCTGCAGAATATTCTTGATCTGCTTGTTTGATTTCTCTGCTTGCCCACTTGTGTCAGGATGATATGGAGTGGCAATGTTGTGACGGACCCCTCTTTTTGGTAAATATAGTTGGAACCTCTTGTCGATGAAGTGGGATCCTCCATCACTGATTACCATCCTTGGAGTATCAAATCTTGAAAATATTATTTCTTTGAACATCCTCTTTGAGCTTCTGTAATCTGTAGCTTTGCGTGGCATAGCTTCTACCCATTTTAAGACGTAGTCTACCGCCACCAAAATGTACTCACACTGCTTTGACTTTGGAAATGGTCCCATGTAGTCGATTCCCTAGACATCGAAGAGCTCTACTTGGAGGTTGTTGACGAGGGGCATGGCATCTCTTGAATTGATGTTTCCATGTCGTTGGCATGCCCCGCATATCTGGATAAAGCTTTTCGTGTCATCATACATGGTGGGCCAAAAGAATCCACTTTGCCAAATATTTGCATGTGTGCGAAATGCAGCAGTAGTGACCTCCATATGGTGATGAGTGGCATCTTTCAATAATCTTGATCTCTTCTTCTGCAGGTACACATCTCCGGAGTAGTCCATCTGAACATATCCTGAAGAGGTATGGTGGGTCCCACATGTGTTGTCGACTCTCGTAGATAAGCTTTCTTTTGTCCTCCCCTGGTGATACATATACTGCAACCATAAAATTCACAATATTTGCATTCCAGGAGTCAGATCGGGTGATCTGATAGAGCATGTCGTCCCTGGTCAAGTCGTTGATGGACATTTCCTGCATATTCTCAAAATACATTCTAGATAAGTGATCTGCTACAGAATTTTCTACTCCCTTTTTATCTTTTATTTCTAAGTCAAATTCTTGAAGTAGCAAAATCCATCTTATCAATCTAGGTCTAGCATCTTTCTTAGTGAGCAAGTATTTCAAAGCAGCATGATCAGTGTAAACAATCACCTTAGCTCCAACTAAGTAAGATTTAAACTTGTCAATATATAGCAAAAACAATAGCCAGGAGTTCTTTTTCATTAGTTGCGTAATTAAGTTGTACTCCTGAAAGGATCTACAATGGCCTAGAGGGGGGGTGAATAGGCCTTGTTAAAAAAAAATCTGCACACACTAGTTCAATCTGATCAGAGACTTCCGGAAGTTCCGGCAGTTTGTGTCGGAACTCCGGCCCAAAATGTCGGAGGTTCCGACCCCTACGTTGAAACTAGCCCTAGTGGCCAAATGAACTTTTGAGCGTGCGAAAACTTACAACCCTTTTACCCAGTGATGAAGTGAGGTAGCAGTCGAGGTTGTTCAGCTCCGGAGATGCTCCACTCTACGGGTGGAGTTCAAACCCTAGAAAGTAGAAGGAGGTAGGGAGAGACAAGCAAAGAGTAATACAAAACAAGTATTGCAATGAAAATAACGAGCACAAGAGACACGAGGATTTATCCTGAGGTTCGGCCACCCCACAAAGGAGTACCTACGTCCTCGTTGTTGAGGTGACCACAAAGGTCGGAGTCTATTTCACCTCCTTACCCTCTCTCAAAGAAACCACAAAGGTAACTCGAGGTTCGCACTAGAAATCACGGGTAATACAAACTTCCCAAGGCGAATCCACAAATTTGGATGCTCTTGGGCAACGCCTAGCCGGCTAGGAGCAAAGCTCCAAGAGTAACAAACGCAAAACCAACCGGCAAGACGAGGAGAATCAAGTGCTCAAGCTCAAGAGATGATTTTCTCACTCGATCCACTCACTCTTCACTCAAATCCTTGGGGGAATCGAAGTTGGGAGCAAAGGAGAGAGGAGAGGGGAGCCTTCAATGCTTGGGAGCTGTTTTTGGACGGAGTTAGGTCGCTGAGAGTCGATTGTCACGGTTAGAAGTGAGAGAGGAGCTTTCATAGACGAGCCCAAATCCAACCGTTCAGATCTGCGTCGGAACTTCCGACAGGGGCGTCGGAACTTCCGACCCTGCTATTCAAATTAGGTCTAGGTGCGTGGTAGTCGGAACTTCCGGCCATGGCCGGAACTTCCGACCTCCCAGCACTTAGCCACGCCACCAAAAGGCTGAACGTCGGAACTTCCGTCCTGAGCCGGAACTTCCGACGCGTCGGAACTTCCGACTCAGACCGGAACTTCCGACTGGTTAAGTTCCAGCAGCTCCCAATCGTGTTTGTACGGTGCTTTGAGTGTCTCTCTTTTGATTTTAAATTAAAGCTTGAACACTCTATCTTCATCAAACCACTTAGTTTTGCATCCCTCTTAATAGTACGGCATTCCTAACTCAAGAAGATAATAAAAGTAATTCTAACCACCGCTTGAGTCGAAGCGCCGAAGTTCAAGTCGAATTGAGGGGCACCGTTTAATCCCAATTAGATTTTCAATATGCTCTCACGGGATTAAACCTGCGCATAGTCTTAGTAGAGTTCATTAGTCCCTAATTTGGGTGTCATCAACTAACCAAAAACCCACGATGGGGCAAATGCACTTTCAATCTCCCCCTTTTTGGTAATTGATGACAACCAACTTAGGCTTACATAAGATAGAAAGAATTGAAACTTTGAGTTGCAAGTTTTGTGAAGAACCCCCCCTTAGTGTATGCTATGGACTTGAATTCCAAATAGATTCTTAAACTCATTCATACATTAAGAATGGGAGACTCCCCCTAAAACTTGCAATCCGTGGGGTGCAAAACAAGGTGTGAGTTAATATATAAAATCCGTGATGCAATATGACAAGTCATTATTCACACAAAAACTTGATGGCTAGTAAAGATAGAGTGAAGTTTATCAACACATAGCCATCAAAAATAAATCAACCAAAAGAGGAACAAGTTACCAAATAGATAGAAGATAAGCATTAAACTTGTTCCACAACCATTTAGCACAAAACTAGTTGTCCATCACATAGTGCCACCACACATAGTTTTTAATACAAGCCACAAAGTTTTCAAACTAGATATTACAATAGGATAATTAGCCTAACACTCCCCCTTTGGCATCAAGTGCCAAAAAGGGTAGGCCAGGATGAAAGCTCACGATCACTCATCGTCTTCATCGTAGTCGTCGTCGCCATCATCCTCATCATTGTCGTCGTTGTCGTTGTCGGAGCGGATCTCGGCGCCACCAATGTCCTCCACATCCTCCTCATCGGAGGAGTCCTCGTCCTCATCATCATCGTCACGAGCTGGACCCTTGCCATGGGGGCGCGAAGAGGAGCCATACTCCTCATCATAAAGAGTAAAGGGGTCACGAAACTCACGAAGAGGAGAGGCGGGAGGAAGATTAAGCTTGTCCTCCATACGGCGAAGACGTCGATCATCCTTCTCCATCTTGTAGCACATGGTCTCAAAGATCTTCTTGAGCACAAACTTGACCTTGGAAGGCTTCTTTGGAGGGGGAGAAGGAGGAGCATGGCGCCGCCGAGCGGGAGCAGAGGGGCGCGAGCCGGACTTGGTGCGAGATTTGTGAGCTTGGACTTTCTCCTTCAGGAGATCCGCTGCATGCTTGGAGATCTTGTTGGTGATCTTGAGGAGGCCATGAGATGCATCATTGGGAAATACAATGCCGGTGACTTGCTCAATGATATGCATGATGTAGGGAGCATATGGAAGAAGCTTCACGGTATTCTCACTAGCATCATGAATCTTGTTCCAAATGTAGAGACTAATAGAGAAAGTCTCACCCTGGGTAAACCGGTCAAGGATTTTGTAGGAGTCCTCCCTAAGATATGTCGCATCCCCAACCTTCGGATAAAGAATCTGGCGAAGGATGGTATTGAGGACATAGAAGTAGGGTAGCAGGTAGGACGTCTGACCATCCGGGTATTGGCCGGCAATATACATGTACTGCAGCGTGCCCTGAACGGGATCCTCAAAATCAATCAGCTGGGTATCGTCACGATCATCCTCACAAAAACCGAGCAGGCGAGCAAAGGTGGGAAAGTCAACACGATAGTGCTGGCCCTCAGTGGTCCAATGAATCTCATCCACATCGTCAACATAGTTGTGTATGCATGATAATAGGAAGCATAGAACTGGCAGATGATCTCATTGTTTCAATCATTCCGAAAACTCATGAGGTGACTAAGACGATGAGTGTCAAGGTCACGAACCAGCCTCTTCATTTCAGGCTCTTTAAAGCAACCCAAGTGATATGCATCAATTGCCTTCATAGGAATAACAGGAGGCTCCCGCTTGCGAAGGAACTTGGTGTAGTAGAGCGAGTTGTACACATGAGAGTGAAACGCCGCCCAAAAACGATACTCCAACGTCAAGTCCTTCTCATCCTCCTGGTAGACGTTCCTCTGCCGATTTTGACGGAGAAGAGTGGTCTGGTGACAGTAATCCACATCCAGAGGAGATGCCCAGCCGCCATAGTTGGGTGCAAGCACCGGCTCCCGCATCACAGGCATGGGGAGGTTGGGATTGAAGTGGGTGAGCTGCACCGGAAATATGGGACCAGCGGCAGGAGAGCGCGTGACCGGATTGGAGATGGTCCGCCGGGCACGGTCAAGAGCCTCCTCGTCAGGATCCACCACAGGATCCATGCCCAAAACACGAGCAGCAGGTGGCGGGGCAGCACCGGAGGAGCTGCCAGCACCGCCACTACGGCGAGGACGACTGCTGCGATCCTGATTCGACTTGGAGCGGTGCTCGCGAGTCGGCGCAGGCTGCGAGGACGGCGGAGGCTGCCTCGAACGCTGCGGACGACGAGAGCCACCAGCATCGGCCATGCTGCAGAGAGACAAAGAGAAGAGTAAGAGAGGGTAAAAGCAGCAGGGACGAATAGACAACGTGGAGCAGGAACAGGGCTGATCACACAGTTACTGGGGAGTCGGAAGTTCCGGATTAAGGTGTCGGAACTTCCGGCACGTCGGAAGTTCCGGCACAAGTCGGAACCGGCCCAGTAACGGTGTAAGCAAACGTGTTCCAAATCGACGCGATCCATCACATACCATGCACAACAGAGAGAGGAGAGGTAGAGGAAGAAGAACCACGAGGTACATTGCACGGGAAAGAGAAAGAACCATGCTATACCGTGAGATAGGGGGAAGAGAAGAAGAGGAGAGAAATCCGCAGCAAGGCCGAGTTCTCCGATCGATTCCACGTCCTTCAAGCCACCAAGAACCAAAAATAATGAGCCCTAGAGTGCACCATGAACCGAGCACGAAAAGGCACCAAGAACAATGGAGAGAAGGGCTCACCTCGGAAGTTCCGGGAGGGAGGGAGGGAGGGTGGGGAACGCCGGAGAAGACGCCGGGGGGCCTCCGGAACTTCCGGAGAGGCCACACCACCACCAACCGAGCCTTGGGAGGCTAGGGCAACGGCAATGGCGACTTGGGTCGTGAGCAGGGCTAGGGCACGGTAACGGGCAAAAGTGAATGGGTAAGATTAGAAATCGAACCGTTATTGGAATTTAACCCCGCGGTCAGATCTGCGTCGGAAGTTCCGGTGAAACAAGCCGGAAGTTCTGAGGCGTCGGAACTTCTGGCCGGGGCCGGAACTTCCGACACTACCACAAACAGCCGCTACGGCTAAAAAATAGTGGGGCACATATATGATGAACAATAGCACCTTCAGGTGTGATTAGAAAACAAATCATCAGTATAGGGCTATAATCACACTTGAAAGATTTAGAAAATAGTTTTGAAGACAAGTAGACAATTTTCAAAATCATTTTCACATTCAACATTGTGCAAGATATCAATCAAAGTTCCGAGAATCAATGATATTTAGCTCACTCCTCAAAGCACAAAATCTTGACTCATCTAGGGGCTTTGTGAAGATATCGGCTAGTTGAAATTCGGTGCTCACATGACGTAGAGCGATATCTCCTTTGGCTTCGTGGTCTCTCAAAAAGTGATGCCGGATGTCTATGTGCTTTGTACGAGAGTGGTTTACAGGGTTGTTTGCCAACTTAATGGCACTCTCGTTGTCACACAAAAGGGGAATCTTCGTTACCTCACAACCAAAGTCTTTGAGAGTTTGCTTCATCCAAAGTAGTTGGGCACAGCAGGCGCCGACCGCAACATACTCGGCTTCAGCGGTAGACAAGGCAACTGTGTTTTGCTTTTTAGAACTCCAAGACACCAAGGATCTACCAATGAATTGGCAAGTCCCGGTAGTACTCTTTCGATCTATTCGGCAGCCTCCATAATCCGAATCGGAGTAGCCAACTAAATCAAAAGTGGAGCCCTTAGGATACCACAAGCCAATATTAGGGGTGAAAACCAAATATCGAAAGATTCTCTTGATTGCCATTAAATGACCTTCTTTAGGATTTGCTTGATATCTAGCACACATGCACACACTAAGCATTATATCGGGCCTAGATGCACAAAGGTAGAGTAGGGATCCAATCAAGGAACGATATACCTTTTGATCGACGGCCTTACCATCCTCATCAAGGTCCAAGTGCCCGGTGGTCGCCATGGGTGTCTTCATTGGCTTGGCTTTGTCCATGTCAAACTTCTTCAACATGTCAAGTGTGTACTTAGTTTGGCCTATAAAAGTCCCTTCCTTGAGTTGCTTGATTTGAAATCCTAAGAAAAACTTCAGCTCTCCCATCATGGACATTTCAAATCTCTTGGTCATGATCCTACTAAATTCCTCACAAAAAGCCACATTAGTACTACCAAATATTATGTCATCGACATATATTTGGCAAACAAAGATATCTTTATGAACTTTGCGAGTAAAGAGAGTAGGATCGGCCTTGCCTATCTCAAACCCTTGTTTGAGTAGGAAGTCCTTAAGACAATCATACCAAGCTCTAGGGGCTTGTTTGAGCCCATAGAGCGCCTTGGACAACTTGTAGACATGGTTGGGGTACTTCGGATCCTCAAAACCCGGTGGTTGTTCTACATACACCACCTCGGAGATGGGGCCGTTGAGAAATGCACTTTTCACGTCCATTTGATATAGCTTGAAATCATGGTGAGTAGCAAAGGCAAGTAATATACGAATTGACTCAAGCCTAGCTACGGGTGCATAAGTTTCACCGAAATCCAAACCTTCTATTTGGGTGAATCCTTTGGCCACCAACCTTGCCTTGTTTCTTGTGACTATACCATGTTCATCTTGTTTGTTGCGGAAGACCCATTTGGTTCCAATCACGTTTTGATTGGGTCTTTGCTCTAAGGACCAGACTTCATTCCGGGTGAAGTTGTTCAACTCTTCTTGCATTGCCATCATCCAATCTGCACTCTTGAGTGCGTCTTCAATCGTCGTGGGTTCCTTGGGAGAAACAAACGAGTAATGTTGGCAAAAAGTAGCTAAACGTGAACGAGTAGTTACCCCTCATTGTATGCTTCCCAAGATGTTGTCAACGGGGTGATCCCGTTGAACACTTTGATGCACCCTTGGATGTGGCACAAGTGATCTTCTTTGAATGGGACCATCATCATCTTCATCATCATCATCATCATGTTGTTCTTGATCATTGATTGGATTGACTTCATTTGATTCTTGATCATCTTGATGAGTTTCTACTTGATCATTGCCTAGGTCTTCTTCATGATGTTGATCTTGTGGTTGACTTGTGTTCTCATCATTCGGAGTAATTGATGCGGAAGCTTGATCATGTACATTGTCATGCACATGATTAGATATTGTATCTTGTTGAGAGAACACAATTTGTTCTTCATCATCATCTTGAGTCTCCTTGGGCTTCACATCACCAATCGCAAGCTTTTTGATTGCTTGACTAGGAGACATATCATTACCTACAAAGTCATTGTCGACTTGCTCGTTTTGAGAGCCGTCGGTTTCATCAAAGGACACGTCTACCGTTAGTTCAATATTGCCGGTGACATTATTGAACACACGATAGCCATGTTCATTAGTACCATAACCAAGTAGAAAACCTTCATGTACCTTAGGTGCAAACTTTGAGCTTTTGGTTTTCTTATTAAGTATGAAACACTTACAACCAAAGACTCTAAAGTAGTGCACCTTTGGTTTATTACCGGTTAGAAGCTCATATGGGGTCTTGTTTCTGATTTTGTGAAGATATAGGCGGTTGATAGCATGACATGCGGTGTTGACCGCCTCCGCCCAAAAATGATGTGCAGTCTTGTATTCATCCAACATTGATCTTGCGGCTTCAATGAGAGTTCGATTCTTCCTCTCCACAACACCATTTTGTTGTGGAGTATAAGGAACCGAAAACTCATGCTTGATGCCTTCTTCATCAAGGTATGCTTCAATGTTGGTGTTCCTATACTCCATCCCATTGTCACTTCTAACTCTCTTGATCTTCAATTCAAACTCATTTTGAGCTCTTCTTGCAAACTTCTTGAAGATGGCTTGTGTTTCACTTTTATCTACCAAAAAGAACACCCAAGTGAAACGAGAATAGTCATCAACAATTATAAATCCGTATTTGTTACCGCCAATGCTTTGATAGGCGACGGGTCCAAATAAATCCATGTGAAGAAGCTCCAATGGTCTTGATGTTGACACAACATTTTTGATAGGATGCTTTGCTCCCACTTGCTTTCCGGCTTGGCATGCACTACAAATTCTATCTTTCTCAAAAGAAACATTCGTTAGTCCAAGGATGTGCTCGCCTCTTTGAAGTTGGGCCAAGTTTCTCATCCCAACGTGTGCTAGTCGGCGATGCCATAGCCAACCCACGTTGGATTTTGCCATTAAACGAGTCTCGGGCTTCACTTTATTAGTTGTGAAATCAACTAGATAAAGCTTGCCCTTCAAACGACCCGTAAATGCAATAGAGGAATCCTTTCTTCTATAGACGGTCACACCCTTATCCGTAAAGAGACAATCGTAGCCCATCTCACAAAGTTGAGAAACGGACAACAAATTGTAACTTAACGAATGCACAAGTAAAACATTAGAAATTGAGTTGTCGGTTGAGATAGCAATTTTACCCAAACCAAGTACTTCTCCTTTGCCATTGTCACCAAACACAATGTTTTGACATGAATCATTATTTGGTTGAAATGAAGTGAACATGTCCTTTGCCCCGGTCATATGATTGGTGCATCCGCTATCCAACACCCAACACGTTCCACCGGAGGCACATTCCTGCAAAACAATTTAAGTTCTTGTTTTAGGTACCCAAGTAGATTTGGGTCCTAGGGGGTTAGTCATATAAGCTTTGGGCACCCAAACACTTCTCATGATCTCTCTCTTCTTGAGTGCACCAACATACTTCACTATAATTTTTCCATCTTTACCCGAACAACACATGTAATCACTAGCATAGCTACGTGATATGGGCATTTGTTGCTTATGTTGTTCCACTTGCTTCTTCTTGTTGGTCTTGTCATTTGCAAGTGTTGATGTTGGTGTCGCAACCTTGTTAGCCTTGTTGATGAGATCAAAGAGAGGAACTCCCTTGTTGAACTTCACACAAGGTACCCCATTGATCATGTTTCTTCCATTGGCTTTACCATCATACTTACTATAGCCAACTCCTTCCTTGATGAATGGTTGCCTTGCGGACTTGAGTATGAGTCTAGGTTGTTGGTCTTTGCACTTACAACCATTTCTCAAGATCATGTTTAATCTTTGAATCTCCTTATCCTTCTTTTCTAGCACAACAAGGTTAGTTGCACAGGCATTTATATCAACATTATGACATCTTTTGCAACTTTTACTTGTGGAGGTGGTAGGGTCATCGGATGCCTTAGAAGAAGTTGAAGCGCTAGTCTTAGTAGCATGATAACTTAGCTCAAGCTTTTGATATTTTTCTTGTAAGCTAATGAGGCTCTCTTGAGCTATGCTATACTTGTTCTTAACATTGGCAATTGAGTCATTGGCCATGGAGCACTCCTTAGTCAATCTCTTGATAGAGTCATTGGCTAAAGATAGATCCACGGTCAACTTCTCAACTTTCAACTTTTCTTCGGCTAGGGAGGCTTCAAGTGCAAGATTTCTTTCTCTCTCTTGTGAAATTAAGTCACCTTGCATTTCAAGACTCTCATTCCGACTTTCTAGTTTCATTAGCAATTTGATTATTTTGTTCCCACCTTTCTTTCCAAATTTTATAATTTTCTTTTATATTCATCCATTTCATCATTTTCATTGTCACTATGTTCATCACTAGAGCATGTAGGAGAGTTAGGCGGTACCTTCTCCCGCTTTGCCATAAGGCAAGTTGGAGTGACGTCTTCATCATCGGAGAAGTCCTCAAATAGGCGCGATGTAGAGGAGAGGTTGGTGAAGAGCTTGGATGACGATGAGTTGTTGGCGAAGAGGCTTGGAGAGGATGTCTTGTGAATAGCAATGTTGGTGGCACCCTTCTCCTTGTCCTTCCCTTTGGTCTTCTCATCATCACTTGAATCATCACTTGAGTACCATTCTTCTCCAATATGCGCTTCACCTCTTCTCTTCCTTCTACCTTTCTTGTCATCATCTTTGTTGTATTTGTTCTTATCTTTGTTTTGAGGACATTCGGCATTGAAGTGATCAATAGCACCACACTTATAGCACACTCTTTTCTTGTTTCTCCTACTTCCATCACCATAACTCTTCTTGAACATTTTCCTTCTCATGATTTTCTTGAAGTTCTTAACGAGAAGTGCGGTTTCTTCATCTGTGTCTTCATCTTCTTCACTTGAGCTATCATGAACGTACTTCTTTCTTCTATCTTGACTTGATGCATGTTCTTGACTTGCTTTGAGAGCAATGCATTTCTTGTTGCTTATGTCTTGAGATTGATCTTCAATGGCTTCATCATCTAGGACTTCATGATGCTTTATTTTTGCAAGTATCTCATGGGGTGTCATCTTCTCATAGTTTGGTCTTTCCATGATGATTGATGCAAGTGTCTTGTTCTTGACTCTATATGCTCTAAGCAACTTCCTTGCCGCCGAGTTGTCATCCCACCTTTCATCACCTAGAGCTCTTATCTTGTTGATCAAAGTCATGTACCTATCAAACATTTGTTGGGTAGTTTCTCCACTCTTGATAGAGAAATTTTCAATCCTTCCTTGGAATAACTCTATATTGCTTTTTCTCACACTTTCATCACCTTCATATGATATCCTAAGAGTGTCCCAAATCAACTTGGCATTTTCAATTCCATGCACTTTGTTACTTTCTTCGGGCTTGAGGCATGATAGGATCAAAGATGCGGCTTGTGCATTGAGATGGAAATCATGAACATCTTGAGGAGTGATTTCACCATCAACATCCGGAGGATGAATGCCAACACTTACAATCTCCCAACATCTTGCTGCAATGAGATGCATCTTCATCTTGTGTGCCCAATCATTGTAGTTGACTCCATCAAATGGGGGTGGCTTGCCAAGGTTGATATGTGGCATTTGGTTGAGATTGTTTTTGTTCAATAGGTTGTAGTCGAAGGGTGTATTGCTGAATTCTCTTGGTGTTTTGTTCCCATCTTGTTCTTTCTCTTTTTCATTGCCGCCATTCTTTGCGCTTGATGCACTAGGTTGGTTTTCATTCTTGTTGCTCAAAGCATCTTTCAAGCTATCAATCTCTTCCTTCATCTTGCTCATTTGCTCTTCAAACTGCTTGGCTTGTCTTTCTAGCAATTGATTTGCAATTCTCTCGGCTAGAGCTTTCACATCATCTGCACTAAATGTTGCCATTGCAATCCCTCACGCGGTGAAGCGCTAACAAGAGGGTTAGGCTCCGATACCAATTGAAAGGATCTACAATGGCCTAGAGGGGGGTGAATAGGCCTTGTTAAAAAAAAATCTGCACACACTAGTTCAATCTGATCAGAGACTTCCGGAAGTTCCGGCAGTTTGTGTCGGAACTTCCGACTGTGTCGGAAGTTCCGGCCCAAAATGTCGGAGGTTCCGACCCCTACGTTGAAACTAGCCCTAGTGGCCAAATGAACTTTTGAGCGTGCGAAAACTTACAACCCTTTTACCCAGTGATGAAGTGAGGTAGCAGTCGAGGTTGTTCAGCTCCGGAGATGCTCCACTCTACGGGTGGAGTTCAAACCCTAGAAAGTAGAAGGAGGTAGGGAGAGACAAGCAAAGAGTAATACAAAACAAGTATTGCAATGAAAATAACGAGCACAAGAGACACGAGGATTTATCCCGAGGTTCGGCCACCCCACAAAGGAGTACCTACGTCCTCGTTGTTGAGGTGACCACAAAGGTTGGAGTCTATTTCACCTCCTTACCCTCTCTCAAAGAAACCACAAAGGTAACTCGAGGTTTGCACTAGAAATCACGGGTAATACAAACTTCCCAAGGCGAAGCCACAAATTTGGATGCTCTTGGGCAACGCCTAGCCGGCTAGGAGCAAAGCTCCAAGAGTAACAAACGCAAAACCAACCGGCAAGACGAGGAGAATCAAGTGCTCAAGCTCAAGAGATGATTTCCTCACTCGATCCACTCACTCTTCACTCAAATCCTTGGAGGAATCGAAGTTGGGAGCAAAGGAGAGAGGAGAGGGGAGCCTTCAATGCTTGGGAGCTGTTTTTGGACGGAGTTAGGTCGCTGAGAGTCGATTGTCACGGTTAGAAGTGAGAGAGGAGCTTTTATAGACGAGCCCAAATCCAACCGTTCAGATCTGCGTCGGAACTTCCGACAGGGGCGTCGGAACTTCCGACCCTGCTATTCAAATTAGGTCTAGGTGCGTGGTAGTCGGAACTTCCGGCCCCAGCCGGAACTTCCGACGAGTCGGAACTTCCGGCCATGGCCGGAACTTCCGACCTCCCAGCACTTAGCCACGCCACCAAAAGGCTGAACGTCGGAACTTCCGTCCTGAGCCAGAACTTCCGACGCATCGGAACTTCCGACTCAGACCGGAACTTCCGACTGGTTAAGTTCCAGCAGCTCCCAATCGTGTTTGTACGGTGCTTTGAGTGTCTCTCTTTTGATTTTAAATTAAAGCTTGAGCACTCTATCTTCATCAAACCACTTAGTTTTGTATCCCTCTTAATAGTACGGCATTCCTAACTCAAGAAGATAATAAAAGTAATTCTAACCACCGCTTGAGTCGAAGCGCCGAAGTTCAAGTCGAATTGAGGGGCACCGTTTAATCCCAATTAGATTTTCAATATGCTCTCACGGGATTAAACCTGCGCATAGTCTTAGTAGAGTTCATTAGTCCCTAATTTGGGTGTCATCAACTAACCAAAAACCCACGATGGGGCAAATGCACTTTCAACTCCTGTCAGAGTTTTACTAGCATAAGCAATGGCATGATGTTTCTTATCTTTAGTTTGTCCCAAAACTGCCCCGCAGCATAATCACTAGCATCACACATAATTTCAAAAGGCAAAGACCAATCAGAGGTTTGAATGATTAATGCAGAGATGAGTACTTGCTTAAGGGTGTTAAAAGATTTCATACAAGCATCATCAAAATCAAAGGGAGCATCCTTGGCTAGCAAGTTTGTAAGGGGTCTAGCAATATGTGAAAAGTTTTGTATAAAGCGTCTATAAAAGCCAGCATGACCAAACAAACTTATCCCTTTAACATTAATAGGTGGAAGTAGTTGTTCAATTACTTCAATTTTAGCTCTGTCTACCTCTATCCCTCTTTCTGACACTAAGTGTCCTAGCACTATTCCTTCTCTAACCATAAAATGATATTTCCCAATTAAGGACTAAGTGTTTTTCTTCACATCTTTGCAAAACATTGTCTAAATTTTCAAGACAATCATCAAAAGTTTTTCCATAAATAGAAAAGTCATCCATGAAAACTTCTATGATTTCTTCAATCATATCAGAAAAGATAGACATCATGCATCTCTGAAAAGAGGCTGGTGCATTACACAATCCAAAGGACATCCTACGGTAGGCATAGGTTCCATAAGGACAGGTAAAGGTGGTTTTGCTCTGATCATCAGGGTGGATAGAAATTTGATGATATCCAGAATATCCATCAAGAAAGCAAAAGAAAGAGTGGTTTGCCAAACGCTCTAACATCTCATCAATGAAGGGTAAAAGGAAGTGATCTTTCCTTGTCGCCTTGTTGAGTTTTCTATAATCTATGCACATCCGCCATCCAGTGAGGGTTCTCTGGGGATTAACTCACCATTCCTGACAACCGTCACACCTTCCTTTTTAGGCACAACTTAGACTAGGCTTACCCACTCACTATGCGGCACAGGATAAATAATCCCGGCATGCAATAGCTTCAAGACCTCTTTCTTTACAACCTCTCTCATCGCATTGTTGAGCCTACGCTGGGGATCTTGAGATGGTATGATATTAGGATCAGTTGGAATGTGATGGGTGTAAAGAACAGGACTAATTCCATTCAAATCTTGGAGTGAATAGCCAAAAGCTGATCGATGCTTTTCCAATACAGTGATCAAGCGAATGGTCTCTACATGGGAGAGTTTATCACTTATGATAACTGGAGATTGCATGTCTCCATCTAGGAAAGCATATCTAAGACCGGCTAGCAATGGCTTGAGCTCAATAGGAGGTTTAGGTGGCAGTAGGAATTCATCAAGGGGTAAAGGTTCTGGATTTTCAGCTTCTTCCTCAATGAAGAGCTCCTCATCTTCTTCAAGATGGGATTCTCACAGAAAATCAAGGGCTGCCATCATGATCTCACTAATTGGATCAGGCTCAGGACATGGCTTAGTCTTAGCATTTAAGGAACGGGTGATGGACAAAGGGAATCTAAAGTTTGCTCCTAATTGAACATTGATTGTCCCTGTTTGTCCTTCTCGAATAAGTCTTCCAATTGGTTGACCTATCAACAGGTCGAACTCCATGACATCAAAGATATAAAAACTTAGATAGAGCATGGTGTCACTTACCCAAATAGGGAGCACATATAAAATGCCCAAACTTGAAATAATGTGCCCGGAAGAACTTTTCAAGAGCTTTGTTGTTGCGGTTAGCGATATGTGCATTGCTAAGTCTTGAGCAAATGATGCCAACATGATGTTAACACCCACAACTAGATTGTAGAAAACTTTAAAAGGGCCTTTATGTATTTGGCATTTGATTAAGACAGAAGGTGAATCCAATCGGATCACATCAGAGGAAACCTCTTATTCTTCTAGCCAATCATTGCAGATTGTGGCTATAAGCTCTCCTGTGATCTTTCTCCAGAAGGCTACTTTAGGAGGTTCTAAAGGTTTTACAGATGGTTTCTTGGACTCCTGAGGCTTCTGAATCATATGGAAGTGAGAGGTGTTTCTAAAATCGGAGAAAAGATCATCTTCTATGTCAAGTATAAAGTCCGAAAGCAGAGTATCCTCATTTTCCATAGGTTGAAAATCGGGATAGCTGAAGGTTGGGATGTTGATGGTAAAGGTTCAGGTTCAGCTACCCTAAGCTCTTCTTCTAACTAAAACATGTGCTTCAGAATCTGAAACATGTGCAAAAGATCCTCCCGAAGAGTTGTTGAGATGCTTCTTGGATTTTCTTCTCAGACCCACAAAAAAGTGTTAAATGAGAATCGAGTCTGGTATAGATAGGTTGGTCCAAAGATCGTTAAAGCGTTCCCAGGATGTGGCCAAACATTCATTATCTTTTTATTTGAAAGATAGGATCTTGGTTCTGAGGTTGATAATTTTGTAAAGGGGGTAGAATTCTAGACAAAAGTTTGAGCGAAGTTTTCTCCAATCTCCTCCTTTCTCTACGGTTCGGTCATATCAGGTTTTAGCTCTCCCTCTCAAAGAGAAAGGAAAAGCTTCCACTTTAAGGTTTCATCGAACATGCCCTCTATACGGAGGCAGTCACAGGTCTGTTCGAACTCTCGTAGGTGAAGATGAGGATTATTATATCCCTCTCCTGAAAAGGATTGGCTCTGGACCATTTCAATCAGACACGGGCGTAGCTCATAGGTAGGGGTTTGGATAGGCTTTGAGGATTGCCTGAGCCTATGGCTTGTGCTCGTGGATGCAACATATTTATAGATGGGTGTGGTTTCAATGGCATCCATAAGGATGAAAACAAAAATAAAGAGATAATAAAGATAAAAGTATGAATACAAGGCTAAGATAGACTCTAGATGTTTCAACCGCTCTCCCCGACAACGGCGCCAGAAATGTTTGTTGGTATAAGATAACTCAAACAATAAACACTAGGATTATCTGCAAGCGGACAGATACCGATGTAGCACTTCACCCGGGAGTATTCCAGGTATCGTTATTTATATTTTACCACAGGGAAAACGGGATGACTAGAATCTAGACTTAACCTCTGAGCTGCTATTAAGGACAGAGATAATAGGTGATATAGGAGATTGCTAAGGCTTCTAGTTCTAATCCTCACAAGATATGATATGATTGTTCTTAAAGGGGTATTACTATAGGAATACACCAGCAAAGGGTAAATTCCATAGCAAAAGAAACCTACGGTCCTACTGACGGGAGGTGGACTGTGTAAGACTCAACAAGGCTAGGTCACCCTCGCGATCTACCACCGATCCAGACAGTATAGGGCATTTACGAGTAAATATAATCTAAGCACCACGCTTAAACTATAAATAACTACTTCAATCAAGGAACTACCAAGACTAAAGCACTCAAAAGAATCGTAAACCTTAAGAACAATAATAGCAACGTCACTCCCTTGGATTAGAAGTTGAACTCCGAAGAAATATTCAGATACAAGTCCCAAAGAAGGACTTGAATCCGCAGGTACAAGTCATAGAGCAGTCACCGACAGACCAGCAACTCCTTCAACTATCTCCAGCTCTGCTACAACACCACTTCTAGAACAAAAATATCCCTAATCTGGAGAGACTGCAAGGCTAATCTTCTACTTGATGCTTGGCTCTAGATCCTATCTTGAGTTTCTACTCTACTATAGATATGTCGGTGGAATTCTAAAACCCTAGATTGATTTCTCTCTAGATCATATGAAACCCTGGGGGGTCTGGGGCTCCATATATAGGCCGGTGGGATGAACCGTAGCCCTTGGATCAATCCGACTTCGACGGACGGTGTAGATTGACGTAAAAATCGGGATGTGGGTCCATGTCGAAGCGGAGGCGAGGAGGCCTCTCTGACAGGTCGACTGACCTGTTCAGAGGGTCGGCCGACCCCCTCTCTCTGAGTTGCGGTTCCCTATTTGGCAGGCGTGTCTCTTGTGTTCTTTAGAATATTCTTGATCTCCTACCGCAGCGGAATTCGGTATTTTTCTCTGCTGTGTGGGTCCGCCTTGGTTCTTTTCCTGTATAGTCCCTAAAAAACACAGATTCACCAAAACTAATGGAATTCTGTCAGTTTAAACCCTATTCTAGGTGTTGGCTCTCATTTATATCCTTGGTTGATGGGTAAAATCATACAATAACTACCGTCAACAGTGAGCAAAAAGACAAAGTGCAGTTTGGTGATACCCTCTCTGTAGCCCTCACTTGGAAGAAAAGTCCTCCTGAAGATAGCATCCAAGACTTTCACGAGGACTGTCAGGTCACGGGGTCGGCGGCTAGAACCCTTGCTAAATGTCTCTCTGAAGAAAGGTCTAACGAAGTCAGACGAAGGGTCCAGCCTACTGTGAGGACACCGAGGAGCGTCTATCTGGTCGTAGCAAAGCAGGTGTATCCTCGTCTCGGACACCTTAATCCTCTAAAGGTCTCAAGCTCTATCTGCGTACAGGCGGTGGTTTCTACCAGCAAAACCTCCTGTGCCCTGGGTTGACGTAGAGTGAACCATATAACTCACGAACCCACTGCTCAACGTACCACCCGACCGACCAATCAAATCGAACAATACTGGCAAGTAGCTCAAGAAGGGGCATATCTCCTCTTCAACCACGCTGTAGATCGACTCAATTGAAACCATGCAGTGTCCATTGAACTGAGTCCCTGCTCGAAGGAAAGCTTTGTAAAAGTCCTCATGCAGCGGGTGGGAGAATCTCTCGGCTACCCTGGGGTCCCACTGCAAAGGGAACCACTGGTGGAAGGGAACATACCTCAGGAGCTGAACCTGCCTCGCTGTGACCGTGTGAAGGTAAAAGTGGTGGACGTACTCGTCTCGATGAGGAGGTGCCCGGGCCCCACGACGTTGCGTCTCAATAACTTGCTAGTTCCTGAGGATGAGCTCGTGAGAACCGACGAAGCTGAGGTCCCTGCTCTATTTGCTATGCTGGCTGCTTCTCTGCCTACTATCCTAAACCTGTGCTCTCAGCCTGCTCTGTCTCCTATGGAGGGTCACCTTGAGTGATGAGTGAAACCAAGGTCCCTCCAATCACTGTCATCCCATTTGGCTAACTCCTTTCTACCTCCTCTAGAGCCTCTCGTTGAGGTGGCATGACTGCGACGACACCAATATTGAGACCATCTCGGCGACCGCCTCTCTCTGCATGCTCTACTGCGTCTGCGACTGTTCTAGCTGTCTCTGTATCCCTGTCCTATCTCTTCCTCTTTTTCTTCTCCACCATCTTCTGCTTACCCTTATCGCCATTGTGTGGGCAAGAAGGCGGAGGTGGGTCGTCCCCTGGAGCTCCCCTAACTTGCTTAGTTCGTGCCATGGTGCCACGAACAAGCAAGTCAAGAGAAGAGAAGCTGTAAACTCAAACTAACCGCTGCCTCTGACTCATTGTTGCTAAATGAACACTGCCAACTGAACAATCAACTACCTCTGATTGAATGAGAAGGATAGAACTGACACTCAGAGGCTTGGCCATGTTCCGTATCAATGGGCTTGGCCCCAGATTCAACTGACAGTGACCCGATGTATAGATGGATTAGAGAGGTATAGATAAGCAATATAATCATCTAGAGAGAAGTAAACCCTAGCGAAAGCAAGCACTTGAGTTAAGCAATTGAATAAATTTATAGTTTTCTACCTTAGGAAAAAAGAAATCCCTATGAAAAAGATGAGCACAATCATCGGGTACACCACACAGGGGCAACAAGAGTCTACAACCCCTGCAAGACAAGGTATGTGGAGATTTTTGCACTGAATGACATCAAGCAGTGGAAGAAAACTCAATGAGGCATTTCACCGAACATGTAGCATGCATGTAGGTGTGTGAAGAGGAAACCCTAGAGGAGTCTCACCAGCGAGGTCAAGCATGAGAGGAGTAGAAATAAGCTACTGATGAGATCCAGAGTCGCTGGAGAAGGGAGGCATCGAGGTTCATGAAGAGCTCGTCGATGATTGCTTCAAGTGCGACGGCAGCAAGCACCAGTGGAGCGTTGAGCTTTGTGGCGGCACTGTAACGCAGGAGGAGCTACGACAGCGAGAGAGACCGGCGACAAGGTCAAAGCGACAAGGAAGATACGCTGAGGTGTGGGCAAGCGCCGGCAGCGAAGGCACCAGCGGCTAGGGCACGGGAGCAGCGGCAAACGGGATCGAAAGAGAATGAGGAAGAAGGATGCAGGCCCTATGGTTAAGAGAAAGAATTGTGCATGATAAGTTCACACCGGACGCGGCCGGTGCACCACCACAGATCTCCATAAACGAATTTTTCACATCGGACGCTTCCAGTGACCACCCACCGGACGCTGGAGTGTGCGTTGCCTTCTTTCTTCTCCTCGAGCACAGTTTACACCAGACGCAGGTTTGCTCACTCCAAACACGGAGTGAACACTATTCACACATTCAGTGCACTTGTTCATCTTCTCTGCCATCTGCTGCTTGCACCGGACGTTGCCTGCAGAGTCCGGTGCACTTTTAGGTGTTGTTTCTTCTCCGTTCTACACAATTCTTCCTCCTAACCAAACTCTAACACTAATAAGAGGCAAATAAACACCTTTTAGAACTGGTATGGGACATCCTCTCTCAAACTCTTACTTTTTCAAATAGTTTGTCATAGGCTTAACTAGTTTTTATGAAAAATACGTGGTAAAATCCAAGAATGAAACAACAAAACAAGAACCATGCATATGAAATGTAGTTTTGCATAAATTAAACCAATTTCTTGTTAAGTTTGTCCTCCGATAAGCTTCTTCACACGATTTTGGGCGGTAATCTTAACCGAGTTAGACAAGCCCTAAGTGCAATTTAAAGTTAGACATGTTTTATATTACAATGCAATGCAAATGACAACACAAGTTCATCTTTTAGTGAAGTTGCTTAGATCAAGACAATTAAGTTCATTCCTTAAAGTGTGAAACCTTGCCTCATCCAATGGTTTTGTGAAATTATCCGACAAGTTATCATCCATTCTCACTCCCTCAAAAGATATGTCCCCTTTGGAGACATGATCCCTAAGGAAATGATGACGAATGTCAATGTGCTTAGTGCGGGAGTGTTGGACCAGGTTATTAGCAAGTTTTACCACACTTTCATTGTCACACAACAAAGGTACCCTTTTTTAAGTTAATTCCATAGTCGAGTAGGGTTTGTTTCATGTAAAGGATTTGTGCACAACAAGCACCCACGGCGATGTACTCCGCTTCGGTTGTTGACACGGCAACACTATTTTGTTTCATGGATAACCAACAAACTAGTGATCTTCCAAGCAAATGGCACCCTCCGGATGTGTGTTTTCGGTCAATCTTGCAGCCGGTATAAACCAAATCAAAATAGCCAACAAGAGTAAAGTTAGCTCCTTTGGGATACTATAACGCTCTAGAGTCCAACCGGCTTAGATCCACTCTATATGCTGAGCGAACCACACATACCACCCTCCCACTTAAGCTTTGATCCTCGCTTCGCTTAAAAGGATTAAGCCAGGGATGGTGGGATGGACTCAAATATGTTGGTCTTGGCCACCCTAAAGAACCAAGGTGGGACTAAACCCCCACCACATCTTATTCAATTGCACATGGGCCACGACGGCCAAATTCCAAACTGGAGCGGATGTCACATACACCCCCATCAAAGGGCCCGACGTCCTCGTCGGCCCAAAACACCCACAACTGGGCAAACGGTGACCAGGAATGTTCCCCTCCTAGCACACGCGATTGTGCGCCCAGTGCCGACACATGCGCCACGTCGTGCGCCCCGCAGGGCCGACACGCGCAATGAACCCTATGTCCGTGCCCTTGGCCCACACACGCCCATGGCCGCAAAGGTCGACTCTGATAACATTTGTAATGCCCTAGAGTCCAAACGTCTTAGATCCACTTTGCATGCTAAGCGAACCACACCTACCACCATCCCACTTATGTTTTCGTCCTCATTTCACGTAAAAGGGTTAACCCAGGCATGATGGGATGGACTCAAGAAGCATTACATGTTGGTCTAGCCCACCCTAAACAACTAAGGTGGGACTAAACGGGCCAAATTTCAAACTGGGGCGGATGTCACAGATACCAAAGGCAATGCTTAGGGTGTGCTTTAGATACCTAAGGATTGTTTTAACCACAACTAAGTGAGGTTCCTTAGGGTTAGCTTGAAAGGACGCACATATGCACACACTAAACACGATATCGGGCCTAGATGCGGCCAAGTATAACAAACTACCAATCATATACCGATAGAGAGTTTGTTCAACCGATTTACTTCTCTCATTAAGGTTGAGATGTCCATTAGGAGGCATGAAAGTCTTGATGGGCTTGCATTCTTCCATCTTGAAATGCTTGAGGAGGTCCTTCGTGTACTTCTATTGTGACACGAACGTCCCTTCCCTCAATTGCTTGATTTGAAAGCCAGGGAAGAATGCGAGCTCACCAATCATTGACATCTCAAACTCCTTGGATATCATGTCACTAAATTCCTTGCAATAATTTTTATTAGTCGAGCCAAAGATAATATCATCAACATACACTTGACAAATGAAGATATGCCCTTTATGATTTTTTATGAATAGTGTGGTGTCCACCATCCCGATCTTAAAGCCCTTGTTGATGAGGAAGTCTGTGGGGATATAAACCCCCGGTACCACGAGACAATACATGGGCCGCACCATCAAAGCTGGCCTGGCCCAAAAGACAAAGACGTGCGGCACAAGGCCCTGCACCACACGGTTATTATACCAACTTGGATAGTTTACTTGTAACCTTGTCCCTTCAGACTATATAAGAGGGGCAGGGATAGATCCCACAACCCAACTCAATCATAGATCATCTGATAGCAATACAATACAGCAACACACAGGACGTAGGGTATTACGCCTCGCCACGGCCTGAACTTGTATAAACCTTGTGTCCTGTGCTTACTCTTGTTTGTCTCAGGCATACCTTCACCGACCACCTACTATCTTTGGCATACCCCTCGGTAGACTATCGTCGGCATTTCGTCGATAGTTGGCGCACCAGGTAGGGGGTGTGCTTCTTGAATCCATGGTAGACAAGATGGAAATTTCTTCCGTCGTCATCGACCACGGTATTCGGCGGTGGCGGACCAGATCTAATTTTTTCGTCGTCGTCAACCACGACATTTGGCGACGGCGAACCAGATGGATTTTTGTTCAACAACATGGCCTACGATGACTCGAGATCTCGCAGCGATGCCCTTCGTCAACATGCATCCGGCGATCGGCAGCTGGACGTTGCAGCTGTTATGCGTCAGCTCTCGTCATTCAGGGTGCCTTCGCAACCCGTAGTCAAACGTCCGCCGCCGAGCAACGGATCTCATCAACGGAACTCGATCGGCTTCGCTCCGTTCAGCCAATAGTGTCGTCCTCTCGATCGGCTTCGACAGCAGCCTGAAGCGTGATCAAGCAACGACGGCGATTGTCGTCATCTCAGGAAACTCATCTCGTATCTTTGGTCGATGGAATCGACGGCGCCGTACACCTACCACGTGCAGGAGACATGCAAGCAGATCAAGAAATTTGCATACGATTTACACTGCCATGCAAGCAAAGCTAAACGGCGTTGACTCCCGGCAGCAACTTGCAATCACCGACTCGATGTCCTATTTGGAAGAACCCAATCGGAATTGGACAAGGAGGAACATGCAAGCTGCATGTAGATATTCCGTCATCTGATCGGGCGACAATTCCTTTCGACCTCGCATAAGCTAAGTTGATCTTTTGATCTTTCGATCTAATATATCCTTATGATATAATATATGTTCGGATATCTGCATATACACATGATTATTTTGGTAGGAACAACCCGACCAACGATCTACAACACCAAGAGGACAATACGGACTTCGACGACAACACGTACGCAAGTTGCTCAAGTTACCGAGCCATCAAGCCGATGCAAGCAAGCCGTCTAGCGAGCCACGTCGAGCCATCACGCGAGCTGCGCTGAGCTGTCAGCAAGCCGTCCGAGCTGCTAAGTGACACGCCAATCACTCCACTCAATGTCAATCAAGATAAGTCATATTTTTAATATTTTTTTACATACTCTTTGATCTCCATATATCTCCGGATGTCATCGCCAAGATTATGCCCATGATCCTCCGTCGCCGATATAAGCCCTGACCAGACTCGGTCACCTACTTCGGATGTCATCGTCAAGATTATCTCCATGATTCTCCGTTGCTGACGTAAGCCCCGCACCTGTTCGGGCAGTCTAACTTCGTCGCCGACATAAGCCCCGCACATATTCGGGCAATCTAACTTCATCGCTGACATAAGCCTCGCACATATTCGGGCAATCTAATTTCGTCGCCGACATAAGCCCTGCACATATTCGGGCAGTCTAACTTCGTCGCTGACATAAGCCCCGCATATATTCGGGTCATCTAACTTCGCCGACGCGTAAGCCCCGCAGCTGTTCGGGCCGCCAAACATCATCGCTTCATCGCCAGCCCCGATTGCTTCGGGTTGCCATCGCCCTCGATAAGCATAAGACATGATAGAGTGCAGGCAGCTTCGCCACCACGTAAACCCCAGGGACGCGTGGGCTGCTAATCTTCGCTACTACGTAAGCCCCGAGGATGCTTGGACAGTTTTAGCAGCGTCTCCATAAGCCCCGACCACACTCGGGCACCTCACCGACGGATCTCCATAAGCCCCGATCACGCTCGGACACTCACTGAAGATTTTTTTCCGCAAGCGTGAAGACAAATTCATAATACTGTTTCTCCGCTTTCTTCAGCAAAATCAACATCATATACTACCCATTGCATATATTTATTTTGCAGGACCTCGTCGCCGAACTCGTCGCTGCTTCTCACTGTCCTCACGCTGCTCGGACACCGTTTCCGACCACACTGGGGACTCGTCACTGGACTCGTCGCTGCTTCTCGCCGTCCTCACGCTGCTCGGACACTGTTTCTGACCACGCTAGGGACTCGTCGCTGCTTCTCGCCGTCCTCGCACTGCTCGGACAACGTTTCCGACCACGTTGGGGACTTGTCGCCGGACTCGTCGCTGCTTCTCGCCGTCCTCGCGCTGCTCGGACACCACCTCCGACCATGCTGGGGACTCGTCACCACTCCTCGCTGTCCTCACGCTGCTCGAACACCATTTCCGACCACGCTGGGGACTCGTCGCCGGACTCGTCGCTGCTTCTCGCCGTCCTCGCGGTGCTCGGACACCGTTTTCGACCGCGCTGGGGACTCGTCGCTGGACTCGTCACTGCTTCTCGCCATCCTCGCGCTGCTCGAATATCGCCTCCGACCACACTGGGGACTCGTCGCTACTCCTCGTTGTCCTCGCGCTGCTCGGACACCATTTCCGACCACGCTGGGGACTTGTCGTCGGACTCATCGCCGGACTAGTCGCCGCTCCTCACCGTCCTCGTGCTGCTCGGACTTCGTCACCGACAACGCTGGGGCTTCATCGTCGAGCTATCAAGACACTCTATGCTGTTCAGATCAGGGTGCTGATCTTGGGCAGCACATCGAGGGTCTTGATATGGCCCTCGCCTGCTCGGAAGATTGTCCCGAGCACCATGTTGTGCTCGGGGACTGCGTCATCGCCTCGCCTACTCGGAAGAATTTCCCGATCACTTGCTATGCTCGGGGACTGCATCATCACCTCGCCTGCTTGGAAGACTTTCCCGATCACTTCGTCATCGCCTCGCCTACCCGGAAGATTTTTTCACGATCTCTTGCTGTGCTCGAGGACTTCGTCAACACTTCACATAATCAACAAGAATAAAGATTTTGACCCTGACACCCGTGACTGCGTCACCTACTATCAGGCTCGGGGACTAAATGGATACACTTCACCTAACAGTGAAGGTATTGGTTCTGACGAACCAAAAGTGGATACACTTTACCATGGAGAAAGCTCTTTTCAATTTTTTTCTGAGCTCCTTACATCCGTCTGGTCAAGCAACCCCGAAGATCTGCACCTCCCGACGAATGCAAGGCGCTTGGGGACTAGCTGTGGGGATATAAACCTCCGGTACCACAAGACAAGACATGGGCCACACCATCAAAGCTGGCCCGGTCTAGAAGACAAAGACGTGCGGCGTAAGACACTGCACCCCACGGTTATTGTACCAACTTGTATAGTTTACTTGTAATCTTGTCCCTTCAGACTATATAAGGAGGGGCAGGGATAGATCCTACAACCCAACTCAATCCACAGATCATCTGATAGCAATACAATACAACAACACACGGGACGCAGGGTATTACGCCTCGCGGCGGCCTGAACCTGTATAAACCTTGTGTCCTGCGCTTACTCTTGTTCGTCTCAGGCGCACTTTCACCGATCATCTACTACCTTGAGCATACCCCTCGGTAGACTATCGCCGACATTCCGTCGACAAAGTCCTGGAGGCGCTCATACCAAGCCCTTAGAGCTTGCTTCAAGCCATATAGTGCCATAGACAACCTATAAACATGATTAGGATATTTAGGGTCTTCAAACTCGGGAGGTTGGGAAACACAAACAAGTTCATTTATGAAGCTATTTAAAAATGTACTTTTCACATTCATTTGAAAGAGTTTTAGGTGTGATTAGATGCAAATGCAAGGACGAGATGGATGGCTTCAAGTCTTGCAACCGGTGCAAAGATCTCCTCAAAACTAAACCTTTAACTTGGGAGAACCCTTTTGCAACAAGTCTTGCGTTGTTTCTCGCAATATTTAACTTTTCTTGTCGTATTGCTTGTTGCGGAATACCCACTTGGTATCTATGACTCTTGCACTCTTTGGCTTCTCTTCAAGTGTCCAAACTTGATTGCGGGTGAAGTTGTTCAATTGTTCATGCATGGCATTCACCCAATCCGGATCATGAAGAGCTTCTTCCATGCTAGTGGGCTCAATGCAAGATATAAAAGGGTAACGTTCAATAAATTGAGCATGCTTTTGTGAGCGAGTCATTAATCCCCTTGAAAGACTCCCTATAATGAGATCTTGTGGATGATCTTGTAGGAGTGGAGTATTTCTTCTTTCAACCACTTGAGGAGGAGTTTGTGGGGCATCAACATCTTGTGCTTGTGCCTCAACTTGTTCTTGTGTGATGTGGGTGTCTTCATTTGGATTCACCCCGTCTTTATCTTCATCATCTTGAGGCACATTTGATGATGATGGTTGATTGATCACTTAAACATCATCACCATCATCTTCATCTTCTTTTGGGCTTGATGTCTATGGTTGGCATATTCTTCATAGCCTTCCTCAATGGTTCATCACCTACATCATCAAGATTCTCATGCTCTCCTTGAGATCCATTAGATTCATCGAATTTCACATCATATGTTTTTTCAACAAGGTCGGTGGCATTGTTGAATACTCTATATGCTTTGGACTTCAATGAGTAACCAACAAGAAAGCCAATATCACAACATCTCTGGAACTTTCTTAGGTGTTGCCGCTTCTTGTAGATTAGCATTCGCAACCAAACTCCCAGAAGTATGAGACATCAGACTTCTTGGCATTGAGTAGCTCTGTTGACATCTACTAACGTCGCCAAATATAACTATATAGCTTTAATGCGAGAGGCGAGATTAGAAGATGAATGGTAATTAATTAACTTGTCATTAGCAACTAGCCACTTTTCTATTACCAACATTCTTATGCAAGAACTAGGTTGTCATCCCTAATTAATAATGCTAAGAATAAATAAAGGTTTTATATATTAACCTATGTGCCTAGGCAGAAATATAAATAATATAAACTAAGATCAGTTCTGCAAGCGGACAGATAATTATACCATTGTAGCATTTTACCTAGGGAGTTCTACCAGGTTGTCGATTTATATTTATACCACTGGGAAGGACTAAGATAAACTACACTCTATTATATTGATAGTGATGGTATACAATGGATAAGTGACATTACCGATGTCATTTACTCTACTCATAACAGGCAGAGGTCACAAGGTAAATAAAGATAAAGGTGATAAGTATGATCAAGCATCATAAATAAAAGATAATCATCAGAGCATTTCTCTAGTCATAGTAATAGTTAGCCAATGGATAAACTAAGGAATTAATATCAAAGGTAATTCTATAACTACATCAATGAATAACTCTAATTAGTGCAATTACATCTACCAATCATTGTTAGACTAATCCTATATCATAATCACATGCAAAGGGCATCATTTAGGAAAGGTGTGAAACAGAGTCATCACCCAACTTTGCGACCGTGCCTGCTGGCCTACATACGGGGGGTGGACTACAGATGACTCAACGCAGCTGTCACCTACGTGATCTACCACACGACCCAGCACATCAGGGTGCACTCGCAGATAAACAAAATACCTAGACACCACGTCTACATATCGTTCATCATCTATCCATCGTACGCATGAATAAACGCTAAACGAGCAATTACATGAATTCAATAAGATCAAACCAACTATACTAGATATATAATCAAAGTAGACAAAGACTATTGTAATCAAGAACATATGAACTATTAAGAACAATATTTCCCTAATCATAATAAAGAATACAATTATAGAGAAAGAACTAGAATTATACCGAACTCCGTGCTCCAGACAGACGCCGGGGCTCCAGATCCGCCGAAGAACAAGAACTCCTCTACTCTCTAATCTAATTAGGCTAGAACTATGAACTAGGAGGCTCTTGATGGCTTGAGGACTTGATACCTTGAATGAATGATGGGTTGATGCCTCCAGGGGGTCTGCCCCTTTATTTATAGCCCGGTGGGATGCACGTGCGCCGTAGGATCAAACCGACGTGAAACAAGGGCTGAGATGACTCCACAAAGACGGCGGAAGAAGACTCCAGAAGCTGGGCCAAAACCCTAGCAGGGGGCGACGGCTGGCCCCACCCTAGGGGGTCTCGGGTCCCGGTGCCTCGGGTGTGTTCCAGATGCTTCTAGTGTTCTCATGGTGATGTTTCCTTGGCGGTTAAGTTACGTGGTAATCATGCTCTTTAACCCTTCTTTTATGCTTTTCTGGAATAGCCCCTGGAAAATATAGAACATGCAAAACTCGTGGAAACTGTCAGTTAAAACCCTAGACTAGTGTGTATTCATGTCTCCTTTGGTGTCTAAAGTTCTAATAAAAGTTGACGTTATCCACCGTCAACAAGCTCATAGGGGGTCTTCTTTAACAACTAGTGAGTGTCGACGGAATATCGTCGATAGTCTACCGAGGGGTATGCCCGCGGTAGTAGATTGATCAGTGAAGGTGCGCCTGAGACGAACAGGCGTAACGCTGGAAGCGTGAGACACGAGATTTATACAGGTTCAGGCCACCGCGATGCGTAATACCATACGTCCTGTGTTCTGCTGGATTGTATTGCTATGATATAAGTTGTGGGATCTATCCCTGCCCCTCCTTATATACTCTGAAGGGACAAGGTTACAAGTAAACTATCCGAGTTGGTACAATAACGGTGCGGTGCTGTGCCTTTTGCCGCACGCCTTCATCTTCTGGGCCGGGCCAACTTTGATGGTGCGACCCATGTAGTGCCGTGCGGGTATACGGGTCTATACCCCCACAGCTAGTCCCCGAGCACCTTGCATTCGTCGGGAGGTGCAGATCTTCGGAGTTGCTTGACCAGACGGATGTATCCACTTTTGGTTCTTCAGAACCAATACCTTCACCATTAGGTGAAGTGTATTCACTTAGTCCCCGAGCCTGATAGTAGGTGATGTAGTCACGTGGTGTCAGGGTCAAAGTCTTTATTCTTCTTGATCATGTGAAGTGTCGATGAAGTCTCCGAACACAGCAAGTGATCAGAAAAACTTTCGAGCAACCGAGGCGACAATGAAGTCCCCGAGCACATCAAGTGATCGGGAAAGTCTTCCGAGCAGGCGAGGCGACGACGAAGTCCTCGAGCACATCAAGTGATCGGAAAAAAAATCCTCCGAGCAGGCGAGGCGATGACGCAGTCCCCGAGCACATCAAGTGATCGAAAAAAATTTCCGAGCAGGCGATCGACGACGAAGTCCCCGGGCACAACAAGTGCGTGGGAAAGTCTTTTGAACAGGTGAGGCGCATATCAAGAACCCTCGATGTGCTGCCCAAGATCAGCGCCCTGATCCGGACAGCGTGGAGTGACTTGATAGCTCGGCGACGAGACCCCAGCGTGGTCGGTGGCGACGAGGAGTGATGACGAGGACGGAGAGGAGCGGCGACGAGCCCCAGCGTGGTCGGAGACGGTGTCCGAGCAGCGTGAGGATGGCGAGGAGCGGCGACGAGTCCCCAGTGTGGTTGGAGACAGCGTATGAGCAGTGCGAGGATGGCGAGGAGTGGCGACGGGTCCCGAGCGTGGTCGGAGACGTTGTCTGAATAGCGCGAGGACGACGAGGAGCGACGAGAGCTCGGCGGCGAGTTCCTGCAAAATAAATGTGTACAGTGGGTAGTACATGATGTAGGTTTTGGAGTGGATCCCAATATTGTAGAACTCATGATAAGATTGTCCGTTTCTTGCTCTCGTCAGGTCACGTAACCTCCCATGGTAGTTGGCCTGTTATGTTTAAGCACCTGACCTGGCGTATGGTTCAGAGGTTTTTTAACATGACCATGTGAGTTTACGGCTTATAGGGCGTAGACAGGTTTCTCGGATTAAGGCGTGTGCTACTAAGGTACGTTAAGCAACCCCTAAGAGAAGAAAACGGAGAGATACTTAGTATCTCGTCGACAGAGAAAATCTTCTGAGTGCCCGAGCGTGGTCAGGGCTTATGGAGAAATCGTCGGTGAGTTGCCCGAGCTTTGTCGGGGCTTATGGAGAGGTTGGCGGCGAGTGCCCGAGCGTGGTCGGGGCTTATGGAGAGGTCGACGGCGAAGAACCATTGAAATAATTTCCGGAGATGTAGGAAAATATTAAAAATATCACTTAGCTTGATTGACGTCGAGCGGAGTGGTCGGCGTGTCGAGGAGTCGTTGGACGTGGTTCGCGTGATGGCCCGAATGGTTCCAGGCTTGATGTTGTTGAGGTTGCCGCAGCGTTGATGACAAGAAGCACAATTGAATCTCTGCCAATAAATGTCACGTAGATTTGTGGAGAAATCCGAAGACGCGTAATATATAATAAAATATCTTAATTAAAATAAAAACAATGTGACATAGCTTTTGAACCGAATGATTAGTCGCATGATTCTGTAGATCGCACCGATCTGCGGCTGCATGGATGGCTCGGACAGAAGGTGTAGCAGTTCGGGCTCGCTTCTGTCGTGATCACGTACGGTGTTGTAGATGCGTGTAGTCGTTGCTTGCGTTGCTTCTTGATTGCCTTATTTAGCTTTTGCATGGTGGCGTAGATGGATCGCATGGCATGGACGAAGATGCCGCTAGCCTTTCTTGCACACATTGCTAGTTTGTTTGGATCCCGCAATTAGCTTCCATAATACTACGAATCTATAGATTGAGCCTTCCTTGCTTGCTTGTCGTGATTGGGTCAAATCGGAGCGTGCAACATGCCATGCATGCCCGATTGGTAGCCGCTTTTTCATGATTTGCTTGTTGGGACGCCGAGTCAGATGGATGGTTGTTGATGACCAAAGCTTCTAGATCTTACGTCTTCCTTGGTGGCCTTGTAGATCGAACGAGGCCATGCTTGTGCAAGCAAATATTTGCGGCTGCCCTTTGCTGGCTCGTCTGCATGTCGACGTCGGTGTGGCCTACGCCGTCATGCGCATCATGCCGCCTATCGAGTCAACGGTGACCTCATGATCAGCCGAAGAGAGCTGCGGCCGAATAGCAAGATCGCCATGGACGACTCTTGTTGAAGAAAAAAATTCCATCTGGTGTGCCGCCGCCGGATGTGGTGGCTGATGTCGAAAAGAAATTTCCATCTTACCCGCCATGGAATCAAGTAGCACACCCCCTACCTGGCGCGCCAACTGCCGACAGAATATCGTCGATAGTCTACCAAGGGGTATGCCCGCGGTAGTAGATTGATCGGTGAAGGTGCGCCTGAGACGAACAAGCGTACCACTGGAAGCGTGAGACACGAGATTTATACAGGTTCAGGCCGCCGCGAGGCGTAATACCCTACGTCCTATTTTCTGGTGGATTGTATTGCTATGATATGAGTGGTGGGTTGAGTTGTGGGATCTATCCCTGCCCCTCCTTATATAGTCTGAAGGGACAAGGTTACAAGTAAACTATCCGAGTTGATACAATAACGGTGCGGTGCAGTGCCTTGCGCCGCACGCCTTTGTCTTCTGGGCCGGGCCAGCTTTGATGGTGCAGCCCATGTAGTGCCATGCGGGTATGCAGGTCTATACCCCCATAGTGAGGGAATAGGCAGTAGGAAGCATAGCATGCTATGTTGATAGCCTACGCCCAAAATCTCTCTGGTGTGTTGTACTCATCAAGCATAGTCCTTACAAGGGTGATCAATATCCGATTCTTCCTTTCCACAATTCCGTTTTGTTGAGGGGTGTAAGTTGATGAAACTTCATGCTTGATCCCAACTTCATCACAATATACTTCAATATTTGTGCTGTCAAATTCTTTTCCATTGTAACTTCTAATTTTCTTGATCTTCACATCAAACTCATTTTGTGCTCTCTTGGCAAATTTCTTGAAAGATGTGGTAACTTTGGTCATGTCATGGAGAAAGAATACCCAAGTTGATATGACCACGCCAACTGACAACATGTTGCAACCTCCAAATCACGCTACATCAACACCCGCCCAAGCATTTGATGGACCGATTACATGTAGCCGAGCTAAGAAGCTGCAACAAGAGGTACATGTGCTACTTTCTGAAATTCATTTTAATATTAATGAGAATTATATACTACCTAAGTCGTGCACATTGTTGTTACTCAGGTTCACTAAGGAGAAAGATAAGAACACTCAAGGCGGTGCTGCTACAGTGAAAAACGGACCAGCAGAAAACGGACTAGTTCGGTCAAGAACGGACCAGTTGAAGAAACTACCGTAACTCTCGATTCATTGAGGCTTTAGAGGCTCATGAGGACTTGTTGGAAAGCTAGTGAAGTCTAATTTCTAATGCAATCAGCCTGACCTCAATTGGATGTCGCAATCAACAGTTATGTTCAGATTAGTTAAGACTGCTCACAAGTTCAACAGTCAGCCTGATCTTCAAGGTGACGTGCAAAACTGCGCTAATCTATAATATTTTGTGAGGCATATCATACATGGTTTGAAAGCATATCAAGTTAACTTTTCAACGCAACAAACGGTGCATCATTTGGAGTTTCCTAGGTGGAGTTATTAAGAAAAAACTGAAGACTACGCAGAATATCAACAGCCAAGAGGCCTGTTAACACAGTCCGAGTTATCTTTTTCATTTCGTATTTTCACCTATCTAGCAGGGCTATTGCTAGTATAAATACCCCCGAGATTCATTGTAAATGGATGATTTTGATAATGAAAATATAGAACCACTTTTGTTCAGCTGTGTGCTAACAAAACCAGAGAGTTATCTCTACCCTTTTGCTCTTGTGATTTCCTCCGCGGGATTTACAGAAGCGGCGGCTTCATCCGCTCCCAATTGGTGCTCCTACTCCCTTCAAGGTTCTCCTTGATTGATTGTATATTGTGTTGGTTGGTTCCTTGAGAGTGTGGTTGGATGAGTCCTCGATTCAGGTTGCCGGTTAAAGATGGTGGTTGGCTTCGAGTTTTATTCATCAGGTTGCACTAGTTATCGCTGCTTGCAGCAAGTTATTTTGGCTTCTTGAAGCTAGTTATCTGGAGATTGAACCTACATCGTGAAGATCGGGAATCCGTGGCGTATCATCTGGTATCAGAGATTTCGTTACCACAGTAGGTTTCAATATCCCTACCTACTTATATATTTGTGTTCGTCCTATCCACCAAAAAGCCATAAAAATATTTTACCATAGCCCTTTGTTTTCAATCTGTTGTTCTTGTGAGTTTTGTTAAGTTTCAGTTCATTAGAGTCTTTGTTTAGTTGCTGATCATTAATCCTTCGTGTGTCCTTTGTGCCTCTTATATATTTATATATCTAAAAATCCCCAAAAAAATAGCCTATATCATCCTTCGCGTTAACTTTGATCCTATCAATCTATAGCTACTGGTCGTGTTGTTCTTTCCATTCCTAAGTGTGCAAGTGTTATATCTGATCATTGTGTTAAATTCTATAAAAAAAAGGTGTCAAAAAAAGAAAGGTTACTAAAAAAAGTTGAGAAAGTTGTGCAAGAAAAATGCAAAGTTCAGTTTGGTTTATGTGCACAAGTGCTGAAATTTTATCAAGTTACACACCAGATTGCTATCTATCTTTTGGTACAAAATTTTGCTTGGCTTTAATTGCAACACCTGCATCCTAAGCATAATCCTTGTTTGCATCAAATCTGAATTTTCTTTGCGCGTGTGTTTGATCTGTTTTCTAGACTCATATCTTGTGGTCAGCACTAGGCAGGGAACTTCTATTTTGGATTGTTATTTAACATGACAACAACTAGAATTCAGATTGTTTTTCCTTGTCTATTCTCCCCACCAAGCTCCACATACAAACCATCGTGATCGGTATTCTCTGATCTTGTATTCTTCCAATCATCACTCTCGGATACCACCACAATTTGTTTTCTGTAATCAGCAGGGATTTCATAAGAGCTTCGGTTGGTAAGAGAGGAGAGATTGAGAGGACTACCAAATATTTCTATTTCCACTACAACCTATTATTTGTTGTGAGCTAACCTTTACAAGAAGATAGGTGGAGTTGAGATAGATGATTGTGTCACTGTGGCACAATTTAATGAATTAAAGCAGAGCTTGGAAGATAGGCAAGATCAATTGTCACAGGACCTGTAGGCCTTGATGGCTAAAATCCGAAGAAAGTGACCACCCCATGGTGGTGCAAGCAACCATGGTGAAGATGGGGAAGGTAGTGATGGAAGCACTGCTACTCGGAGAGCAAGAGAACAAGAGAGAAGGAACCGTGATGCTGCACATGGTAGAGAAAGGGGTCGGAATCGAAGAAACATTGATCATGAAGAATCTGAAGATGAGGATGATGATAGTCACTCCCAACTTCATTTTGATCGCCGACGACATAGAGGAGGCAATCATGAGGAGAGGTTTGGCAAACTGAAATTTACCATGCCAAAATTTGAGGGAGGATCTGATCCTGAGGCTTATTTCACTTGGGAATTAAAAGTGGAAAAGATTTTCGCTTGCATAATTATTCAAAAGAGAAGAAACTAGCCATGGCATCTCTGGAGTTTGAAGGATATGCTCTGATTTGGTGGGAGCAACTCCTTCATGATCTTGAAGAAGATGGAGAACGTCCTATTGCAACTTGGCAAGAAATGAAGAGAGAAATGAGACTTCGATTTGTGCCCAGGCACTATCGACGTGATCTTTTTGATAAACTGCAGAATCTGAATCAAGAAAGTTTCTGTGTTGAAGAAAATTATAAAGAGATAGAGAAGGCTTTGATTAGAGCCAATGTACATGAAGATGAAGAGTAAACCATTGCACGTTTCATGGCTGGGCTGCATCGCAATATTCAGCGTATTGTTGAGTTTCAGTCATACTGACATCTAATTGATTTAGTACATCAAGCAACCAAAGCTAAACGCCAACTGCAGCAAGATGCTAAGAGCAGTAAGTCCTTGTCGTTTGGTACGAGGAATTTTTCTGGAGGAAGTAAGTCAGTAACAAAGTTTACTGCTGCACCATCAACGGTAAAAAGCTCAAGTGGAGGGTCACGTTCTAATGTCCCAAGTGTGAAGAACACAACTGCCCCAAACATGACCTCTAAACCAGCGGCTTCCACATCTACTTTGCTAGGTTCTACAGCCAAGAGCAGTGGAATTCAGTGCTTCAAGTGTGGAGGCCGTGGGCATGTGATTAGGGAATGCCCAAATAATCGGGTAATCATTGTGGATGATAATGAAGAGTATGAATCAACTAGTGAAGAGGAAGTTGAGGAAGAAGCTGAAGAGGAAGCCTATGAAAATAAAAATCATACCGGCTGCGAATTTGAGAAGGGTGCTGCTCTTGTGGTCGCTCAAATTTTGAGTGTCCAAATGAAGGAAGCTGAAAATGGACAGCGATATAATCTATTTCAGATCAGAGCAAAAGTGCAAGATAAAATAGTAAAAGTGATCGTTGATGGTGGAAGCTGCCATAATCTCGCTAGTCGTGAGATGGTTGATAACCTTGGTTTGAAATTGCAGCGACACCCACATCCATATCATGTCCAATGGCTTAATGATTCGGGAGATATCAAGATTGGATATAAGGTGAAAGTTCCATTTAAGATCGGTGAATGTGTTGATACAGTGGAGTGTGATGTGGCACCTATATCTGTGTGTCACCTGCTGCTCGGAAGGCTGTGACAATACGATCGTTTTTCTCAGCACTGTGGGAGAACCAATCAGTACACAGTGGATTTGAAGGGGAAGAAGTTTATGCTCAAGCCTATGACACCTCAACAAATCATGGCTGAGCACTTACAAAAGAAATCTGAAATTGTTCCAGTGAGTAAGGAAGGAGAAGAGAAAAAGAAAATGAGTGTCGTCCACAATTCAGTGAGTGAGAGCCACAAGTCAAATTTGGGAGATAAAAGAAAGGAGAGGGAAAGCATCTAGTCATGTTAACCATAAAATCAGAACTGAGAGAAGTGAGAAATAACCCAGATCAAGTGCTCTTTGCACTTGTGTGTAAAGATATTTTAATTTGAGCTAATGATATCACATCTCTTCCTAGTGTTGTGTCTCATCTTTTACAGGACTATGAAGATGTTTTTCCAGAAGAGACGCCAGATGGACTACCTCTGATTTGTGAAATTGAGCATCAAATTGATCTCATTCCTGGGGCTGCATTCCCTAACCGTCCACCATACCGATCCAATCCTAAAGAAACAAAGGAGATACAAAGGCAAGTGCAAGAACTTCTTGATAAAGGTTTTGTTCGTGAAAGTTTAAGCCCATGTGCTGTTCCTGTGATCTTAGTACCTAAGAAAGATGGTTCTTGGAGGATGTGTGTCAATTGTAGAGCTATAAATAATATCATTGTTCACTATCGCCATCCTATTCCATGGTTAGATGACATGCTTGATGAATTGAGTGGTTCTACCATATTCACTAAAATTGATTTGAGGAGTGGTTACCACCAAATAAGAATGAAAAGTGGAGATGAATGGAAAACTGCATTTAAAACAAAATTTGAGTTGTATGAATGGTTAGTTATGCCATTTGGTTTGACTAATGCTCCATGTACTTTCATGAGATTAATGAACCATGTTTTGAGAGCTTTCATTAGAAAATTTGTGGTAGTTTATTTTGATGACATCTTGATTTATAACAAGTCCTTTGAAGAACATGTGAATCACATTCGTCAAGTTTTGGATGAGCTCCGAAAGGAGAAATTATTTGCTAATCTTGAGAAGTGCAGTTTTTGCACAGACCATGTTGTGTTCCTTGGCTTTGTTGTTTCAGGAAAAGGAATAGAAGCGTATGAAACCAAGGTGAAAGCCATCAAGGATTGGCCAACTCCTACGAATGTAAGTCAAGTAAGAAGTTTTCATGGCCTTGCTGGATTTTATAGGAGATTGGTGAGAGATTTCAGTACCATTGCTGCTCCTTTGAATGAATTGACAAAGAAAAGTGTTGATTTTAAATGAGGTAATTCACAAGAAAATGCTTTTCAAGAATTAAAGGAACGTTTGACTGAAGCACCATTACTTTTTCTTCCTGATTTCACTAAAACTTTTGAAGTAGAATGTGATGCTAGTGGAATTGGGATAGGGGGAGTTTTAATGCAACAAGGAAAACCTGTAGCATATTTTAGTGAAAAATTGGGAGGTGCTCAACTGAATTATTCTGTATATGATAAAGAATTGTATGCTTTGGTGCGTGTGCTTGAAACATGGCAGCACTACTTATGGCCAAAAGAGTTTGTTATTCATTCCGATCATAAAACTTTGAAATACTTGAAAGGTCAAGCTAAGCTAAACCGTCGCCATGCTAAGTGGGTTGAGTTCATCGAAACTTTTCCATACATTGTAAAATATAAAAAAGGTAAGGACAATGTTGTCGCTGATGCGTTGTCCCGAAAGAGTGTGTTGTTAAACCAACTTGAGGCAAAAGTTTTCGGACTTGAAAATCTGAAAGATATGTATAATGATGATCCTGAATTTTCAGAACCTTATAATCAATGCAAAGATGGAAAGGTTGGGAGAAATATCACATACATGATGGATTTCTGTTTAGAGCTAACAAACTTTGTGTGCCAAATTCTTCTGTTAGATTACTTTTGTTGCAGGGGTCACATGGAGGAGGACTAATAGGACATTTTGGACAAAAGAAAACTTATGAACTGCTCGGAGATCATTTCTATTGGCCCATGATGAGGAGGGACGTCATCAGATTTGTTGAGCGTTGCGTCACTTGTCACAAAGCTAAGTCAAAACTAAACCCTCATGGTCTATATACTCCCTTGCCTGCTCCTAGTATTCCTTGGGAAGATATAAGCATGGATTTTATTTTAGGATTACCTAGAACTCAGAGAGGAAAGGATTCTATTTTTGTTGTGGTTGATAAATTCTCAAAGATAGCTCATTTTATCCCTTGCAATAAGACCGACGATGCTTCACACATTGCTAACTTATTTTTCAGGAAAATTGTAAGGCTACATGGTATGCCTAGGACCATAGTGTCTGATCGCGATGTCAAGTTTGTGAGCTACTTTTGGAAAACATTATGGGCAAAGCTTGGAACCAAGCTTTTGTTCTCCACCACTTGTCATCCTCAAACCGATGGAGAAACTGAAGTGGTGAATCGAACATTGTCAATGTTGCTGCGAACAATGGTGAAAAAGAACTTGAAGATTTTGGAGGAATGCTTGCCACATGTGGAGTTTTCTTATGACAGGGCAGTACACTCCACCACTAATTTGTGTCTTTTGGAAATTGTCTATGGTTTCAAACATATTGCTCCAATAGATTTGTTGCCTCTGCCATTACAGGAGAGAGCAAACATGGAAGCCTGCAAGCGTGCTGCATATGTAAAGAAGATATACGAGAAGACCAAAGAAGCAATTGAGCTGAAGGAGACACGCAAGGCTACAAGTATGAACAAACATCGGAAGAAAGTGTTGTTTGAGCCAGGGGACTTGGTGTGGATTCACTTGCACAAGGATCGCTTTCCTGATCAGCGCAAATCCAAGTTGATGCCACGAGGATATGGTCCATTTTGTGTTCTTGCAAAGATCAATGATAATGCATACAAGAAAGAACTTCCAGCAAGCTATGGCGTGAGCAACACCTTCAATGTTGCTGATTTATCACCATTCACAAGTGAAGATACTTCAGAGTTGAGGATGACTCCTTTTTAAGAGGGAGAGGATGATATGACCACACCAACTGACAACATGTTGCAACCTCCAAATCAAGCTACATCAACACCAGCCCAAGCATTTGATGGACCGATTACACGTAGCCGAGCTAAGAAGCTGCAACAAGAGGTGCACGCGCTACTTTCTGAAATTTATTTTAATATTAATGAGAATTATATACTACCTAAGTCATGCACATTGTTGTTACTCAGGTTCACTAAGAAGAAAGATAAGAACACTCAAGGAGGTGCCGCTACAGTGGAAAACGGACCAGCAGAAAATGGACCAGTTCGGTCAAGAACGGACTAGTTGAAGAAACTACTGTAACTCTCGATTCCTTGAGGCTTTAGAGGCTCATGAGGACTTGTTGGAAAGCTAGTGAAGTCTAGTTTCTAATGCAATCAGCCCTACCTCAATTGGATGTTGCAATCAACAGTTATGTTCAGATTAGTCAAGACTGCTCAGAAGTTCAACAGTCAGCCTGATGTTCAAGTTGACGAACAAAACTGTACCAATCTATAATATTTCATGAGGTATACCATACATGGTTTGAAAGCATATCAAGTTAACTTTCCAACGCAACAAACGGTGCATCATTTGGAGTTCCTAGGTGGAGTTATTAACAAAACACTGAAGACTGCGCAGAATATCAACAGCCAAGAGGCCTGTTCACACAGTCCGAGTTATCTTTTTCATTTCGTATTTTCACCTTTCTAGTAGGGCTGTTGCTAGTATAAATACTCCTAGACTCATTGTAAATGGATGATTTTGATAATGAAAATATAGAATCACTTTTGTTCAGCTGTGTGCTAATAAAACCAGAGAGTTGTCTCTACCCCTTTGCTCTTGTGATTTCCTCCGTAGGATTTACAGAAGCGACGACTTCATCCGCTCCCAATTGGTGCTCCTACTCCCTTCAAGGTTCTCCTTGATTGATTGTAGGTTGTGTTGGTTGATTCCTTAAGAGTGTGGTTGGACGAATCCTCAATTCAATTTGCCGGTTAAAGAAAGTGGTTAGCTTCGAGTTTTATTCGTCAGGTTGCACTAGTTATCGCTGCATGCAGCAAGTCATCTTGGCTTTTTGAAGGTAGTTATCTGGAGATTGAACCCACATCTTGAAGATCAGGAATCCATGGCGTATCACAAGTGTATCTTGAATAATCATCAACAATCACAAGACAATAGAGCTTGCCACCAATACTTGCATAAGTTGTTGGCTGAAATAAATCCATGTGAAGTAGCTCTAGCACTCTTGTGGTTGATACATATGCCTTGGATGGATGAGTGTTTGCCACTTGCTTGCCGGTTTGACAAGCACTACAAAGTTTATCCTTCTCAAACACCACATACTTCAAATCTCTCACCATATCTTTCTTCAATAGCTTCTTGAGAGTACTCATTCCCATATGTGCAAGCCTTCTATGCCATAACCAACCAAGTGATTGCTTAGTGAACAAACAAGTCTTCAAATTTGCATCTTTGTAACTAAAGTCCACTAATACAGGTGGTTGTATCTAAACCTTTGAGTATGACTTGATTATCATCTTTCTTGGGCACAATCACTTCTTCACTTGTAAATAGGCATTAGAAGCCAAGATCACACAATTGCCCAATAGATAGCAAGTGAAGCTCAATGAAGCAACTAGAAGCACATTGAAAATAGAATGATCATTTGAGATAGCCACTTTCCCAAGACCTTGCACTTTGCTTTTTGAATTATCACCAAATATTATCTTTCCTTGGTCTTCCACATTTCTTCTAGTGAGGTGAACATACGAGGATCACTGGTCATATGTTGAGTGCAACCACTAACAACCACCCAATGAGTGCCACCGGTCTTGTAGTTCACCTACACACAAGAGATCATGCTTGAAGTTTAGGGACCCATACTTGAGAAGGGCCCTTGACTTTCTCAACCAAAGGTTTAGCCACCCACAATTGCTTAAAAGCCTTTACCTTGTCACAACCTTTACTCCTGCACACCCACTAATAGGATAGACATGCTCGCTTACTCCATACTGCCTACTGCTTACTACGCATTATATCTGTGATGTGATGCTTGATGGAGGAATGTTGGTGAGTGGACGATGAGCCCGTGGGGCAAGTCTTGCTAGAGGAGCATGACCTGGGCATTCCCCAGGTGAGGTACCTATGGCAGGTACATGTGAGATGAGTAGATCCCGGGGATGCGGCTCTCTGTGGGTCAAGTCCTCGAGATGGTGGTACTATTGAAGCACGAGGGGTGTTGGTTAGCCCCGATGAGAAGATGTCCTGTCCGGTCCTCCTAAGGACTGGTATATCGAGATGAGAAGATGTATTGTCCGCTCCTCCTAAGGATTGGTATATCGAGAGAACTGGGTTATAGGACCTTATCGTGCACACCATTCGTTCACGGTTGGGCGGGATCCGGATGACTAACCAGCTAGGGTGGTTCAAGGGACCCGACGAGAATGTCCGCGCCCCTGTCCCGCACGCGCCCGTGACCACGAAGGTCGTCTCTGATACTATTTGTAACACCCCAAGAGTCAAAACAGCTTAGATCCACTCTGCACACTGAGCAAACCACGCCTACCACCATCCCACATATGCTTTCGTCCTTGCTTCTCGTAAAAGAATTAACCCGGGAATGGTGGGATGGACTCAAGAAGCCTTATATGTTAGTCTAGCCTACCCTAAACAACCAAGGTGGGACTAAACCCTCATAACGTCTCATTAAATTGCACAAGGGCCATAGCGGGCCAAATTCCAAACCAGGCCAGATGTCACATGTACTATGTTTTCTAGTCTCAGCGTGCCGGTGGACTCCGGGGTGACCCAGGGCTAAGTAGCAGGGTGGCATCGTACTAGTTGGGAGGCAGCTCAGTATCGGCCTAGGACGATGGCAATCTTGTGGTTACAGGTGTACACGCTCTATAGTGTTGATTGATCTATACGTATAGCCGCGTCCTCGGATGGACACTCCTATGACTTACGCTTCACTTGAGTAGAGAGAGGAGTCCTTTCTTTTTCTTCCCCCTAGGTTGCTGTTGGTTCCGGCTTTGGGCCGTTGAGGCAAGGACAAGAGAGAGTCATCCTTGTCACCTAGAGAGTGAGAGTATGGTGAGATGTGTGTGATGGGATGGGTGAACATGTGGATTGTTGACGGTGGATATACCATAATATTCAACATTCAAACACCATCAACAGGCCTCGGATTCAAGGGAGAATAAACATAACATGAACATATTTTATCAATAACTAGTTCCACTTGTACTCTTAAGCTTGTGAATGCAGGGAAGACCAAAACAGGACAAAATGCAGCAGCTGGGGCTCACATATGTGGTTCGGCCGAACCACATATGGAGGCACCAAGCAACCACATTCCATCAACTTGCATGCAACATCAAATGCAATAGAGGAGAGCCAAGGGTGGGCCCATGGTGGGTCGCCCGAACCACTCATGGGGCCCACCTTGCTCTGGTGATGAGGCCAAATCCGCGTGACACTCTAACCAAGTCATTCCATCCATCTGATCAACTTGTGCTTTCATTCAATGGTGGAGATCAAAGGCACACGGATTAAGGCGTGAAACGAAGTAATCAAGACATAACAAGAATCAAGAGAGAACCTATGACAGGTGGGGACCACACTGGTGGGCCCAACCCACAAGGGGTGGGTCGGCCGAACCCTAAGATGTGGGGCTAGGCCACCTGCAGCCTCAATGACTGGTGGGGACACCTTCTAGAAGCCCCTGGCTAGGCCCACCTGCCATAGGGGGTTCGGCCGAACCCCCCTGGTGCCCAGCCAGGGCGGTTATCTCCCACCACCATCCTGCATGATGTCCACATGAGGAAATCTCCAACACCGTTGATCTGAGGCGGTTTCAAGGTCGGTTCATCCAAGGGCTAAGGTGGAAAGGCACATGGATCGCTGACGTGGCACCCCCTTGCTCTTCCCTATAAATAGACGCTGCCTCCACCCTCTCAAGACATGATTCATTCAAGATACAAGTGAAGAAGTAGTGTAGTTCCACCTCTAGTAGTAGTTGTAGACTAGTGTGGGAGTTAGAGTTGAGTCGAGCTGCGCTCGGGGTCTCCGGAGTCGTCTGCTGGAGAGTCTGGTATAGCTCTTGTATCTTTCTCTTTCTATAAGACTGATCTACTTTAATATATTATTCTTACTTTACTTTACTGAGTCTTTACTTAGTGCACTACTATTCTAGTAGTAGTATTGTTTTGAGTTATCATATTACTTGGTTGGTTTGCATTAGTTTGTGATCCTGTTCCAACTCAACGTGTGTTAGTTCATCGCCTGTCATAGGTGCTCTAGTTGCTTTGATCACAGCTAGAGTAGTGAGACTTAGCGTAAGCGTGGTGCTTAGGTTAAATCTTGCCTTTGATTATCGCTTGTCGCACGGATTGTTTGTGTGTGCTAGCAGGTGGTGATAGCCCTGTCTAGTCTTAGTATCCCTCCACGTGTTTTAGGCAAGTTCTTAAAAGGTAGGCTCCCATAAGAGTGTAGGCGCTTCGGGCAAAGGTTTTGTCCTCTATTGTCTCGCACTACCCTCTGCACACCGGTAGTAAGGTAGCAATCCTAGTGTAATTTGACCATTTGGTAGGATAGATCACAGGAGTAAAGTTTGAATCACAGGAACCTTTCTCACTCGTTGTCCTCCCACCTAGCTGCACTACACTAGTTATCTTTTAGTATTTCATTTGTTATCTTTGAATCATCACCGTCCTATCATACCACGATTACCCCCTCTGCACTAGTTGTGCTAAGTTGAGATAGATTTCAGGATCTCCTTCTATTAATATTTCTAGCAATCGCTTTCCCTTGGGATAAAATAAATAACGATACCTTGGAATACTCCCGGGTGAAGTGCTACAGCGGTATATTCTATGCGCTTGCCGAATTATCCAATAGACATAAGAAATACCCCCAGCATTTCTGGCGCCGTTATCAGAGATAGCTTAACACCCTATCTCGAGTGGTTGCGCTAAGAAGTGTCAACATGGATGAGACAGGTAAAAACTGGATGATTATTAAAATATGATGAACATTATTACTTTAACTTGATGAACTTGCATAGGAAACCTACAACCATATATAGGCCTTCTGTCCTACTGTTGGTATAAATTAATTGTACTCTATTAAATAAGATTATCCGCAAGCACACAGATACAATACCGATGTAGCATTTTACCCGAAGGTTTTAAATATCGTATCCACAGGGAACAGTAGGTGATAATGACCAAGACTATAGACTTAACCCAACAATTAGGCTAGATAATATTAAGAAAGAGAAAATAACTATTGACTATCTAGTTCCAACAACCGTTCTAACTGGGCAGTGACCTGAATAAGAGCAGAAATCAGAGTTCTCTCCTACCAAGCACTTATACACCTATCGATCCTATCAACGAGAAGTGGACTATAGAGGACTCAACGTAGCTGTCACCTATGCGAACTACCACTATCCGGCCAATCAGGGGACATTCACAAGTAAACCTAGCCTAGACACCACGCCTACACTACAAAATACTACTTCAATCTATATGGTCCTATAGATCAAAGCAATCAATATGAGTTGCAAACTTAAGAACAAATAAGAACAACTGCTTACTTGAATTTGAATATTGAATACAAAAGTACCTCAAAACGCAGCTCCGGGCGAAGAAGCTGAATCCAGAAGAATACAGCCATGAAGAAGCACCAACAGGCCGGAACTCCTCCAGAATCTCCACTCTCCTACCCTATCTCTCTAATCTCTAAACAAGACTAGATCTAGAAGAACTAGTCTCTCTTAATTGCTACATCTAACCCTAACTGGAGATATTGAACTGAAGCTCAGAAATAGGGGATGCCTCCAGGGAGGGTGTCTGCCCCTTTATTTATAGCACGGTGGGATGAACGTGCGCCGCAGGATCAAACCGACTTAACCAAGGGCCGAGATGACTCCTCGTAGGCGGTGGAGGAAGACTTCGGAAGGCAGGGGCCAAACCCTAGCAGGGGGGCACCGACCGGCCCCACCTTGGGGCCGACCGGCCCCACCTGGAAGGGTCCGGGGCCCCGGTTGCTTGGGTTTCTTCTAGATGCTTCTAGGGTCCTGATGACGATGTTTTCCTTCGCAGTTAAGTTTCGTGTCTTTTACGCACTTTAATCCCTCTTTTACGCTTTTCTGGAATAATCTCTGGAAAATACAGAATATGCAAAACTCGTGAAAATTATCAGTTAAAACCCTAGACTAGTGTGTATTCATGTGTCCTTTCATGTCTAAAGTTTTAATAAAAGTTGACGTTATCCACCGTCAACACCTACCCTTACATTCCACTTACCACAAAGCTACACAAATCATAGGGTGGGATCCAGTGGCGACTACAAATCATACTGATAGTTGTTCACCAGGTTGGATCAACACCGATGACGACGACAACAGGGCTAGGAGGATTAGGTGGTCTCATGCTTGCGCTCAAGTGTGGTTTAGAAGATCAAGTCCACGACCGCTGAATCTCTACGCCGACTCTGATGGTCTCGTGCCTTCACCTGTTGCCGCACTACATCGACTCCGGTGCCAATAGGTGTGCGTTTCTAGTAGTATCTGTGTAATAGGTGTACTAACAAGTTATGTAATACTTTGTAATCTTGTAAATCCTCGATGTATGGCTGCTTATTGTTATTGATAACTTACAGATGTCAAAGCAAAGATAGATGCTCTAACTAATTGGATTCTTCTACTCAAAAAGTTCTTGCTAGATTGATTAGCCTTGAGACAGCATTGACAAAGAAGTTTGAATTGCTTCCCTAATCTGATGTCACTAGCACCAGCTTCTCTAGGTTTCATAAGTTGGAGACCACATTGATTTTGAAGATAAACCATTTAGAAAAGAACATCGTGGACAAGGTAAAGAAGCTGGAGGAGTGTATGCAGTTACGACAAACTGATGTTGAAGAAACCTTGGTAAATAGGTTAAGCTAGATGGAAGAGTGTATGCAGGTAGCTGAACTCAATTGAGAAGCAGAACTAAGACACACACAATGAGACGATCTCTAGGTTTGAGGCAATGAATACGCTCTTGCTGAAGTTGGGTAGCATTATGTCAAGCTGGTTAAGGCTATCTGTGTGGATGTGGGGATATAAACCCCCGGTACCATAAGATAAGACCTGGGTCGCACCATCAGAGGTGGCTCCACCCAGAAGACAAAGGCGTGCGGCGCAAGGCACTACACTGCACGGTTATTGTACCAACTTGGATAGTTTACTTGTAACCTTGTCTCTTCAGACTATATAAGGAGGAGTAAGGATAGATCCCACAACTTAGATCGAAATATCTCATATCATAGCAATATAATCCACAAGCACACAGGACGTAGGGTATTACGCCTCGCGGCGGCCTGAACCTGTATAAATCTTGTGTCTCACGCTTTCTGCGCAACGCTTGTTCGTCTCAGGCGCACCTTCACCGATCATCTACTACCTTGAACATACCCCTCGGTAGACTATCGACGATATCCCGTCGACAGTGGACCACAACACTTGTTACTGTTTCTAGTGCTAAAACTCATTGGGAGTGGGCTGGGGTGAGTTGGAGCTTTCTTTGAAAGGAACCTTGTTTTATTTTTTGGATAATGATACATTGTTATGCATAATGTCGACTGCAGAGAATATAACATGGCTTTTAAAGTTCATATATGCCTATTTATTCTGTTTTAGTTGTACCGTGAGTTTAACATAAAAATTTGCTGAAAATGTCTTGCTTTGTACTACTCAATATTTGTCGCATTTCATTGTATACAAAGTGAGTTTTAAATCTAATAGTTTTCATTTGTGGTCCTTTGCAGTTTTTGCAATGTGTGGAGGTTGCAAGGGAGGCCACAAGCCATGGGTTTTCTTTTACTATAGTATACTCCAAGCAAGCATATATAATATATATACTCTAGGAAAAAGCATGAAAAAAGTCTATATAACCCCTCAATTATTCAAGGTGTATTACTTCATACATGTGGGGGATAGATCTCCGATACCACAAGACAAGATATGGGCCGCACCATCAAAACTGGCCAAGCCCAAAAAACAAACGCGTGCGGCGCACGACACTGCACCGCATGATTATTGTACCAACTTGGATACTTTACTTGTAACCTTATCCCTTCAGACTATATAAGGAGAGACAGGGATCCAACATATAGACAGACCCACATCAACTCATATCATAGCAATACAGTTCACAAGAACACATGACGTAGGGTATTACGCCTCACGGCGGCCTAAACCTATATAAATCGTGTGTCCCACGCTCTCTTTGTTACGCTTGCTCGTCTCAGGCACACCTTCACCGATCATCTACTACCGTGGGCATACCCATCGATAGACTATCGACGATATTCCGTCGATAATACCCCAAACTATGAAACTGGATTTTCTGCCACCTGAATTTTTCAAAACTAGCCAAATAACCCTTAGACGGTTTTGAACAGTTGTTTTGTATTTTTGTATTTTTTTCCGCTAAATATTTAAAAAATTATAGTAAATTAAAAAATCATAAAATAGAAAATCCAATTTTGTTGGAGTTCATATGAGTAGATCTACACAATAAACATGTAACATGGTAGGCTTTAGAACAAGTTTTTTTCTGTAACTTTAGATCTGTACTTTTCTGTAATTAATTGTAATAATTTATAACTGTGACTTACCATATTATATGTTCATTGCGACTTACCATATTTTGTGTTCATGCCGAGTCTAACAAAATTGTATTGTTCATTTTATGATTTTTAATGATTTAATATGATTTTTCAAAGATTCAATAAAAATAAATAAAAATGTCAAAAACATCGTTAGTATAGCAAAAACCACTATAAAAACCGTTTAGGGATTATTTGACCGGTTTTGAAAAATCTAGAAGCAAAAAAAAGTTTTATAATTTGAGGTAAAGTAGTTCATCCTCTATACTTGAGGAGTTGAGTGGGTTACCTAGATTTTTTATTTTTTTTCTTTCATGGGACCAAAGTCCTGCACGCACATGGGTTCGATAGCAGGCGCGACGCAAGGCCAGGCTACTGGCTAGGTAGCGCGAGGAAGGGAAGAGGACGGCCGCCGGTGTTGGCGGGATGGGGCCAGGCCTCGGCCCATGGGCGGCACGCGCAGCAAGGTCAGTTTAGGCGGCGGCGAGCTCGGCCCCGGCTGTGGGCAGTGCACAGGCGAGGTCGCTCCCGGCAACAACGGTGCGCGGGCGAGCTCAGGTGAGGATGCGAAGGAACGAGCGCAGATGACAACGCAAGCAAGCCGGCGTTGCTCGGGAGGAGGGATGGAACTACGGAAGCGAGCCGGCGATTCGTGGGAGCTGGGGTAAGTCCAATTGGAACTGGATAATCCTTTTTTTTTTTGTCCAGCAAGAACAATCTAATGCCCATATCCAACTAAGTCCAAATCTTCTATATAGGAAAGTTGCCCCATTCTCTGGTCTGGGAGCGTGGCCACGTCGCGGCCCATTCTCGGCCGTCTAATCGGGCGGTATCCGGCCGTTTTGTAAAAAAGCCCTCGAATTTTATTAAAATAGAACCCACGGTCCATTCTCTCTCTCAGAAATTCTTGCAAAAAAACCCTTCATGTTTTCGGAAATAAACCCGCCGTCCTAGCCGTTTCATGGGCCGGTCTGCCATGGCGCGGGCCAAGCTGGGCCAAATTGGACCCAAATAGCTATCTCCTTTTTGTTTCTTTTATTAAATCCCATTACACGCTGATTTTATTTATTTCATAAAAAAATAATTAGAGCTCCTAAAATCATTAAAAATTTTGTGTAGGCTCTTCATCATGTACTCTATGTAAAAAAAATATGAAACTTGAAATATAAATAACTTGGAAATGATTCAAAATATCCTCTTTTAATTAACAAAGAGACCTTTCATAATTTCTACACATCAAAATATTGAAACGAAAATTACAAAATTTGTTTCGTAGCTACTTCACGATGCTATGAGATGTTTTTAAACACTAAAAAAATTTGAGACAAATTTGAAACATTTCAACAAATTATTATCCCGCGCTCAATAAATAAATAAATTAAAAAAAAAGATTCGTGCTGGATCTTTATAGGACTCAAAAAATATATACAACAAAATGAAAAATCCACGGCTAACATATACCATCATCCACAAATAATAATTTAAAAAAAACAATGAAAAAAACTAACACATTGCACAAAGAACGATTCAACTACCACTACTCGTACTCATGCGCTTAACTACAAATAAAAACAAATATCTAATAGTTGTCAGACATGGCTTCAACGATAGCCATAAGCGGCAACGCCGTGAAAATTTCAGTCCAATTGAATCCAAGTGCAAAAGTCTAACTGGATCTTGGGTCCAATCTTTACTTTTGTGCGTAGTAGATGCCGTGCCCACAGCCGGTGGGAGGCGTGATGCCGTGCCGCTCGCCCGCCCATCCTTGCTTCACCTTCAATTCTTTTCTTTCTGTCTCGTCCCGGCCAGCGCCTTCCCACTACCACGCCGCTTTATTCTCTAAGAACCCCGTCCTCCCTCTCCTCCTCCTCCGTCCATTCCAGCTCTCGGATGACACATAAGTCACTGACACAGTATTTTATATACCACCCACTCCATAATGATGGTAAAAAAGTTAATTGTTCCCTCTTTTGCTCCATCATCTTCTTCTCCTCCTTACCACCCTCCTGCTCATTGTAGAAATCGCGATCATCGTCGTTGATCCTTGATCTTGCCAAGCTCTTGCTTCCGTTGTTTTCTGATTCAGTTTGTTCAGTGCTCTCCCTGGACGTGTCTATATACGTTGTCTTGGCGCCGGTTGCATAAAAGGCGTACTCCTCACGGTCTTTTGGTCAGCAACCACGGTAATTTCTATTCTCTTGTTTCTTTCCTAATATGCGGATGTTCTCATCGCTATCAATACCCTGTCTCTGCTATCCTACTATACACACTGTTTTTGTTTCTGCATGTGTAAAATTAAGTTGCCTAGCACTCTGTCGTTGTCTGAACAAATTTCTTACCTTGTTGTTTCCTGCCGCTTAGTCCGCGTTGACTACTTGACTTAACACTAAATGGGTATCCTGCTTAGGAAAAAGCGTAATGACCTTTCATCTATCTTTCTCGGTTTCTAAAGCGTACTAGAGGATGCCATGTCAAGGAAATATGGATGGTTACTTTGTGTTCATTTCTTTCTTTCTTCTGAAGTGAAGGGCCCGAGTAAGTGGTTCATTCTTTTCATGATAGAAATTGATTTGCGGCTTGATTAGTGTGTCAACATTCATCCTTTTCATGATAGAAATTGATTCATGATTTGATTTACAACAGTACTGGCAGTTGCATTAACAAAAATGTGCTCAGTCTGTAAGCATATGAAGCTTCGAAGAGATTCTACAGCTTATTTTAAACTGAAATAAACACATAGAAAAATAAGGTACTTTATATTCTGGGAATCTTTCTTCCATATGGATTACCTATTTTCTCTTCGTGAAGCCTTGTACTTGGCATTATCAAATTCCACTGCATAATTTTGAGCTCTTAAAATTGGATAAGACTGATTTGAAGAAATTCTCATTCTAACCATAAATCTCTACTCTGTCATACATCTTCGATCTTCTATTTGAGGAAAGTCTCGTTGCTGACTGCTGAGCCATGTTTGTATTCCTTTCTTAACTTTATTTACATACTACAGGATTTTTATTTTTATTTTTTTTGTGTTCGTAAGCACTTTTCTACATTCATTGGCAAATAGTAGCTACTATGAAAGAATAAAACGTAGACGTAACACACATTTGCTATCTGTCCATTTGGATTCGGAAGCCCGCTAGAAGCCTAAAAGTCGTTGAAATTCCAGGTTACTTTGCTTAATTACACATCATAGCCTACACATTGCCCTTTTCGATTACTCCACCGGACTAAGGATTGTAATAACTTTTCTGCTGCCCACTTATCATCAGTAATATTTCGCCATGTGTAACTGCCGATTTCGCTTGTCAGCCACGTTGCTTCACTGAAGCTGATTTCACAATGGCAGCACTCCACGCAGCCACGCGGTAACGCTGCGCTCTGCTTTCTAGTTTCATTAGAGATTGCTATCCACTAGACTCGCAGTACATCTTTCCCCTTCGTCGAAATACGAGTGAATTGCCTACCTTTCCTCATCAGATTAAGTTTTTGGGTTAAACTGGTCGGTACAAGTTTTTGGGTTGAACTGGTCGATGCATGCAGCTCAATATGGTATCAGATCCAGATGTCTCGAGTTCGAATCCTGGTTAGCACAATTAAAATAAAATAATTATTGCTCGCTCCTATTCCACGTCTGAGGCTTGCCCGTCGCTGAGATCTCTCGCCGGAGCCTCGACGTGAGGGGGAGTGTTGAAATATAAGTGAATTATCCACCTTTCCCCATCAGTTTAACCTTCTAGGTTAAACTGGTCGGTGCATGCAGGTCAAGAAAAGTTCTCTTTTGGATTCGTCGCCATTAAATCGATGACGCAACAAACATAGAAGCGTCTATTGTCGTGGGCTCGTCCTAGAAAAGAGGGTTCTGTCAGATCCACCTTAGCTCTTTGATTGATCCTAACGTCAGGCTGGCTCCACCCACTCGCGTCACCTGATGAGCATTTCTAACAGTTACTGTCATGCGTACATCAATGTTATTATTCAGAGGGGAGTAAAAAGTGGACTGAAACTGACTCTTATAATCCAGGATTAACTGTGCTCTGACAAGATAGCTTCACTGACCCTGACTGCATGCCCTGTCAATTGGAGTAGAATATATCTAAGGAAAACATCACTTTGATTAGCACAGCATAGAGTGGGGGGCCATGCTAACCCAAGCAATTTCATACGGTGTTGTATCCATGTATTTGTTTCTCTTGTCCAGTGCAGGTACACATATCTGCCCCCTTCTAATTTTAGTATTAGATACATCCAATCTTGCTCAAATTAAGGGGCTCATCTTATATACAACAGTGAGAAAAGGAAACAAAAACTAATTTGGCTGAGGGTGATGAATTACTGATGGTGTTCAAACACAGATGCTGTATAGATTATTGACTGTTTAATGAACTTCCATTTTTACTACATGTTATCTGTTGGAGTGCAGTACAAGTGCAATACCATAAATTTCAAATTGTTCAAATTTATTTACTCTTGGAGTAGCATAGGAGTACAACAAATTTGCTTATAATAATAAATAAGATACCCATCCTTACTGTCTTTTTTAGAAGGGCGGCAAAAGCTTTGCCGGATTTTTACTAGACGAATAAAGAAAAAACAAAAGTAATTACAAACGAAGAAAAAACACCAGAGGAAAAACCACTACTACTTTTACAGAAAGGGTGCCCCCTCTAGCTGCAGCAACCTCTAACGCAAAGAGAAAGAAGGGTAACTGAAAACTTGGACTACTATCCCCTAGCTTAAGTCTGGTTAGCAACATTTTTCCCACTTCTTGACAAATTGTACTGCTGGATCTCCTCCTTGCAAAGAGAGGCCACTTCTCTTGGACTCTTGGCTGTAAGTTCTTATTTTGAAAAGTTCTTCTATTGCGTTCTTTCCAGATGTTCCACCAAAAATAGATAATCATCCCATCGAAATTTCTCCTTTCATTTGTGACAATCTTGCCTTGGCACTTCCGCCGGCACTTCATGTCTACTGTCAACTGACAGGAAACGATAAGTCGATAAGTGGAAAGTTGCTCTCAGCTTTTCGCGTTTAGCCATGTGTGGGATCCTGTACATCGACATTTGGATTGGGCTGACTGATGTTAATGTCCCTGCGCACAGAGAGGAGATCCGGTTTCATGAAGTGGCTCTGCAATTTCCTGAAGGGGCCAAAGCCCGGCGAACCAAACCACCGGCGGCTCCAGGTGATGGCCAGAGAAGAGGAGGACGTGTTTTGGCACCAACGGCTAGTTAGACCAAAGGTACTACTACTGTACCACGTACTAGTAACTTAGTTCCTCCCTTCTACGATTCATCTCTCTCTCCGAATAACTCTTTGATATATTCAAACGGTGCTGTTTCTCAATTATAATCGAATTCAACTTGCATTCATTGCGGTAGCATCTTAATATCTTAACTTCGAAAAAGCAGTTGCTAAAGACTATTACCTTTCTTTGCTTCCAGAATGATCCACCTAGAAATTGTTGGAAATAATAGCAATTTAGCGGTGCACAAATTAATTCCGACAATGAGAAAAAGACCAACAGCATGTAAATCATATTTGAGATCTAACACTAGCACTACGATCCGAGACAAATTCACGACATCTAGTGCTAACAACAGAAAGGATGCGAGAATGAACAACAGAGAGAGAGCGGACATCCTTACAGTGGGGTTGTCGGCGCTAACAGCGCAAAAGAAGACGAAGCAGACCGTCGATGGAGATCAGCGAACACCGGGCGTAGAGTGAAGAAGACGTCCAGCGAGCAGTCGCGACGACGCTTCCCAAAAATCTGATGCGCCCTCTACCCTGTGCAGGGACAAGAGAGGACGTTGGCTTCGGAGCCTGCTCTCCCGACGTCGATGGCACATCGATGGCGGGATAGGGAAGACGGCGGCAGCGCAGCAAAGAGGAACGGGGAGAGAAGAATTCTCGGTATATTGAGGACGACGTCTCGCCCTTTATTTATACACGCGCACGCGTCGCAGTAAATAGGAAACCAATTAGCCGCTCAATCACAGTCATTATGATAATTAACCTGCCGTTTGTGTAATTACCATAATACAAGAATAATTGCTTACCAAATAGGCCAGCGTAATTTTCTCCATACATGCAAAAATTTCGAGTGGCAAAAGAAAGCCGCGCACTCGCAAGAATTGGAGCGGGAAATCGCCGGACCATTCACGCGCATGTTGTGCGCGAGAGCCCCGCCCCGCCCGGCCCGGCCCGGCCCGGCGAGGCGTGGTGAGCGAGCGCACGCGTGTTTCTTCCTTTTCCCTCTCTCACATAACTTCAACTAGATAGGGATAGCCCACACTTTTAAGTTGGCCTCACTCCAATTAGACTAGCAAGGTGGGACTAAATTCCCCCACCATGTCACATATGCATACATGTGTGAGTGGGTCTTTGGGATTTCTATGAAGATATTTGAGCCATAGCCCAAATCTTCTGACAATCCCCCACCATATCCTAAGGGCACGCGAGTCATACTCCCTATACCACAGTACTGTTAATATACCAGCTATTCAGTGGAGACCGGTTAAGGTTGAACATCCACCTAGAACAACAAGATAGACCCACCCACAACTACACAATGGACTAGGTCTTGAATTGGCAGTTTGGTGTGAATAGGCTTCTCTTGAAGTCTTGACTGATACTAGCCTGCCATAGCCAACCCCACGAGTGGAGCGTATAAGTCATACTCCTATCTCACTTCATGAGCTTCTTAAAGAATTCTCAATTCTTATAAACTGCGACTAACAGTTGGGCTCACATAGGTGTGTTCTTACAGGGATACTCTGTAGGACAGTATCTCGCTATAAAGCCTCAGAACACATTAAGACAAAGTCAACCTGCCTTACAGAAATGAGAGTACTGCATCTCTAGCGGAGTGGGTTAAAATAGAATTGTACTCTCCCGTCAACCAACAGCTTGTTCTTCCCATATCCTAATTCACGGGATCTCCGATCACATAGGCTGGGTTACTACTGAGGTTAACTCACTTGGGGTCTCAATCCCATCTCCTTCGATGCATTGTCAATCACGGTACGTGATAGTCCCTTCGTAAAGGGATCTGCCAGGTTCTTAGCTGTCTGGATATAATCCACAGCTATTACTCCGGAGCTCCTCAATTTTCTGACAGACTTCAGTCTACGCTTTACATGTTTTCTGGACTTCGCATTATCCTGACTACTCTTCACCTTTGTGATCACTGTTTGATTATCACAATTAATAAGAATAGCAGGAATTGATTTCTCAACCACTGGTAAGTCCATCAACAGTTCTCGTAACCATTCAGCTTCAGTAGAAGCTGTATCTAGAGCTATGAGCTCTGCCTCCATTGTAGACTTTGTAAGTATTGTCTGCTTACAAGACCTCCAAGAGACAGCGTCACCACCCAAAGTGAATATGTATCCACTAGTGGCCTTAAGCTCATCAGCTTCTGTAATCCAATTTGAATCACTATATCCTTCGAGTACCCCCGGGTACCCAGAATAGTGAATTGTATAATTCATAGTACCCTTTAGATAGCGCATTACTCGATCAATACCACGCCAATGATCAGTTTCTGGATTAGAGAAAAATCTGTTCAACTTGTTTACAGCAAATGAGATATCAGGGCGAGTCGCGCTAGCTAGGTACATCAGAGAACCAATTATTTGGGAGTATCTCAAATGATCCTTACCTAGCCTCTTATTCTTTCGAAGTATTAGGCTAGGATCATAAGGTGTTGGGCAAGGTTTGCTATCCATATAGCCAAAACGGCTCAAAACCTTTTCCACATAATGAGACTGCAAAAGAGTAATCCCATTCTCATCCTTATTAAGTTTAATGTTGAGAATCACATCTGCTTCCACCAAATCTTTCATGTCAAAGTTTTGGGATAAGAATGACTTTACAACATTAATCTCGTCGATACTTGTCCCAAAGATTAATATGTCATCAACATACAAGCACAGGATTACTCCTTTGCCCCCACCATAGCGGTAGTACACGCAAGTGTCGGCTTCATTTACTGCAAATCCAGCAGAGGTCAGAGTCTTATCGAACTTCTCATGCCATTGCTTGGGTGCCTACTTTAAGCCGTACAAGGATTTGAATAACCTGCACACCTTGCCCTCTTATCCTTGTGCTATAAATCCATCGGGCTGATCCATATAAATTTCTTCCTCTAGCTCTCCATTAAGGAAAGCCGTCTTCACGTCCATCTGATGAACGAGAAGACCTTGGGTAGCAGCCAAGGATAATAGCACTCGGATTGTAGTTAATCTGGCAACCGGTGAGTAGGTATCAAAATAATCCTCGCCTTCCTTTTGTGTATAACCTTTAGCAACAAGCCAGGCCTTGTACTTTTTAATAGTACTATCAGGCCTAAGCTTCTTCTTAAATACCCATTTACAGCCAATCGATTTGCAACCCACAGGTCTATCTATTACTTCTCATGTACCATTTGCAGTAATTCAGTCCATTTCACTTTGGACGGCATCTTTCCAATATTCTGCATCTGGTGATGCATATGCCTCTGCAATGGTAGTGGGTGTATCATCTACGAGATACACAGTGAAATCTTCACCAAAGGATTTTGCAACCCTTTGTCTCTTACTCCGTCTAGGAGCTACAACACTGTCATCCTCTTCGTTACCATGTGGAGTTATAATTGGTTCAACTATGGGCATTGGTTCAGAAATAAATTCATTTGATGAACTGGGCAAAGAGTAAACATCTTTCATCGGGAATATATTTTCAAAAAATGTAACATCCCGTGACTCCAAAAGTGAATCAACTAAAATATCAGGCATTTCTGATTTTATCACTAAGAACTTATACGCTGTGCTATGGTGCGCGTATCCCAAAAGGATACAATCAACTGTCTTTGGTCCGAGTTTGCGCTTCTTATTAATTGGTATACTAACCATGGCCAAACAGCCCTAAGTGCGCAAGTAGTGGAGAGATGGTTTCCTCCCTTTCCATCCTTACGGAGTCACATCACTATTTTTAGTGGGAACTCTATTTAGAACGTGACATGCTGTAAAAACAGCTTCCCCCCACCAGGCGTTCACCAAGTCCATTAACGTCCGGTTCTTTCTTTCGGCAACCCCATTAGATTGAGGGGAATATGGAAGTGTCCGTTCATGAATTATTCCATTCTCCGCATAGAAAAGATCAAATTCATTGGAGAAATACTCCCCGCCGCGATCAGACCTAACACGTTTAATTTTCTTTTCCAATTGATTCTCTACCTCAGCTTTATAAGTCTTAAAACATTGTAGCGCCTCATCTTTAGTTTTTAGAAGAAATACATAACAATACTTAGTAGCATCATCAATTAAAGTCATGAAATATCTTTTTCCTCCTTTTGTCAACACACCATTCATTTCACAAATATCAGAACGTATGAGCTCTAATAATGTTGTGCATCTCTCGTCTACAGTCTTATGTGGCTTACGAGGTTGCTTTGCTTGCACACACACTTGACACTTAGAGCCTTTGACAGTAGAAAAATTCGAAATTAAACTCATACTGGATAGACGCGACATACAACCAAAATTAATGTGACACAAACGTGAATGCCATATATCAGCCATCGAATTATTTGAATCACACACATGGTTCACAACTTTATTACAGAAATCGGAGAGTGAAAAACGGAACAAACCTCCGCTATCATAGCCTTTGCCAATGAACTGGCCATATCTCAAAATGACTACTTTATTAGACTCGAACACCAGCTTGAACCCATCTCGACATAGGAGGGATCCGCTAACGATGTTCTTCTTTATTGAAGGGGCATGCTGCACGTTCTTCAGCCGCACGATCTTTCCCGAAGTAAACTTCAGATCGACCGAACCAACACCAAGAACAGTGGCATGCGACCTGTTCCCCATCATGACGGTTGAACCTCGGATGTCCTGATAAGATGAAAACATAGAGATATCAGTACAAACATGAATATTGGCTCCTGTATCTATCCACCAATCATTAGATTGACATACAGAAAATATGTTAGGTAAAGAATTACCGTACCCCCAGATCCGTTAGGATCGCCAATAGTCACGTTGGCAGATTTCTACCCTTGCTGATTCTTCTTGCCTTTGCGGTTCTTGTACTTCTTGGCGAAGTGTCCAGTCTCACCACAAACGAAGCACACAACTTCATCCATGTTCATCTTCTTCTTCTTGAATTGAGTAGTCTGAACAGCCTTTTGCTTGTTCTTACCAGCGTGTTGCATCACATTAGCGCTGGACTGCCCTTCAGGTGCTTTTGGTGGAGCATCCTTTGCCCGAGCCTTCTCTTCAACATCAAGACCAGCCAACAAATCCTCAACGGAGATTTTCTGTCTTTTATGTTTCAGAGCCGTGGCAAAGTTCCTCCATGACGGAGATAATTTGGCAATAATTCCACCAGCCACAAACTTATCAGGCAAAGCATGACCGAGCTGTTCAAGTTCCCTCATAATAAGTTGGAACTCATGAGCCTGTTCCACGACCGAATGATTTTCAACCATTTTGTAGTCGTGATACTTCTCCATCACGTACAGCTCGTGCCCAGCATCTGCAGTACCGAACTTGTGTTCGAGTGCCTCCCACAGTTCAGCAGCACTCTTGATGTTCATGTAAACATCACATAACTGGTCAGAGAGAACGCTAAGAACGCATCCGACGAAAATCGTCGTAGCCGCAATAAACTCCTGCACCTCTTTCTCAGATCCGAGAGTGCTGAGCCCTCGTCAGCCACAACTGAGCCCTCGTCTGCCATCTCTTGAAATTCACACCAGTGAACTTCTCCGGTTTCATCGCATCAGAGTATCGCTTAGTCATCGCTAAATGCCTATCAGGTTTTTGGATTGTTGGAAATAATAGCAATTTAGCGATGCACAAATTAATTCCGACAATGAGAAAAAGACCAACAGCATGTAAATCATATTTGAGATCTAACACTAGCACTACGATCTGAGACAAATTCACGACATCTAATACTAGCAATAGAAAGAATGCGAGAATGAACAACAGAGAGAGAGCGGACATCCTTACAGTGGGGTTGTCGGCGCTAACAGCGCAAAAGAAGACGAAGCAGACCGTCGATGGAGATCAGCGAACACCGGGCGTAGAGGGAAGAAGACGTCCAGCGAGCAGTCGCGACGGCGCTTTCCAAAAACCTGATGCGCCCTCTACCCTGTGCAGGGACACGAGAGGACGTCGCCTTCGGAGCCTGCTCTCCCGGCATCGATGGCACATCGATGGCGGGATGGAGAAGACGGCGGCAGCGCAGCAAAGTGGAACGGGGAGAGAAGAATTCTCGGTATATTGAGTACGACGTCTCGCCCTTTATTTATACACGCGCACGCATCGCAGCAAATAGGAAACCAATTAGCCGCTCAATCACAGTCATTATGATAATTAACCTGCCGTTTGTGTAATTACCATAATACGAGAATAATTGCTTACCAAATAGGCCAGCGTAATTTTTTCATGCATGCAAAAATTTCGAGTGGCAAAAGGAAGCCGCGCACCCGCAAGGATTGGAGCGGAAAATCGCCGGAACATTTACGCGCATGTCGTGCGCGTGCGCGTGCGCGCGCGCCTCGCCCCGCTCGGCCCGGCCCAGCGAGGCGAGGCGAGCGAGCACGTGTCTTCCTTTTCCCTCTCTCACGTAGCTTCAACTAGATGGGAATAGCTCACACTTTTAAGTTGGCTTCACTCCAATTAGACTAGCAAGGTGGGACTAAAGTCCTCAACCATGTCACATATGCATGTATGTGTGAGTGGACCTTTGGGATTTCTACGGAGATATTTGGGCCATAGTCCAAATCTTCTAACAGAAATGACACTGAAGAATTGGACTGTGCAATTGCTGAGTCTCTTGCAGAGAATGTCAAACCCCCCAAAGGTACATGAATGAATCCATCTATACATTTCATGTCAGCATGGTATAAATTTCTCTAAATTGTTTCATCCTTGCATATCATTGGTGTAAATTGCTACACAGAGAAAAACCATAAGGGAGACAACAATGATGAAGATTGTGCAAGAGCCATACAAGACAGTCTCAACATGAACCCTTATACGCCTCTATGGTCCATCTCAAGCCCAAACTAGAGGGCACAGGTTAGCCTCTATCACATCATCATTTCATCATACACCTCGTCTCTAATGTGGCAAAACAGCTCAATGCCGTCAATGTCCACGCGGCAGGGTATGCGGAGGCTGCAAGCATGAGATAGGACATGACCATTACTTGAGCTGCATGGGAGTTTACTGGCACCCTCAATGCTTCCGCTGCAGCTCCTGCAGTAACCCTATCCATGAGACCGAGGTAAGCTATGTTTTAGATTTTCTGGATACATTGATATACATATATCTAAGTGCATAGGGGGAAAATGTACCAAGAAAAGACAAAATGTCTTATATTTATAATGGAGGGAGTATCTTGCATTTCTTTCATCATGGAAGTGTGTTACAGTGTTATCAGATATGACCATATCCATTATTATTTCTTCCTGTTTTCCAGTTCACCTTGCTGGGTACAGATCCATACCACAAGTTGTGCTACAAGGAGCTGCATCATCCAAAATGCGACGTCTGCCTTCGGTTTGTAAGGCTTCCTCTGAAACCTGAATGATCTTCACTGCAAACTGATAAACTGCATATGCGTTAGTATTTCTACAGTTTGTGTTTCTGGAGATCCCACCGAACAGGAGTGGCTTGATAGAGTACAGAGCCCATCCATTCTGGGGCCAGAAGTATTGCCCTTGGCATGAGCATGACATGACACCACGTTGCTGCAGCTGTGAGAAAATGGAGGTACAAATACTAGAGAAAAGTGGTTGCAGTCTGATTACTTGTTTTCAAACTAGGCTATCCATTACCTGATTATATTCAAAGGCATTTTTCACCATAATTTTTTCGGTTGTAATTCTTCAGCAATGGAATACAAAGTATATGTCACTGGGAGACGGCCGCAGCTTGTGCATGGAATGCCTGGGATCTGCGGTCATGAACACTGGTGAATGCCAACCCCTTTACCATTCTATCAGAGACTACTATGAGGGGATGAACATGAAACTGAACCGGCTGATACCCATGCTTTTGGTTGAACGGCAAGCGCTTAAAGAAGCCATGGAAGGAGAGGGTAAAGTGAGTATTTCTTCTGGCTTTTTCTGCAAAATGTACGGCATTGGAAACACTAATGCTCATCTCATCTGCATTATCCAGGGCCCACACCACATGCCTGAAACAAGGGGCCTATGTCTGTCGGATGAGCAGATTGTGAGCAGTGTAAGTTCAATTCAAACTTTGACGGTTGCTAGGGTGGTTACAGTGATATAGTCTTATGAACTGAAAAAGCAGCTCTTAAGTGCAGACTGTTCGTATCGATTAGCATGGCAGCCTATGAAAACGACAGATTCTACGCTTTTGACTGTGCATTATTTCTGCAGATACTTAGGAGGCCCAGAATTGGTGGAAACCGGTTACTAGACATGAGAACTCAGTCACAAAAGCTGACTAGGAGATGTGAAGTTACTGCAATACTTGTCTTGTGTGGCCTCCCCAGGTCAGGCAATGTTATCTCTGGAGGACATAATTTACCTGCCTGATTCAAATATCACGGTTCTTTAATTTGTGTCACAATGCTATTGCAGGCTCCTAACAGGCTCCATCCTCGCCCATGAGCTGATGCACGGGTGGTTGCGCCTTAAAGGTACATGGATGGACATATTTACTCAAACTGAACATTCATAGCTCCATTTTTCTTCTTTATGGATCTGATTGAAAAAATATTTTCAAAAGCTCTACTGAATCGTACTTTTCAGGTTACCGAAACCTAAACACGGAGGTTGAAGAAGGCATATGCCAGGTCATGTCTTACCTGTGGCTGGAATCAGAGATTCTTCCATCATCCTCAAGGCACGCACAGCCTTCATCATCCTATGCCTCGTCCTCATCTTCGTCTTATCCACCAACATCGTCCAAGAAAGGTGGAATATCTCATACTGAGAAGAAGCTGGGCGAGTTCTTCATGCACCAGATTGCCAATGACACATCAACGGCCTATGGTGACGGTTTCAGAACTGCGTATCCTGCCGTCAAGAAGTATGGCCTTCGCCAAACACTAAAACATATACGCCGAACAGGAGGCTTCCCTGTATAAAAAGAGAGAAAAAAGACAAAAAATGTCCATGCCGGACGCAAGACAATATGATATCAAAGGACAAAGGCTATATGGATATCAAAGGTTATATACATATTTGAGATGAAGTTGGCTATGCAAGTTTAGTGATTCAGTTTCGGCGACCTTGAGTTTTCAAAGAGGTCCTGTCGGAGTAAATCAGAAAAGGAGCTGTATTTGCTCGAATTAATGGGAATTGGCGGTGCCCATAATAAGATCGCCCAAAAGTACTAATGTAATGCACTGTTAGTCTGTCACTCACACTAATATAACGAAGTGTATACTTATGCGTCTCCAGGTTTAATTCTTGACCGTTCTTTAATTTTTCAAACAACCGTTTCAGTCCTCAAAGTTTAATTTTCCAATCCTCAAACTTTGCATTCTGGGCTCAGTTTTGTCCACAACTACCAAATTGCGTTTCAGTCCTTGAACGTTTCTTGTCTGCTCAATTTTATCCATTTGAGGTTATTTATGTCCATTTTTAAAAATTAATATAAATGTCAAAAGTGTGCTATCCAATTCGATAGCTAGGGACCATCTGTCTAGAATCACAGATGATCCTAGAATTGATCAGGTGCAATATCGCAGCATTCCCTTAGGACAAAGGAGCTTATGCTTCAAAATTTTACCCTAACACCTGTTCCAATATCTTATATCTTTATACTCTTTTACTTCTTTCTTTCTCCTCTCCCGCCACCTTAGCACGCACGTTCTGTAGTTAATCATCAGTTACCGGGTTCAGCGCCGTCTGCGCTGATCCGCTCAGTATCTTTTCCTTCTCTTTTTCTCCTGAATCTTGGACGGCTGGACCTCGTGCTGTTGTTCATCGGGTCGGGCGGCGCTCAAATCTGACGCACAAGAAATCGGTGCGGTAGGTCCGAAAAGTAAGAGCGCGGTCCGTTCCTACCTTTTTTGGCCGGACGTGGCATCGCATTCGTGCGATCCAAAGCGAACACCGTGATGTGGTGAACGCCACAACACAAGTCCGTTCCTACGTTCTTAGGCCGGACGCGGCATCGCAATCGTGTGATAATAAGATCTGAACATGTGCTGAACGATAGCTAAATGAGATAAATAAAACTTCTACCCAACAGCACAAACCGGATCCGTGGCGCAATGGTAGCGCGTCTGACTCCAGATCAGAAGGTTGCGTGTTCGATTCACGTCGGGTTCAAAACCCCGAACATTTGTCCGGATTCTTTTTTTTATTTGCAAACAGAAAGCTACTCTACCAAATAATTAAGAGAGTTTCCCAGAAAATTAATCCGGCTTCTTTTTTTATTTGCTATTCCGGCTTCTTTTTTTATTTGCAAATAGCAAGCTACTCTATCAAATAATTAAGAGAGTTTGGGTTCAAAACCCCGAACATTAATCTGGTTTTTTGGCAAACAGCAAGCTACTCTATCAAATAATTAAGAGAGTTTTATCGGCGTGCCATCATAAAAGAACATAATTGTCTAGTGGCCAATAAAAAGTTCAAGCTCTCACAAGGGTCACTGCTCCGAACTTATTTGACCCTCATGCTATATTCTATCCACTTTTTGTTAGAGGTTTTGGGCCTTGGTCCAAATAATAATCTAGAAAAATTCCAATGGTCTACTTACACATGCATGTTAGGTATGGTGGGGGACTTTAGTCCCACATTATTAGTCTAGAAGGAGTAAGGCCAACTTAAAAGTGTGAACTATCTCCAATTAGTTGAAACTACGTGAGAGAGGGAAAAGAAAGAAACAGAAGCGCTCGTCTCGCCTCGTAGGGCCAGGCGGGGTGGGGCTAACAGTGCACGGGTTCCTATTGCCACTCGTAAGTTTTGCATGCATAGAGAAAATTGCGTTGGCCTATTTGATAAGTAATTATTCTCGTATATTATGGTAAGTACACAAACGGCAGGTCAATGTATCATAATTGCTCGCTAGACGCCTTCTTCTCTCTACACTGCTGATCCGGATCTTCATCGACGGTTTGCTTCGTCTTCATCTTCGCTCGACCTCCCTCAGATCGTAGTGTTATAGTTAAAACACGTATATATGATATATGTTGTTGGTGTCTTCTTTATCGTCGGAATTAATTCGTGCGTCGCTAAATTGCTGTTAACACTTTTGTTTGCCTCCGCCATATCTTCAGGCTGCATGACAGCGTGACGCATACAGTACTTTAAGCTACTAGCCTACCACACCCGATGAGTAGCTAGCTCGTTAACCACTCGTTGCCATGCATGCATATATACGCACGGATATCAGCTTGCGCATACTGTATATAATCCATCCACCACAACATCAGCTAATTGACCTCTCGCTGCTCGGCTCACTAGGTGACCGAAATTTTACGACGTCTCATTGGTGTGCTATATCTAGCCACTCCATGCTATTAAAGATCAGGATGTTAATCTTGGATAGCACATCAAGGTCTTGATAAGTGCATTGCTGGTGGCATTGGCTTGACAAGCTTTTATAAACCTGGCACCACGTGACTAAGTCACCTGCTGTTAGGCTCGGGGACTAAGTGGCTATACTTTAGCTAACAGTGAATGTAGTGTTTTTTTTCCTCGTTACACTCCTTATTGACTAAGTCATGCAAACGAAGTCTAAGTGGTCCAAGGTCGGATGTTCGTTTACGGCGACTCAAATTTAATTTTGAGCCCCTTACATCATTCTGGCAAACCTTACTCAAGCAAGTCCGAGGTCGGATGTTCGTTTACGGTGACTGGAACATCAGTTAAACTGGTCAGATACTTATTTCACCGCTCAAATTCAAGCCTCACATTCGGATTGCTTCAAGACGGCGTTGCACAAAGGATACAAAGCGCTCGGAGGGGACTATCTGTGGAGCTATAGACCTGTATACGTATATGACACTACATGGACCGCACCATCAGAGGTGGTTGGCCTGACCCAAAAGAAGAAGGCATGCCACACGACACTAGACGACATGCATCGCACGGCTATACAAGTCGATTGTATAGTGCTAAATAGGATATTTTACTTGTCATCTTGTCCTTTCAAAGTATATAAGGAGAGGCATGGTCCTTATAACAAATCCAACCCATCTCAATACAATATATCGAAACACAGGACATAGGATATTACGTCATACTGACGGTCCGAACCTGTCTAAATCTTATGTGTCGATGTTCTTGTGTTACGTCTAGATCGTATCAAGCGCACCGTCACCGATTTATTTATTACCGCTTAGTAGACTGTCGACGATATTCCGTCGATTTATCTATATAAGCTTTGTAATGGAAGAAAAAACAGATCAATGTTGTATTTTAATTCGCTACAGGATTACATGACATCGTCATATTATTGCTAATAACGTTAACTTATATAAATTATAGCTTTTCAAATTTATATAAAAGGTAAACTACAAATATATATGGATCATTTCCATTACTATTTTTTATGAACATTTGATTTATTTTTCTTTTGTTACAACGCATGGACATATTTGCTACTAGAATGGATAATACGCACAAGCCGGAGGCAAAACAAACAAATAAATAAAATCAGTCAACTACTAGCACGTTCCGCTAGCAAAGATGGAGATTCAGAACCGGATAGAATAACCAAGGTTAAAACAGGCGCACCTGTACGCCATATGTGACTGATGAGCGCGAAAAAACGAAAATCCCAAGTAAACTCGTTAATTCAAACCGTCATCACGCGGTGTCGCAGTGGCTGTCAGATCTAATGCAAGAGTGAAAAGGAGCTGGGATAGTGGATGCGATCCTACATTACAGTATTAGGGACGAAATATCAAAGCCGCCGCGGTGGCCGACTGGCCGGTGGCAAGGGGGATTTCGTCTTCTTAATTATTTTGTTTCGCAGTCCAAGAATCCTAGGAGCAGACTTACCTGCGGCACGGCGGAGAGGGAATCCAGGGTGTTTGCCGGATCGGTCAGCACTCAGAAGGGACACCGCCCCGACGGCCGCATCGACGCCAGCAAGGTTCCCTTGAGATTACGAGACAAAATCAGCGTTTTTCAAATAGTGCTGTACTCTTATTTTCATAATAAATCAGCATAAATCAAAATAAACGCTGTATGGTATGGTACATACCAAAAGTTGTGAATCCGTGATCCCTCAGCCTGAATGCGTGCGTTAACAAGGCGCTAGACCATTTCTCAGCTGGACACTGGCACGGACGCATGCTACGACCTGCGGCGCGATGACAAGGGCTGCTGGGCTGCATTCGGGGTCTCGCTTTCTCATTGGCTCATTGCCCTTGATGAGTGTCAAAACGGGTTAATTTGCATCGAAGTACTGGGTTCCGGAGGGTGGAACCCCCCCCCCCCCCCCCCCCCCCCACCCCCACCCCCCACCTGGTTGCACCATTGGATCCCCCCTTAACCCCCTATGATTTTTTTCTGCCATTGACAACAGGGAGGAGGGACAGGAGTGCTCTGACGGGAGGTTGAAGATGAGTTCTGAGTTGGGTTGCCTTCCCGACCTAGGATGTGAATTGGTCTAACTTTCTTCGGCCCAGCCCTCCTATTTTTTTATTTCTAGATCCATCATTAGAAACCTCTGTAAAAGTGGTTTTTTAAAAGGTGCCATTTTGCAATATAAGTTAAACTAGAAAAAATGTTCATGGTTTGCTACGGGTCGTTGTTTATTGGTCCTCACTCACCATATGTTGGTGTGCTCGACAGTGACATATATTGAGTTGATAAACAACTTCTTAGCACATATATTCGTTATCCATCTTCACCGTGATAGTCATGGAAGAGCAGGCGCTGCTATAATCTACTTTTTCTAAGGGTTTTTACTTTTCCCTTGAAAAAATTAGATTGTCCATGCATTGTAACGGGATGCATAATCCCGACGTGGTGCTTGTACCTTTTTTTTTTAAAATTTAACTGATCTTGGTTCAACCTTAAATCAAATAAATCTCCTATGAGAATAATCTTGTATGAGAAATTAATAAGAGAGTGTAAGTCAATATAAATCGGTCACTATTGTGTATACTTATTATGAATTTAACAAGGTTGATGGTGAGCCACAGACACATAAAAACATCGTGAATGAGTTTGAACAAGAACAACTATTTTGCAGTTTTAAACTCAAACCAAGAAAAATGAAAGTAAAAGAAGTATTATTTTTAGTTTAATAAAAACTGTTGGAAACTTAAATTTTTGTCATTGCTTCTGGCATATATGTTTCTTAGGGTAAAAGTAACCAAAAGTGTCGATCCTCCTAAGCTTCCAGCACATGAAATAAATAGGAAACTGACTTAAGTGCATTAGAGAAAAAAACAAGGAAAAAATTGCCAACAAATCAGAAACCATCATATATTTAAGTTCTATTATAAAAGTTAGCACATGTGCTATAATACCCAAAATTCTAAATGTCCAATATCTAAACACAGCCTAAGTATGTAGGAAAAAAAGAAAAGTGTGAGGATTTGAGTTATAAGAGTGGGACGGTTGTACATCTTAAGCTCCTTGTGTTAATGTATTGTTTATTTGTAAAACTTTTTCTGTTTATATATATGCTAGCAAATATACCTATGTGTTGCAATGAGAGAAAAACATTAATGAAAAATAAGGATAGGAGTGTTGTATATTTATTTATATTTATGTTGTTATTTTCGGTCTAAATATATGATCTTTTAAGAGTCCCAAATCAGAGGAGTCTATGATAGAGACATTATCATTTTTGCTTTTTTCCCCTATAAACCAAAGAAATCTGTGACGGAGTCCATTAATTGTTATTCTTTTTCCTGTGAGTTATTGTTTTTTCTATTTTTATGGTGCCTAAGTGATTGCCCCACGTTCCCTTTATTGTCCGTGTCCTAATTATTTTATTTTGTTTTCTTTTTCATTTAAAAAATATTAAGGGTTTAAAGTTTTATAATATTATATTCTGTTGTTTTTTAATATTTATAAGAAAAAGGCTATTTTTTATGAAAAAATACAACTGTTGGGGATGTTTTAGAATTAGAACATGGATCCGAAAAAGGGTATAGACTCATGATTGAGGCTATCACGCGGAAGCGATGCGAGAATTAGACTCGATCTATATCGAGACGTAATCTATTCGAACTCTTATAAGCAGAAATTATATAAGTCAGCATACAAGAAATTCTCCATGTAGTTAGAGAGTATGGACGAAACAATAGACTAAAATATATTAGATATACATATACATATAGATATCACTGGTCCTCGTAATGATGCCGCTTTAAATAACCTCTTCAAATGTCCTGCCCTTTTATAGTAGTATATTAAATACACTTTCTTTATTCTAAATTGCAAAACATTTGGATCTTGTTAGGTGTATTGCTTGTAGCATATATCTATGTATCTAGACATAATGTATATCTAAGTGCATAATAAGATTACACGTACGTATCTATAAATATCAAATGTCTTACGATTTATAATGGAGGGAATATACAAAGATATATAAAATAAACAGTTTCTGACGTTTCAGCCCACAAAATACTAAAACCGTATCTCGTCGTTCCAATTCCAATCAACTAACACTTCCTATATATAGGCTTAAAGTCAGGCCTCACAGGTTCCGTCCTGTCTCGTTCTCCCACGCCATGGCCGGTAGGCGCCTAGGCGGCGAATCATCTGCCTTTCCTCATGACAGTGTATTCATAACAACACAAGTAGGAGTACTATCTAGTATTCGTTTTTTCTAAGCTTCCCTCATCCTGAGCTCTGCAGGCCGACGACGTCTCCAATGGGAGCCAGTGCGAGCCACCACCGCTCTCCTCCTCCTCCTCGCCGCCGCGGGAGCGGCGGCTACCTCGGCAGCGCCAGCAGGGCGCAGGGAGGTGGTGACGTCGCCAAACGGCGCCGTGGCGGCGGACGACTGGCGGTGCTCGAGGATAGGCCGGGACGCGCTCCGCGAGGGCGGCAGCGCCGTGGACGCGGCGGTCGCCTCCGCGCTCTGCCTCGGCGTCGTCAGCCCGGCCTCCAGCGGCGTCGGCGGCGGCGCCTTCATGCTCGTCAGGCTCGCCGATGGCACGGCCGTCGTGTACGACTCCCGCGAAACCGCGCCCCTCGCCGCCTCCAAGGTGAGTCCAATCCAATCAAGCTAAACCAAACCGCGTGCCTCCGTGGTCAAAGCATTGTCGTACTAGCAGGAATTTCCAAGTGATTTGCCCCTTTCTGGTCTCTGTCGCTTAGCAGCAGTTCATCGATCGATGTCAAAGTTTGCTAGATACTCCGTACTAGTATATTGCAAACGGATGAGTATAAAGCGCAATCACGCCAAATATAACCTGCCAGTAGAGTAGGTAGTTGATTCACATGGTTGTTGTTCAGGGAAATTGTATTAAAGCAGAATATTGTAGTTACTTATCTATGGTAGGGATTGTCTTCGCCGTAGCAGTCATGACAGTGATATTGAGTGCTTTGGAGTGGCGGGAAGAACAAAGAAGTGGAGTCAGAAATGTGTGTGTGTGTGTGTGTTTTTTTTTTTTCTTGGGGGGGGGGGGGGGGGGGGGGGAAACAGTACATATATTTCTTTAAAATCAGTTAATTCATTTATTTTTCAATAGAAATTGTAGGGACTTACTTCCCCTGTTTCTAAATATCTGTCATTTTTTCCATGCACAAGTTTGATTAGATTACAGAAAATGTTAACAACATTTGTATCTTTAAATAAATCTATTATAAAAATACTACTCCGTCTCAAAAAGAATGTCGTTTTTATATGCGTGCCACAAATTTGATTTATTATAGAAAATGTGTTTATCATTTGTAGCTCTAAATAAATTTATTAAAAACCTGAATTTAAAGATCTTTCCAATAATATTATTTATATACTTTATATATTAATATATATTTAGTCAAACTTCCTTGTCGAAAGCGAAAACGTCAGTCTTTGGGGGATAGAGGGAGTAGATCCAAAGATCAATCTAAAAATATTATTAGTTATGTATCATAAATATTGATATTTTTTATATAAAATTAGTTAAAAGTTATTTTTCGGAAAACGAGAACGATACTTAAAAATGACAGTGGAAATAGCTACTCCCTCCGTATAAGAAAAGACGTCGTTTTGGATAAGGTCTTGTCCAAATATAAATCATGAATAACTTTTAAATTATTGAGTTTGAAAATATGAAACTATATAATAGATTTATTTTCAAATATACTTTCATAAAAGTACACATATACCACTTTTTAATAAGTATTTTTATAGAAATAAATTCAAAGTCATGCTTTTGAGACCGTGTCGTTGTCTTAAACGGCATCTAAATCCTACGTGGAAGTACTTAGCTAAGGATTTATCCATGTTAGCTACCTAGCTACAGTAAGTAAGACCAGTCAAAGAATAAAACGTGTCCCTGTCGTTCTCCTCTCTTGCCGTGTGGAAAGTGTTCTTGAGCGCGCTTTCGTCCACTTGGTGGTGTCCCCTACAGTGTTGTTTCGCTGTATGTCTGGACTCTGGACCACCAGTGAGCAACGATAATTGGGAAAAGCCAAAAGGAATCCAAGTCATGGAGGGTTGATGTTTACAGCACAGCAATCGTGCCAAGATCAACTGGCGATCCTTTTATCACTCCATCCATGTGCACTTGTGTACAAAGCACAAAAACTGAGTCTGCGTGCTGCCTCCTGCCTGCATGCTTGGGGCTCTCATCATATCACAGCACCATGCATACCGGAGGCTTCCATTCCTGAAGTTATTTTTTTTATCCCAAACAAGTATATTTTCTACATCGTTTTGCAGCTATAAATACATATTTTTTAATTGTCTATAGCTCATTTGGATTCTTCTACATCCTATTTTTATATTCGAACAAAACTATTTTAGCTCAAACAAGTATACTTTTCACATCTTTTTGGAGCTATAATTTTCACATCTTTTTGGACCTATAAGTATTTTTTTAATTATTTTTAGTTCATTTGGATTCTTCTACATCCTATAGATTCTGACACCACGTTTAGCTGTTGCGTTTTATTTTTTTTAATTTTTGAGCAACTATTCAAGTACTATATCATTGACAGATCCATCACCGATATACCAAATGCAGTAGATTTTAGATGTTACGTTTTGGCTTTTTTAGATATATATGTTTTAGTTTGCACTTACATATACAATGTATCTAACAATACATAGTAAAAATAACATATTAAAAAGAACCAAAACATCTTACAATTCGGAATAGAGGGGCGCAATACTAAGTTTGAGCCTTCAGATGAGCACAGTTATGGCTTAATCAAAGAATAATATGTGTATAAAGTTCGGAACATATATATTATATTTTTTCTAAAAAAATAGTCAAAGAAGGAAAGTTTAATTTAGGACAAGACTAAAGTAGCTATAATTTAAAATTGAATGATAATACTAAGGCACTTAAATAAAAATAGAGAAGGCTAATTACAGTGATCTGTCGAGAATAATTGGCAACCTCATGTTAGAATCATAGTGCACATGCCATGTATTTTAGGCTATATGCCTGCCCCTCTTCTTTAGAATTCAAATTGACTCAAATGATTTCTGTATAAACAAATCATTTATTCTAAATTTTCAAATTGGGGCAAAGAGAGATTGTTTGCTATTTATGACCTTATTAGGTCGTAGGAGGAGGTAATATTGACCTTCATGCCAATGATTCAAACATTTTTGGGAGTACCGCTAAAAACAAGTATCTGTTTTTTCTAAGTACCTTTCTATACTCATAGTCACAGCCTCATAGGTGACTGAAAATCCCCACAAATATTGGGGGGGGGGGGGGGGGGGGGGGGGGGGGGGGGGGGGGCGCTAAAATGGGCTCTCGTCTTGCCTTCTGGGTTGAAGTTGAGCCAGGGAAAGCAGTGGGTGGGACGGTAAAGGCAGAGCGCTACGAATATCAGCGGGCAACATGATATGAGCAAATGACTCTGCGAAAAAGCGATTGGTTGGCAAGGGAGTGTACCAAGGCCTTTCCCAACGCTGCCTTGTAGCCCCAAGTGCCATGTAGGATGGGATAAAAAAAAAGTAAGTACTCTGCATAATGGCACTTAAGATTTTGCTATATCAATAAGTGTAGTAGTATTATTTTCGAAAGTACTTGGAGTCACACTACCAACAATTTGATATGATATGTTTGAGTACGAATGTATAAACTTATTAAAAGTATCAATTAAATGAATACTATTATCATGAAGTATTGATATAACATGAAGGTTTTAAAAAAGGGAATATATTAATATCCCAGCCTCTGCATTGATCAATGCATATAACTGTTCATTATTACGAACTCAACTCAACTTGAAGCAAGAAACTTAATGTACCTCAAACACAAAGTTTTGCAACATTACTGACTCAAACAGTTTGAATAAAAGGAAAGGAACAGGAACTAGATAGCAATTCTATTGCTAAATCTTCAGCCGTGTGTAGAAAACACTTCCATTACGGTTGTCTCAAGAGTCCTGCATCCCAGCATCAACATATGACGAGCCTCCTCCTTCTGAAGCAGCGACCAAAAGCGGATCCAGTACGTCGCTCTGAATAACACCTGCAAATATGATGGTACTATGGTTTTATTGAATACAATATCATTACGGGTCAGCCAAAGAACCCAGCATATTGCAGCAGCACCTACTAGTACTTTGACTTTCAACTGTTTGTTTACCCGTTGCAACCAACCCGTAAACAAACTATGGACATTATTTGGAGGATCAGATTAAAAGTGATTTGGACTAATCTCCACATAAATTTGGCAACAGTCCAAGAAGAGGTGCTGTATCGACTCGTCTGAGCAGCAGAATGAACAGTTCAACTGACCTTGCCAACGTCATTTGGCAAGATTATCTTTTGTTAGAACTACCCCCTTGTACAAATACCATAAAAAAATCTTAATTTTAAGAGATAACTTCAATCTGCAAATACCTTTGTTATATGGCAAGACATGGGTATTTAGTAAAGTTCGATACATGGAATGGACCGAGAAAGACCCATTCTGGTGTAAATCTCATACAAAATGGTCTCTCTGATTAGTAAGATTAACTTGCGCTATCATGAGCACCACATTGTGCCATACTCGTAAGTTGGTACTACAGGAGTGACAGCCCTCCATCTGCATTAAGTGGTGTTATAGACAACACCATTCGAACAGAAGCATTCTTCTTTCTAACAATATTATATAACGACGGAAAGATCGTTTTTAAAGGACGTGGCGCAGCCCATGCATCCTCCCAAAACCGAATCTGTGACCCGTCCCCATACTCAAACCTGCCCATCGCTAAGAATTCATCCTTGACCTTCATTAGTCCAGTCCAAAACTGAGAATCCCCGGGCATGTGTTGAATTTGTGTTAGTTCTTTATACCTTAAGTATTTCCTTCTGAGTATCTGTTGCCATAAACCTTCTCCATTCGAAAGTCTAAAAAGCCACTTATTTAGAAGGCACTTGTTCTGAATATGGAGATTCAAAACTCCCAAACATCCTTGGTCTTTTGGTGTACACATTACCTCCCACTTAGTTAACCTGTATTTTTTCTTATGCTCGTCACTTTGCCAAAAGAAACGGGATCTAAAGTAGTCCAATCTCTTCAATACTCCCTTAGGTATTTCAAAAAAGGACATCATGAACATTGGAAGGCTACTCAAGACCGAATTTATTAGAACAAGGCGTCCTCCTACTGACAACACCTTACCTTTCCATCCATTCAATCTTTTTTGGAACCTCTCTTCCACATGACACCAGTCCTTGTTTAATAACTTTTGATGGTGCATAGGGATTCCTAGGTATCTAAAAGGCAAAGATCCTACATCACACCCAAATATTTGAGTATATTTCACTTGGTCGGCCTTGGCCGCTCCATAGCAGAAAAGTTCGCTCTTATGAAAGTTAATCTTAAGTCCAGATAATTGTTCAAATGCACAGAGCAAAAGTTTCAAATTTTTTGCCTTCTCAAGATCATTATCCATAAAGAGCACAGTGTCATCCGCATACTACAGGAGTGACAGCCCTCCATCTACCAGGTGTGGAACGACTCCCTGGACTTGTCCCACCTCTGTCGCCCGTGAAATGATTATCGCCAACATATCCACCACTATATTAAACAAGATTGGGGATAACGGATCACCCTGTCGTACCCCTTTTCTCGTTTGAAAGTAGTGGCCTACCTTATCATTCACCTTTATTGCGACACTCCCTCTAGACATAATCCGACTAATCCATTCGCACCATGTAGATGAAAATCCTTTCATGCGTAGAACTTGTTAAATAAAAGGCCAGTTAAGCTTATCATAAGTTTTTTCAAAATCTAATTTTAGGATCACTCCATCTTGTTTTTTCCTATGCAATTCATGGATTGTTTCATGTAACACAACAACCCCTTCCATGATAAATCTACCTAGTACAAACGCAGTCTGAGTTGGACCTATCAATTTGTCGACAACTCTTAGGATTATGTTGTTTAATACCTTTGTAAAATTTTTGAAGGACACATTCAGGAGGCAAATCGGCCTATATTGTTGTATACGTACTGCCTCTGAAACTTTGGGTAACAGAGTGATCACACCAAAATTCAAGCTATGTATCGGCAATCTCCTTGTGTGGAATTCATTGAAAAGGCGCAAAAGGTCCGTCTTAATCACGTCCCAAAAGAATTGGTAAAATTCTACCGGGAAACCATCCGGGCCAGGTGCCTTATTATGTTCCATATCAAAGATTGCCGCTCGGATTTCTTCCTCACTGAATGGTGCCACCAAGGTTTCATTCTCCTCAACTGATACTTGAGGTATATCATGCCTCAAAGTTTCATCCATTGAGAATGAATTTGCTAAATGCGATCCAAATAGCCCTTTATAATACTCCATTATATAATTTGCCAGATTAGTGTCCCCAACAATAGTTCCCACTTCTTGTTCTAACTGTATTATTTTAGTTTTCCTACGCCTCCTATTTGCTAGCATATGAAAGTATTTGGTATTATCATCCCCTTGCAGAAGGTTGGTTGCTTTTGATCGTTGGAGCCAGTAAATCTTCTCTTCTCTCAGCAACGTAGCTAACTGCCCTCTGAGATGATGCCAATTTTCGATCTCTTCTGGAGATAAAAGAGATGTTTCTGCTTTTCTGTCATAAAAATCTATCTTAATTAACAGATCTGTTTTTTATTGCTTGTTTTGTGAGACTAAATTTCTTGCCCAACCTCTTAGAAAACGCCTCACCCTTCTAATTTTATTCTGCCACTTATCCATAGGCGACGCACCCCTATTTTTTGATTCTCAGACCCCTTTTACTAGATCAAAAAAAACCATCTCTTGTGAGCCAACCCAACTCAAATTTAAAATCTTTGTTATTGCTTCTATATGAAGGTTGGCCCCCGTCAAGCAGAAGAGGTGTATGATCAGATATCTCCCGAGTCAAAGCCTAGACAGTAGCTAGAGGGAATTTTTGTTCCCACTCCATTGTTACTAGAATACGGTCTAATTTCTCATATGTTGGTACTTCTGCATAATTGGCCCAGGTAAATCTTCTACCTGCCATTTCTAATTCTCTTAAATTTAAGGTTTCAATAATAGCATTAAAAAGCAGAGGCCATCTATTGTCAAATCTCGCATTGTTCTTTTCCGAAGGATTTCTGATTATATTAAAATCTCCTCCTACTACAAAGGGAAGATCATCACAACTAGTACAGGCCCGTACTAGTTCAGATAGGAAGTTTTCTTTGTACTCTTCCTGTGCTACCCCATATACAGACAAGAGAGCCCATAGAAAAGCATCCGCCTTATATTTCAGAACAAATTTAATATGATAATCACCAGCCTCCACCTTCTCTACTTCACAAAAATCCTGATTTACCCCTAACAGCAATCCTCCGAACATTCCTTGCGGACAACGCCAATGCCAAACAAAATCAGCCCCCGCACAAAAATTTTGAAGACAAGAGACCGAAAAAGTCTTTTTATTTGTTTCTGATAATGCTATAAAATCAAGCCTATTATTTTCTGCTATATCATGTAAAAAGTTATGCTTACCTAGGTCCCGTAGCCCTTTACAGTTCCAAAAAAGACCCTTCATTTAATTATTCTCTTCGGGAAGGACTTCACCTTAAGGGTTTTTTCTTAATCTTTGCTGTCCTGATGGGTTTATTAACACCATCAAGTCTAGCCACATTATCGTCCAGTACTTCCTCTGTCAAGTCACCACAGAGTCGACTGAATTCAGAAATATCCAGATCGATATCATCCTCATCTGAGTCACTTTGTCCTTCACTATTAAGAGCCCTAAAAGGTGATTTTGATCTTTATTTTTCTGCATCCATAATAAGAGCTACAGATTTTTCAACTACACTACTAGTATTTCCCACCAAAATTCCCAAGTTTCATAAATTGTCATGAACAGTTTCAGCAGTAAAGGAAGTAATTGAATTAGTTGGGAAAAGATTACCTTGCTGCTCCTCGAGGTTCTTGTAAGCAGTTCTCTTCTCCGCTTTCTTCAAGATGTTAATATCAGCAACTCCAACATTCCGCTTGCTTCTTCTAACTGGAATAAATTTCCCGTCTGACATAGCCGCCATTGTGAACCCGCTCCCCAAATCCCTCTCTCCGATAGCATGTGCCAACACACCAGCTTGTTTTATTGCATCCGAAAGAAATCCTAGGCTGTCGTTCTCACAAGAGATGGCTCCTTGCGCCATTTCTGCTGAAAACAACTGGTCATCAGACCAGTCCTCTTGAGCATCAACAATGTGCTGATTCCCTTGCAGCTGGCTACCAGCAGGCCCTGTGGACGATCTCCCAAGCTGCTGGTGCTGCAACATGGGTTGCTGGGTTGCACGTGCAGGTAAATGAGGAGGAGCCCAGCTGTGACACAGTTTCTGGAACCGCACAGCCCTGAGAGCCCTGACCTCCAACTTACCATTCTTCGCTGCTAAATTCAGCTTATTCTCTTCCCCTAACAAATCATCTTCAGTGAAATCAATATCCATATTCATCTGTGGATCCACTGCTTCTTTACCAGCTGCACAATTGATTTTCTTGTTCGCACTGTCATCTTGGTTTTGTGTTTTCCTAGATTGAATACCTTTTAGAGTCCCATCATGGGCTTCAGTAAGACCTACAGTTTTTGCAACTTGAGGCTCTACATTAGCCGGATATGGCTTCACCTCAAACAACAACTGGAAATACCTATTACCAATGATGACATCTAATTTCTTTGGTATTGCTTTAGGCTCCAAAACTGCCACTGCAAAGTGACCAAAGGAGTTGGCTCTAGATGTGACCATGTCAACTTCTTGGGTAACCCCAAACAGTGATCCTAAAGCCCAGAGTACCAAGTATTCTTTTACAATTGTTGGGAGATTAAGAACTCGCATCCAGACCACTGGTAATTCACAACCAAAGTACTCCTCATCTTCTTTAAATTCCTGAAATTTCAGAGTGACACCTTCATCTCCGCATTAAATTTCGTCACCTTGACTAGATCTGCCTTTGAGGGAAAGAGTACCTTGAATTCAGTTGCACTATGCCTTTTAACCTCCCAAGCAAAATTCTCCGTCACCAACACCCTCAAGAATGCTGCAACCTCCTCTTCTGAGACATTTTGTTTACCAGAAGTGGCAACCAAAGCCAATCTCGAATCTTTCTTCGTTGGTTGAATTGGTGCATGGGGAATATTAAATCCAACAAGAGCATCCGTAGCTTGCCCAACCACTTGGGCAATCGGCTTAGGTTGCTTAAGAATCGGACAACGGACTATTGCATGATCAGAGCTCTTGCAAATCTCACAACACACAATCGCCTGACATTCATACATCAAATGACCCTTGACACCACACCTACATATTTTTGTAGTGGTTGCCTTCTGAACCCCTGTATCACCAAGTTGCTGGTCAGAGAGAACATGCTGTTGGGCAGATGACGAACTGCCTTGGACTGCATTCGTCATTGCCGGAGAACCAACCGTTGTTGCATTCTCCAGCAAATGTGTTTGATCCACCTGCTGCTTCTCCTTTGCAACTCCTTCCTGCTGCAGCTCCTTCTGTTTCTGTGACAGAACCGCCTTAATCATAGGGCCCACGTGCCCCGTTATCGTCCCTAATGACCTTTGACTAGTTTGCACGAATTCCCTTTGACTTAGGTGGCCCGTCGGGTCTCATAGGAAACCCTACTTTCCCCGAGGATCTCATTGTAAAGACCTTACAAGTATTACATCAGTTTACACAAATGCGATAATCAGAGTAAAGAGTGCGGAAGAGTTACATTAATACAGGTTTACAAATCTAGCTTACATTATCACAAACCAGAGTTTCGTAGTGGAGTAGCAGTATACAACTTTACACCCTGCCCAAGGGATTAAATCATATACTTTTCACCCATGCACGATCCGCTGACCGGCACGGTCCCACGCAGAACTGCACACTCAGTTTGCTTGCAACAGGGGTCAACAAACCCTGAGTACATGGGGTACTCCGCGAGACTTACCCGACTAAAGGTGTAAAATTAGACTCAGGAATGCAGGCTGAGGGGAGTCAAGGTAAGGCTTGAGTAAGAATCAAAGCATTTTGTAGAAAAACATCACTATCCTATTTCATTATTTGATCTCAATATTATTTTATTCATATCCATAATTCCAATATCAATGCCCATATATCATGTACTTTTAATTTCCTTTTCATTCTCGAAAACACCTAGTTTCGAACCACTCTTCGCTGTAGGGGTGAGGATCATGTCTCCATTAACCGAGGAGCAATGTCGATTCGAATCCAGAAGTACCCAGCTGGGGATCCCTATCCACACTGCATATGTAGCACTTAAGCTTGCATATGCCAACCCCGCCTGGCACGGCTTTTCATACCCCGGAACCGGTCCTGCGCCACCCGAGAGCACAGTACCCCTCTCGTCTCCAGGCACGACGGCCACGAGGGTACACGCTACTCTTGCCATCTCTCCACTCCCAATGCGTGGTTGTCGGTTCCAGCAGTAGAGCCACCGGAGTCAGAGGCTTTCCATAGTATGTGGCTAGTTGAAAATTCATGATCACAGCAGGCCGACAACGAATGGTCCCTAAATATTTTTCCGTTGGACACCATGCATTGGGACTCTAACCCAAGTACACTGGAGACCACCCGGTTTTCGTATCCCTTTTCCGATGGCGAGAATCGTTGGGACTCTAACTCAAACAGATGGTCAACCAAACGGAAAACCCATCCACGTTGATGATAATGGACTGGCCAAGTACACCATCACCAAACCAGGACAATACCAATCCCATAAACTGATTCATTCGTTTCATATCATCACAGTTTTCAAAATAGCATTTTTGCAACTCTATCATTAAGCATGACTAAACATTTTTCAATTCTTTTAAATAAATCAGGGTCTTAGGTATAATATGTGGTCAAGGAAAGGTAATGCATCAATAGGTTATCACTCAACTCCTATTAACCTAATGCAGTAGATTAACCCAAGTGATAAATATTTTTAAATAACAAGGAGGGGCAAATGCACCGGGGTTTGCCTGTGTTGCAGGTCTGTCACTTCCGCTAGAAAACTGGAGAAAATCCGCTTGACTTCTCTTGACGAATATTCCTTCCGTCGGGGAGCAATTAACAATTCTCCCGAAAATCCGATCACTACACGTAATAGTAATATAATGCTTAACATAATGATACGTATGCCATGATGCATGAGTTGCACTAAATTATAATTAATTAGAAAGTAAACTTCATTTAGAAAGTTGAGTACAACTTTCCTTCACGGTATAGTTGCAAGCCAACAATCCAACTTATAAATTTTCAATTTAGGGTTTCATCTTTAACAGTCGTAGAAAGCCGCTGCACAGCTGTTCAGTCTCTACTGCATTACGGCAGTCAAAGCGCCGAGGATCACTATAGTGAATGATCCAAGGGCAACAACCAATCCCAAAGTCACACAAAACTAAAATGATTAGTGTTCCTATTTATTTATTTATTTATCGGAACTTCATTTTAACATTTAATCTCTACCTAAAGCAATTCATTTCATGCTTGCAAAGTAAACGGTCAACAAACTTTGGAATAGCAGGGGTTAATGGGTTCCAAGGTATTTAATCAAATCTTCAAAGATCAGGCAAACCATTAAAATTTTAATTCTAATATTCTTTTCTTATTTACTCTATTAATAAAACATAAAATAAGGATTTATTTAAATATTTCAAAATCACTCCAAACTTTTTGTAGAGATTAGTAATACCACGAAATAGTGAAAGAACAAGTTTCGTAATTTTTGGATTAATAATTGATTCTACAAAAATCATCAAAGTTCCATTTATTAATTAAAAAGGCATATTTTAATACCTAGCAAAAGTACTGAAAATGTATATTTCATATTTTTCATAAATAAAGTATATCACAGAGGGGTTGCACAATTATTTTCACAATTTATGGTGCAATAGATATATTTACACAAAATCCACAAATTGCAGTACTATTCATTATCTCAAAAATTGACAAAATTTTTTTTATACAATTCAGTCCGAGCTACTGGGCCGGCCCGCTCGCCCCTCACACGGCCCAGCGCTTTGCTCTCTCTTCCTGGGCTCGCGCTGGCCAAGTCGGCCCAGCAGACCCAGCCCGCTCCCCCTCCTCCTCTGCTCCGCTCGAGCAGAGCAGAGGCATGAACGCGCGCGCGGCGGCGGCAGCCGCGGGGCTCGCCGCCGGCAGCTATTCCGGCGAGGAAAACCTCATCTACGGGACTCCCGTGACCTATCGCACCTCCCTGGGGTTCTACCCCAACGGATTAAAACTCAAAACGAACTCGGTGCCGTTCATGGCGGACGCCACAGCCGTGTAGGGTCCAAACTTATGACACCATGAGCCTCAGGAGCATTTGGAACAAAAAAACGGTCACGAGCTCGATGGCCATGATCACCGAGGCGGTGGCGGCGAACTCCAGCGGCTAGAACACGTTCCGGCGTCAGTTCAGCGAGAAACATAAAATCACCGCATGCATTAGCTTCGTGATGACGAGAGGGGCCTAGAACAAGTGACGAATAGGCACCAAACTCACTGGAGTGTGATGGTCCCGCGAAGGTGCTCGCGGCGGCGCTCCGCCGGTCTCCGAGAAGGTGACAGCTGTTCAAGAACTCCTCAGGTGACCTCAAGCAGCAAGCAGGAGTCCCAACGGTGTGCATGAGAGAGTCGATCCTAGCTACGAGCTTGTCGGTGCTAATTTTGGCGAGGCTAACACCGGCTAGTAAATATGTGATTTGCGGTTGAGGCTACGGATGGTGTGCAAGGGGGAACACGGGGATTATACTGGTTCAGGCCGAGCAAGCCCTACGTCCAGTGGAGAGGAGAGTCGTGTTGCCTTGCACCGGGGTGCTTGTAGTAGGGGGTTACAAACTAGGCGAGAGAGGGAAAAGCTCCCAGGTCTCTTGTGAGTGTCTAAGTGTTTACAAGTCGTTTGCTGTGGGCGAGAACTTGGAACTTCTCCGTCCGTTCGTTCGTTCGTCTCCCTGTCCTCTTGTCCTCTTTCTAAAGCTGGTCTCTGCCCTCCCTTTTATAGCCGCAAGGGAGAGGCAAAGGCGGCTACGATGCTACCTATTAAAATAGTGAGGAGTTGCCGTTCCCGTTTGACTAGCTTCTGCCTTTTCTCCGTGTCTCCGGGGTATGGGTATGGCTATCTTGGTTTGCGAGTTCCAAGGTAGAAACAGTCGTCTGACTATATCGTCAGCTCTTTGGGTCTTCTGGATATGGCCGCCGTGGTCCGCACGACTTTGGTGAGTTCACACCTGCCGGCTATCCTTCCGTACGATGTGACAAGAGGGAGAGTCACCTTGGGGCGTTGTTTCCCGAGGCTCGGGATCCTGAAGGCGTGCTCGTCCTTTCGTGTGGACGGCGCAGTGGGCGTCTTTCCCGAAACGGGGCGGCGCACCGTGGACCATACCGTGGAGGACAGGTGGTATGGCTGTCAGGGGCGTGCGAAGCACGGTTGCGTTGAGAGTCTCGCCCGACGGCACAGTGCTTGTAAAGTGGTCAGAGAGATCTCTTGTCGTCCAAGATTGCTCCGCTGACATTACCTGTGCCTTGGATGTCTTCGCGAGATTGCGCTCGAGGGGGATAGGGAAGCTCGGGCGAACCGGAGGATTGGGCGCCGAGGACGCCGCTCTCCCGAGCTCTCCCGAGGAGGCTCGGGCGAATCGGAGGTTTGGGGCGCCGAGGACGCCGCTCTCCCGAGCTCTCCCGAGGAGGCTCGGGCGAATCGGAGCCTTGGGCGCCCAGGAGGCCGCTTTCCCGAGCTCTCTCGAGGAGGCTCGGGCGAATCGGAGGTTTGGGCGCCGAGGACGCCGCTCTCCCGAGCTCTCCCGAGGAGGCTCGGGCGAATCGGAGACTTGGGCGCCCAGGAGTGCTGCTTTCCCGAGCGCTCGCCCGAGCTCTCCTGGGGAGGCTCGGGCGAATCGGAGATTTGGGGCACCGAGGGTGAGGCTCGCCCGAGCTCTCCCGGGGAGGCTCGGGCGAATCGGAGATTTGGGCGCCGAGGACGCCGCCTCCCGAGCTCTCCCGAGGAGGCTCGGGCGAATCGGAGGTATGGCGCCGAGGACGCCGCCTCCCGAGCTCTCCCGAGGAGGCTCGGGCGAATCGGAGACTTGGGCGCCGGGGAGGCCGCTGGCCCGAGCTCTCCCCGGGAGGCTCGGGCGAATCGGAGACTTGGGCGCCGAGGACGCCGCCTCCCGAGCTCTCCCGGGGAGGCTCGGGCGAATCGGAGACTTGGGCGCCGAGGACGCCGCCTCCCGAGCGCTCGCCCGAGCTCTCCCGAGGAGGCTTGGGCGCCGGGGAGGCCGCTTGCCCGAGCTCTCCCGGGGAGGCTCGGGCGAATCGGAGATTTGGGCGCCGAGGACGCCGCCTCCCGAGCTCTCCCGGGGAGGCTCGGGCGAATCGGAGAATTGGGCGCCGAGGACGCCGCTCTCCCGAGCTCTCCCGAGGAGGCTCGGGCGAATCGGAGACTTGGGCGCCGAGGACGCCGCCTCCCGAGCTCTCCTGAGGAGGCTCGGGCGAATCGGAGACTTGGGCGCCGAGGACGCCGCCTCCCGAGCTCTCCTGAGGAGGCTCGGGCGAATCGGAGAATTGGGCGCCGAGGACGCCGCTCTCCCGAGCTCTCCCGAGGAGGCTGTCATTAGTGGAATGATGTCGTGGGGCTCTGTAGACGCGGCCTTCGTGGGCTTCCACTGGCCTTACTTGGGCCAGGCCAAGTTGGGAATGAGCTTTTTTGCATGGAAGTTGGGTACCCCTAACTTTGGTAACCGACAGTAGCCCCCGAGCCTGTGGCGGAGTGAAGGCACTCCTCCACAGGTTCACGCTGGTTCTTCCTGTCAAAAAAGATAAAGTGTGGGTTGTTTTTTCCGGGGGGTGCGCGCGAGCGCACCCGCCGGGTGTAGCCCCCGAGGCTTTGGAGGGATGATATATCCCTTCAAAGGCTTAGAATCGTGTTCGTTAGTCCTCGGGTGTTTTTCGATTTATTTAGGTGCGTTGTTTCCTTGGAAGCGGAGCCCCCGAGCCTCCCACCGTGTTGGGAGATCGTTCGGTGGTCTTTCCAAGGTGCAGGGCAAGTTTCCGAGCCTCCGTTTTCGTATCGGAGATCGATCGGGTTCCTCCCTGTCTTTTTTAATTCGACCTTCACGCTCTTTTTTCGGGAAGAGGAAGGTTTGGTCCTGCTCGACTTCCCCGCTGGGGCACGAGTCGGCATTTCCGGTGAGCTACAAACGGGTTGGTCCAAGTGGAGGTCCGTGCCCTATTCGTTAAGGGTCGGCTAGTGGCCTAAGCACACTCCAATTATTTCCCGAGGGTCAGTTAGTGGATGTCGGGTCCCTTCGATGGGTCCCGAGGGCATGATGCCTCCCACGGAGGGATTCCACGTAACCGACTCGCTACTGGGACTTGGACACAGCATGGGATGTCCCTTGTGACGTTCCGGGCGTCGGGATACTGGCCGTTTTCGTGACCCATCCACTAGCTGTCCCTAACTCGATTTCCCTGGGGCGACTGTTCGAGCCTCGGAGGGCCAGTCTTCGATCCCCTGGGAACGTAACGGGCGCCCGAGCCCGGGGTTTCTTCGTTGAAAAAACGTAGGTGGAATCGGGGCGCGCGGTTGTAATGACTCGGCTCACCTTTTGAGGCGCGAAGCCTGACGGACGCGACGGTTCGGCTCAGTCGAGGCGGTTTGCGTGCGCGGTGATGGCGGGTCTCTTCCAAGCCGAGGTCGAGCTCCCTCCTCTGAACCTGCCGTGAAGAAGAAGCGGGCCATAGTGCCCTTGTAAAAAGTAACCTTTCGGGAGTGGTTTGAAAGGAAACAAACAATATGGCCCTTCGTGGCCTTAACATTTATGTAAATATTTGCTGAATGTTTGTTTCGCTTTGCTTCGTGCTTTTTTCCTTAGGCATTTTTTCTTGCCGATCCTGTGCCCGGGCCATCGAGCCTCGGGGGACGCTTTTCGGGTGTCGTAGCTTTAGTGGCATAGACGCAGCCGATGTCCTAGGAGCTTTGGCAGAAAGAATCCCTTAGAAAAGAAGCTTAGGTGTTTCCTCCCGAGCTTCCTCCCTTGGCCGAGCGTAGATCTTATAGGTTTTCTTCCGAGTGCGGGTTAGCCTTCGAACACGGAGTGGCGAGGGAAGATGCTGTGGCCCTGAGGCATAAGCGGTCTCCGACTCGACCGGCTCTGTCTTCTGGGGCTTCCCTCATTCTTCGAATTCTATAATTCATGCTTGATTTCCGGAAGGAAGCGTGTTTTAGGGAGAAACGAATTCGACAAGTTTTGAAATTTTTGCGTTTCCAAAATTGTTTAATCTCGGGATAGTTCGGGGGTTTCCCCCGTCCTAGCCCCCGAGGGAGGGTCGGCCTTTCCGTAGGTTAGGCCGGGCCTCGCTTTTACTGTGCGGTGAAATAAAGGGTCGCTTCACCCCCGAGTGTAGGCTCGGATTGAAAATCTAAAATCATGTTAAAAAGAGCAGAAGTCAGGGCTTTTCATCGATTTCAAGATTTTCAAAATAGTATAATGCTTGGAATCTTAAGGATAGAAGCGACGTAGCTGTTCGATGTTCCAAGCGTTGCTGTAGACCTCGCCGTTCTCGTTCGCGAGCTTTGCCGGGGCGTTGCACCTCGGCGACGATGAATGGTCCTTCCCACGGCGGAGTGAGCTTGTGGCGCGAAGTCCTCTGTCGTCCTGTGAACAATAAGTCTTGGCCGAGTGCCCATGTAAATATCAGACTTTGTGATGAAAGTTGAGGACTTAGCATTTTTAGGGATGCCGTAGCCTCGGTGGTGTAGACAGAGCCAGAGCTGTGCCAGTCCGACCCGAGGGGTTCCCGCTTTGTCGCGCACACAGCTAGGTATCTCAGAGAAGGCTCGAGTGAGATCGTTTTTTACTAAATTTCCCAAACGCCCGTCTCTCTTCTCGCACTCAGGCAAATTCGCGAAATCTTTCTGGAGCGCAAGTTGACCCTCGGGCGGAGGGTGGTGAGTGGAGGTGCCGTAGCCCGGAGGCGTAGGCGATCTCACGGCTCGGCCAGCCCTGCCCTAAGAGTGTCCTTTTACTTCTTTGGATCTCGCAAGTTTTGCTAGAGTGCAGAAAGGAGTTCGGCGCGGAATTTTCGAAAAAGCTATCGAAAAGGCGCAGAGAAAATTAGATCGTCGGTCCCAAAGCGTCCACCCCTCGTCCCGTACTTGAAAAACTCCATGAAATTGCCTCGAAGCGTAAGTCACCCGTCGGACGATGGGTGGTGAGTGGAGGTGCCGTAGCCCGGAGGCGTAGGCGGTCTCGCGGCTCGGCCAGCCATGCCCTAAGGGTGTTCTCTTGCCTGTTCGGGTTTCACGGATTTTTTCAAGAGTGCTGGAGAGGTTCGGACGTGAGGGAGGTTTCAGTTTAAATCTCAAAATTCGTGATAATTAAAGAACGCTTATTTATCGATTCCGAGACCACAAATATGAACAAAGCATGGAAGCTTAAGGGTAACTGTGACTTAGCTGCTCGAGCTACCAGCGTTGCGCTGGTGATGATCGTAGAGGCGGTGTCACGCGCGGGGGGCGCCGGATTGGTCGGGTTGACGCGGATGCGCTTCCCCCGCCTAGTTCGGCGGGAGCGGCGCGTGGCGTTCCCTCTGTTTCCCTGAAACGGGTGGAGGTGTCACCGGGGTCCCTTTCCCAGCCACCTGCTGGGCCGGGGTCAGGATGATGATGGCCCGGGGCTCGGGTTGGGCGGAGGTTCATCTCGAGGCCGAGGACAGTGGCCCGAACCGGAGCACCGAGCCAGCAGGAAGCGCAGGGACGTTGGCTGCCATCCGCAACCGGGATCAACACGCAAAAGGCCCCTACCTGGCGCGCCAACTGTCGGTGCTAATTTTGGCGAGGCTAACACCGGCTAGTAAATATGTGATTTGCGGTTGAGGCTACGGATGGTGTGCAAGGGGGAACACGGGGATTATACTGGTTCAGGCCGAGCAAGCCCTACGTCCAGTGGAGAGGAGAGTCGTGTTGCCTTGCACCGGGGTGCTTGTAGTAGGGGGTTACAAACTAGGCGAGAGAGGGAAAAGCTCCCAGGTCTCTTGTGAGTGTCTAAGTGTTTACAAGTCGTTTGCTGTGGGCGAGAACTTGGAACTTCTCCGTCCGTTCGTTCGTTCGTCTCCCTGTCCTCTTGTCCTCTTTCTAAAGCTGGTCTCTGCCCTCCCTTTTATAGCCGCAAGGGAGAGGCAAAGGCGGCTACGATGCTACCTATTAAAATAGTGAGGAGTTGCCGTTCCCGTTTGACTAGCTTCTGCCTTTTCTCCGTGTCTCCGGGGTATGGGTATGGCTATCTTGGTTTGCGAGTTCCAAGGTAGAAACAGTCGTCTGACTATATCGTCAGCTCTTTGGGTCTTCTGGATATGGCCGCCGTGGTCCGCACGACTTTGGTGAGTTCACACCTGCCGGCTATCCTTCCGTACGATGTGACAAGAGGGAGAGTCACCTTGGGGCGTTGTTTCCCGAGGCTCGGGATCCTGAAGGCGTGCTCGTCCTTTCGTGTGGACGGCGCAGTGGGCGTCTTTCCCGAAACGGGGCGGCGCACCGTGGACCATACCGTGGAGGACAGGTGGTATGGCTGTCAGGGGCGTGCGAAGCACGGTTGCGTTGAGAGTCTCGCCCGACGGCACAGTGCTTGTAAAGTGGTCAGAGAGATCTCTTGTCGTCCAAGATTGCTCCGCTGACATTACCTGTGCCTTGGATGTCTTCGCGAGATTGCGCTCGAGGGGGATAGGGAAGCTCGGGCGAACCGGAGGATTGGGCGCCGAGGACGCCGCTCTCCCGAGCTCTCCCGAGGAGGCTCGGGCGAATCGGAGGTTTGGGGCGCCGAGGACGCCGCTCTCCCGAGCTCTCCCGAGGAGGCTCGGGCGAATCGGAGCCTTGGGCGCCCAGGAGGCCGCTTTCCCGAGCTCTCTCGAGGAGGCTCGGGCGAATCGGAGGTTTGGGCGCCGAGGACGCCGCTCTCCCGAGCTCTCCCGAGGAGGCTCGGGCGAATCGGAGACTTGGGCGCCCAGGAGTGCTGCTTTCCCGAGCGCTCGCCCGAGCTCTCCTGGGGAGGCTCGGGCGAATCGGAGATTTGGGGCACCGAGGGTGAGGCTCGCCCGAGCTCTCCCGGGGAGGCTCGGGCGAATCGGAGATTTGGGCGCCGAGGACGCCGCCTCCCGAGCTCTCCCGAGGAGGCTCGGGCGAATCGGAGGTATGGCGCCGAGGACGCCGCCTCCCGAGCTCTCCCGAGGAGGCTCGGGCGAATCGGAGACTTGGGCGCCGGGGAGGCCGCTGGCCCGAGCTCTCCCCGGGAGGCTCGGGCGAATCGGAGACTTGGGCGCCGAGGACGCCGCCTCCCGAGCTCTCCCGGGGAGGCTCGGGCGAATCGGAGACTTGGGCGCCGAGGACGCCGCCTCCCGAGCGCTCGCCCGAGCTCTCCCGAGGAGGCTTGGGCGCCGGGGAGGCCGCTTGCCCGAGCTCTCCCGGGGAGGCTCGGGCGAATCGGAGATTTGGGCGCCGAGGACGCCGCCTCCCGAGCTCTCCCGGGGAGGCTCGGGCGAATCGGAGAATTGGGCGCCGAGGACGCCGCTCTCCCGAGCTCTCCCGAGGAGGCTCGGGCGAATCGGAGACTTGGGCGCCGAGGACGCCGCCTCCCGAGCTCTCCTGAGGAGGCTCGGGCGAATCGGAGACTTGGGCGCCGAGGACGCCGCCTCCCGAGCTCTCCTGAGGAGGCTCGGGCGAATCGGAGAATTGGGCGCCGAGGACGCCGCTCTCCCGAGCTCTCCCGAGGAGGCTGTCATTAGTGGAATGATGTCGTGGGGCTCTGTAGACGCGGCCTTCGTGGGCTTCCACTGGCCTTACTTGGGCCAGGCCAAGTTGGGAATGAGCTTTTTTGCATGGAAGTTGGGTACCCCTAACTTTGGTAACCGACAGAGCTAGAGCAGTGTGTGGTTGTGCACGAACAGCAAATTTTGCTCCCGGCTGAGACTTGGCCGGCGACGGTGAGAAGGAAAAGGATAAGGCAATGGCGACCGCTTTAATAGATGGGCAATGGAGGTCGTGCGTGGTGTGGGGAGGGCCCCTATGGACCTGGCCCTGCCGGTGACACGCGGCCAGCCGGCCCCAGGCATCGCCGGCGGCCGGCGCGCGCACGCGGCCTGCACCCGAGCAGGGGCAGAGCCGGTCCCCCCTGCTGAACACTGTACCAGCATAAGCCTTCCCTTTTGGTTTTTGCAAAATTACTTTTTTTTGTGTAAGAACCTAAAAAATTTCCCAAATATGAGTTGTAGAAAATCTTGTGCTGAACAACTTTAGTTTTGGAACCATATTCAAATTTTGAGTGGATTTTGAATGATTCAAAAGGGGGTAAATGTGGTTTTTAAAATTTAATTCGAATTCATTCAATTTCTCAAGATTCTTCTATATAAGTTGAAAATATACAAAAATAAAAGTTGTTCTACTTGGCAAACCCTACAACCTTTATTAAGGGAGTTTTGTCAGATTCTAAATAATTTTTGAAAGGCCATTTCAAATTTGAATTCATAAACACCAATTTGAGTTTTATTTGAAATTTTATCCAATAACTTGAAAATACCCAAATACAAAAGTTGTTCCATTTGAAAATATTTTTAACTTTAATTAAAGTGGTTTAGTCAGATTCTTGACAATTTTTAAAGTAACATTTCAAATTCAAATTTGAAATCGCTGTTTTAAGTTTAATTTGGATTTCCACTCTATAACTTCAAAATCTCTAAAAATGAAAGTTATTCTATTTTTAAATATCTACAACTTCTATTAAGACATTTTCCTCAGATTTCATATATTTTTTTGAATTTGTATTTCAATTTAAACGTTGAAGCATAGATTAGGGTTTTACTTGAAATTACTTTTAGTTATTTCAAATTTGCCCAAAATAGAAAGTTTCTCAACTTTTCAAGATGTACAACTTTCATTCAAGGCCCAGCACCTAATTCCTGTTGGTTTTTGAATTAGGGTTTTGAATCCGTTTTAGGGTTTATAAATATTTTCCTTTGAATTTCTTTAATTTATTTCAATCCAATACCCACACAAGCATTATCATAACAAGATCACTCTAAGGTACCTATGCACAATCATATGCGGAAATAAAAATTATTTTAATTGGTACACAGTGATCAGGTTTGATGCGGGATGATTTCCAACTAAGGATGATGACATGGCAGGTTTTAATTAACCGTAACACCAGGGGTGTTACAGTTTCTCTTGCACCAATGAGGTCTGACCCTGCGAGGGCGATTCCTGTTGCGCACGCCGCGGTGCAGGTTGATGATCCATACCTAAGGACGATTGTGGCTGATGCTGTGGGTCTTGGATCTGTCGATTCTATGACCGCCGAGGTGGAACCCGAGGTACAGCCCCTTGCTGCATCGGCCGAGTACGAAACCCCGCGTTCCATCCTCCTCGCCCTGTTGCACCACCTCCAAATCTTCCTCTTCTTCCTGTCTCATAATCCCAACCGGGATTGAAGCTCCCAAACTGGTTACCCTCAGAGCCAAAACGTTGATTGTATTCATAGCCCCTCCATTGCCACATCGCCCCCATGCAGCGCCTACAGCGCCATGTCGTCCACCTCCGCGTGCATCCCAGGCGCCGACTCCAAAGCGCCCACCTCCTCTTGTCGCATCTGCTGCGCCTGCACGACCTCCTCCGCGCCCGACAGACCCACCGCGTCCACCATCACCACCAGTGCCAGGAACACCAGAGGATCCTGAAGCCGCCATACCGTAGCGCAGCACTTGAGCGTACGATGGCAAGCGGGAATTAGGGACGGCGGCTAGGGTAAGTTTGTCGGTTGCCTCGGTGAGACTCGGTCGTATCAGAAAACGCTCCGATAATTTCCCACGTCGGTAGATGGTCCTCGCCAGTCTCTCTGAGTTCCAGGGCCCACCTGTCATATCCTGAGCAGGTCTATCCGTCCCTGGATCGACTCCAGATATGTCAGGAACCAATTTTGACGCTGCATGCAAGAAAATAGGATCTGACCCCTTGTTTGGTTCATCCGTTTGAATTTTAAACAAGTCCAATGGAGGTGAGTCCAACACTTGTTTCAGAGTCTTCTTCTTCGTACTACAACTTCCATTGAGAACCACACAATCACCTAATGTCAATGCCGGTGATCGTCGTGAACACGGCAACTTGCCTGACCACGGTGACATGACCGGTGTCCGAACATCGGTGAGTGCCTTAATTACATTACGAGCCATGGTAAGCTCAGGCGGTTTTGAACTCGGAGAAACACTTTGTTTGATCCTTCTCCGATTCGATTGATTTTGTAACACGGATTCAACCTGAAGCAACTGTTCTTTGTTGAATCCATGAACCGCTGCGTATCTAACCAAATCAGGTGTCGATGGGGATTGGGACCCTGTCTCACCGTCAGAGTCCTCATCCTCCATTGATGCCCAAAATTTGGCCCTTCCTCCGTTGGGTCGGAGGTCTGCCGCAGGGTCGGCACAATTACAGCAGCTCCAATCGAAATAGGATCTGAACATACCTTAGATAAAGCACTGTTCCTCGTCACCTTCTTGTCTTCCTGAACCTGCACAATTGGAACTTGCCGAGCGTCAGAAAACTCATACCTGAAAACGGCTTGCTGGTCTCCTAGAGATGATCCACGAGACTCTTCTGCGCTCCCTGCCTCTGAAGACGACACACAGCCCCGGTCTCCAATCGTGACCTCTTGGTCGCCGTCGGAGTCATCGCTGGGATCGCCCTCTGGAGCACTCCCAACGGTCGCCATAGATCTGTCACTCGGGATGATCTCACAATAATAAAAAAACATCTAACCTTATTGTGAGATTTCTATTTCTTTTTTCTTTTCTAATATGTCTGGTGAGAATCGATGTGAAGTTTTGGTTGGAGCTTGTAACTAGTAAACATAAGTTTGTTGTAGATGTGAGTAGATAAAATAAGAATAGTTCCAATGGTCATTATTGGAGAATATCTTTAGAGTCTACCAAACCAAAGGTTAGATTATTATTGTTGTTGTTATTAGAATTTCTAGTATTTATCTTTCTTTTTCTTTTCTAACGCGCTTGGTGGTGATAACTAACATGGAGTATTTGTTGGAGCCTCAAGTTTGTAAGAGTAAGATAAGATAGTAAATGTATCTTCTTAATTTTTTTTTCATATGATGTATGTAGTGGATCTTGATATTTTTATTAGCTATAAACTTGATCAAACTTATAACAACAACAACAACAACATCATGACTTAGGGACAACTTTATAAGAACGAGGGAGTATGAGATACATACAGCTAGTATATAAATAGTATTAAATAAAAACTTGGTTGATACTGCAAGTCTGCAGTTGGTTTCCGTTTTGAATTTGAGTCATGGGTGATAAGAGCATCTCCAACGGTTTTGCATATTTTGTTTGGCAAAATCGGGAGTTTGCCAAGTCCCAAACGAATATGGCAAAACTAAAAATAGTCAATCTCCAATGGTTTTGCATTATTCACTTGGCAAAAAAAGAATTTGTGGACCCACATTTTTTTCCAATGCGCGGGTGATGGAAATCGCGTGAGGACCGGCGATGCCAAGCACGGACGAGGCTTGCATATATGCCTACTCATCCCAGGATTTTGGCAAGTTAATAAAAACGCAAAGTCCATTTACAAAACCGTTGGATAGAAAATTTTTAGACTTCTTTACAAAAACAAGAATACAAAGCTCATTTACAGAACCATTGGAGATGCTCTAAGAAACTAGAAACGGTACTCTCGGCTGCCTTCTTTGGCACTTCCTCAAAAACAAAAAAACAAAAAAAAAATCCCAGTGTTATTCCTTTACCCGTTGCTCTTCCAAGAACGAGACGAGAATGAACACTAACACGTCAGTCAACAACCATGCATTCAGGACATGTACGGCGGCAACGAGTCGCTGAAAGAACGGGGCGCGCTCTCCATCGCAGTTCCCGGGGAGATCGCCGGCCTGTACGAGGCGTGGAAGCACCACGGGAAGCTCCCATGGAGGCGCCTCGTCCTGCCGGCGGCGCGGCTGGCGCTGGCTTTCAGGGTCTCGCCGTACCTGCGGATGCAGATGGAGGCGACCAGGGACGGCATCCTGCGCAACAACGGGACGCGGGCCGTGTACGCGCCGGGCGGCGACATCCTCAGTGCCGGCGACGTGTGCCGCAACCCGAGGCTCGCCCAGACGCTGCGCGCCGTCGCGGCGCGCGGCGCCGGCGTGTTCTACGGCGGCGCGGTGGGGGCGCGGCTCGTGAGGGACGTCCGTGACGCCGGAGGGATCCTCACCGTGGAGGACCTCAAGAGGTACCAGGTGAAGGTGCGGCGGCCGCTGACGGCGAACCTGATGGGGCTCCAGGTGGTGACCATGCCGCCGCCGTCCGCCGGCGGTGCCGGGATGGTGCTTGTAAGTTCATTCATTAATTAACTCTCCGGCTAGAATCATCTGCGTTATGTTCTCATCAATTCGTTCTTGTTTGATTCCCTCGCCATGGTCTTGGCTCACTTGTTCACCTATGGATAGGTCCTGAACATCCTTGATCAGTATGGCGTTCCTGCTGGTTTCGCTGGCTCTCTTGGGATTCATCGCCTCATCGAATCCTTGAAACATTACATGGCAGTAAAGATGAACCTCGGAGATCCCGACTTCGTGAACGATAGCGAGGTTGTGTCCGATATGATTTCCCCCAAATTTGCTGCTGAACTGAAGAAAACCATCTATGACAACATGACATTTGCGCCTAAACACTACGGAGGAAGGTAAAGACTGCAGACTTGTAGTAAAAAGATCATGCCTTTTGCTGTTCAATTAACCCTTCGTGAATGCTATCGGTGGTCGATATCCATTTCATCACCAGCTCAGTTCGAGTGTTCCACGTCCCATTGCCGTCATGCAAATAAAGGCTGCTGATCCTGATCAACTTGTGTTTCAGGTGGAACATCCTTCAGGACCATGGAACCAGCCACTTGTCCATCGTCGACAGCGAGCGAAACGCGGTTTCGATGACGAGCACCGTCAACGCGTACTTCGGGTCACTGATCCTTTCCCGACGCACAGGCATCCTGCTCAACAACGAGATGGATGACTTCTCCATGCCGGCGAACACGTCGGAGAACTCCCCACCGCCAGCACATGCCAATTTCGTCATCCCTTTGAAACGGCCTCTCTCTTCCATGACTCCGACCATAGTTGTCAAGGTAACTGTAGTACATATAGCCGGTAATGTGCCCAGGCCATGTTTCTGATGAGATCTTTGATTGCTTTGTCATGCATTTGCATTTGCATAGGACGGGAAGCTGATTGCTGCAGTTGGCGCCAGCGGTGGCAGCATGATCCCCGCTGGAACGATTGAGGTGTTCATCAACCATTTCGTCAAGAACATGGATCCATTGGCTTCGGTCATGGCGCCAAGGGTGTATCATCAGGTTTGTTATATATTTTTTTTTAAAAAAAATCCATCACATGTCAGGTGTCACCCTGAGAATGAGATTGAGGGAGACACGTCAGGGCCAGATAATCTTTTCTTCTGAGCTTGGTTTTGGTTGCCATGTCCGCAGCTGATCCCAAACGAGGTCAGGTACGAGAACTGGACGACGGTGACCGGCGACCACTTCGAGCTCGACGCCGCGACGAGGGCCGACCTGCAGAAGAGAGGCCACGTCCTGAAGCCGCTAGCCGGAGGGACCATAAGCCAGCTCGTGGTGCACAACGTCGGGCGCCAAGGCGACGGCGACCTAACCGCCGTCAGTGACCCCAGAAAAGGCGGTGTCCCGGCCGGTTACTGACCAGGATCGAATTGGTTAACTAAATCCCAAGGTTGATGTGGAGCAGAGCCAGGAATTACACATGGAGTATGGATCAAAGATGTTTGACATATGCAAGCGAGCGTAGCTTATCTATTTAGGCTCTTGTGGTGGGACATGACACTTGAGTTAATCATCAATTCAGCCATTCCTGTTTTACTAAATTTACTATTCTAGTATTTAGTTTAACAATGGTATTTTTCCCGCAGCAAGTGATCGACCATGTCTCTCAACAAAGAGACGTGTGAGGTATATGTTTGTTCACAATGATGAGTGCGCATTATATGCGTAAATCTCACTTATTTTTTAAGGAAAAAACTGAAGTGTTTCCTACCTCTGCAACCAAACAGCCAAGTTTTTAAAAGGTACTTTTCAGGCAACGAGCTGCCCAATATGAAGGGAAAAAAGAATATACACCGAAGAGAAAATCATAAGCAAATTTATTTAAGAAGTGTCGACGGCTAGCGCCCTTCTCGCCAAGTAAACAGTCTTCATCCATTCTTGAGGAGGCACTAGTAGAGAATAATACTATAGTAGCGGTTTTTACTGGCATCTGAGACCTTCACTCCTATTTTCACTGGCATCGAACTAAAAACTACCTGTGTAAACACATTTTTCAGAAACTATAAATTAGGCAAAAAAAATAGCATTTTTTTAATCACAGAAAGGCCCTACTAGGTAGCCTCACGTGATTTTTCGCACTAAAAACACGCACTTCTCATCCATGAAGCTCAGACCAACCGCGCTCATCATCCTCTAAATCTCTCCTTTAAAAGGAATATTCCGTCCTGGTCATCAAGATTCTCTCCTCTATACCACATTCTCCCGTATCCATCATCCTCTATATCTCATACTCTATACCAACTACCATCAATGGGTCCCACCTATAATTTTATCTAAATATATTCATGTGAGATCTTGTTTTAAAGAATTTATTGAAACGAATTTAATAGTGCAATCGAAATTTAATTTTATTCTTTGGTTTGTGAGTTATAGCATTTTTTTAGTTTATTAAAAAGTAGGGCCCACCATAGATTCTCTCCATCCACTTTTTCTCCACCCCTGCCTCCTCCCGCGCGTGATGCGCAGGCGCGCATGCGGTCTCTGTGTGAGGCAGAGAAGGCCCGTTACTGCTCTACTAATACCGAATGAGAAGAGCTCAGGACAGACATGCAAGACCCCACTGTGGTATTTCATCCGTTATTTTTTTCCTAAAGGACTACTTTAGGGGAGACCTGACGCCACCTGCATTAGTGCTGTAACCACTCCACCCGCATGTCCGTTGTGTCTATTTCTGATATTTGTCCTCCATATTGTATCTCCATTTATTTTTTGAAATGAGTATTTGAGGCCTAAATGAATACAAACAAAAAGGTTGTCAACTATGAATTTTATAATTTTTCGAGATATACAACTCTGCTTTTGGTAGTTTCTTCCTCTGAGGTCATAAATAATTTGAATTTTAATTGTGAGAAATTTAAACGCAACTTTCAAAGCCTAAATGATTTTAAATGAAAAAATAGTCAACTACACAGTTGTAGATCTTTTCAAATGCTACAACTTTCATTCAGTCTATTTCTCTATCCGAGACCAGTTGAATTTTTTTAAAAAATCAATTTTAGTTATTTTTAAAGGCGTTACTTTAAGGAAACCGCCACTCAAAATTTTTTTTACTGATTGATTTTTTAACAAAACCGCTAGTAAAAATCACGTATTTTTAGTGAAATACATGATTTTTATAAACTGACACTGAAAAGAAAAGCACCGCCAAAAGGACTAATTTTGATATTGTTCCCTTCAGCTTGTTAACACTTATTTTCAAATCTGTAACAGTGTTTCCTCTCCTAACAAATTAGGATGAATCAAAATCAGCACTCTCACGGTCTTCTTTAGGTATATCGTGCCACTTGTGCATTGTTTATTAATTATTCCCTTGCTATGCCCGGTTGAAATTGTCCTCAAAGTGATAGTAGTTCTGCATTATTCCCAACGTCTCAATTCTTAAAGGGTCAATATGGCCGACAAGAATCTATCATCCAGACTTGTGTGAAATACTACTAACACTGATGCCCTTCTGCCTGTCTCAACGGATTATTAGACAGAGACGCTGGGAGCCACCGAGACCAAATGAGTCTGCTGATCAAAACTTCCACGCTGGACAGGTGGACACGTTTCTACAGCGACTAGCAGTCTTTAGTCTAGTTTACAACGACACGGGAGCGCGGCAACTTTGAGCTATTCACGGCTTATTTTCATCCTTATAACTGTATTTTTCTCTCATAATAAATTAGTCATAAAAATTAGTCGTGAGCTAGTGACAGCTGTACTGTCGCAGGCCGGTCACAGTTGTCAAGAGTTTGAGGGCCTGTTTAGATCCACTGCAAATTGCAGTTACAACTAGTCACATCAACATTGCGGCACATGCATGGAGCATTAAATGTAGACAAAATATTTACATGTTCGTACTTTTTGCATGTACATCACGAGACAAATCTTTTAAGCCTACTTGAGCCATGATTAGACAAAAGTTGTCAAATACAAACGAACGTGCTACAGTGTAGAATTACAACTGCAACTGGGATCTAAACACACCCTGAAGCACCATCGACGGTAGCGCTCGGTTGAGTGGTAGCGCTCGGTTGAGTAGTGAGTACTGCAGGCTACTACCAGAGTAGCTTTTTTAATTATGGATAACTCATACCAGGCTTCATCTATCAAGCACTAGAATCAGACCAATTATTACATCGTTTCAGCTGGAGAGTAACAAGCATAGCCAAACAAGGATCACACATAAGAGTGGTGCCACAAGTCCACAACGATCTCAGTAGTGAGCGCATGATACAATAGTCTCAATTCGCAAACTCGCAGCGGTGTCATCTCACAATCACGACGCACTACGTAATCGCAGTGAATTGAGCCGGAAGTTTCTCCCGTGTGCAAAGACACAGACAGAGACAGGCATATATACTAATTACTGATCGGTATGGAAAATAATCCGTCGATGGGTCTCGATCGGCAGTACGGGCCAAGAGTGAGAGACTGACTGCTGTTCACTCATCTCATCGAGCTCACAACACAGCTGACTAGTAGTGAACGTTTCGTCATGGTGGCACTGGCATACCGTAGTATATTGGCATCTTACCTACTCCCAATATTTGACACTATTCATCTATCACATCGATTGTACTTTCTGTCTGCATGGAGCACTAAATGAAGTAGCAGCTGTTGCATGTTTGTACTTTTTGTCTGGCTAGATTGAGATGAATCTTTTAAGTCTACTTAGACCATGATTAGATAAAAGTTATCAAATACAAACGAAAGTGTTACAGTGCACTTTTCACCCCCCTTCACCGTCTAAACGGGCCCTAATCCTGCTGCAGCCAAAAGCCAAGATGCAAGCCGTCGTCAAGCTCACCGGAAATTTAGGCCCCGTTTAGATCTCAGTTGCAGTTATAATTCTGTACTGTAATATGTTCTTTTATATTTGACAATTTTTATCTAATCATGATTAAGTAGACTTAAAAGATTCGTCTCGTGATGTACATGCAAAAAGTACAAATATGCAAATATTTCGTCTACATTTAATGCTTCATGCATGTGCCGCAATGTTGATGTGACTAGTTGCAATTGCAATTTACAGAGGATCTAAACCGGGCCTTTATCTTCCTTGCATGCCAAGCTTGCGCTAGAGAACTGGGGCCCTCCTCAGCTCCTCTCCTCTCCAAGTCCCTGTATATATACATCGTCTCTCTTGCCATTCCTATGAACGCAATTAGCTAGAAGAAAGACGGGAAAGGGGAAAAAATACACTCTATAGCTCTTGAGTCTTGAGGAACCCATAGGGAGAAGAGCAAGTGAGAAAGAGGAGGCATGGCGTCCATGATAACAGGAGATTTCGTGGAGGCCTACGTACGGAAGAACGCCTGCGAAGAGGAGATAAGGAAGGCAAGAGCGAGCACCGCTGGCGGGGCGGCAGCACAAGGAGACAAGAAGGCCGGCGCTAGTGCCTCGTCGGAGAAGAAAGTGGCCAAAGAGGCTGCTGCAGCTGGTAGCAGCAAGGGAGAAGGAGGCAGCAGCCTCTTTGGGCTGGTGAAGAAGAAGGTCCATCCCAAGGTTGGCGGAAGTACAGGAGCTGCTTCTTGAGAGCTCCTAGCAGTAGGCAGTAGCTACTAGCTGCAGGCGTGGCTTCAGGCATGCAAGGAATTTCAGATTTTTGCTCGTGTCCATCTTGAAGTCAAGTGGTTTCACGTTTCAGTTCAGACTTTCGGCTCAGATAGGCCTTTTTGTTACTTTCCCTTTCTTTCCTCCTCTTTGAATAAGAAGCTTGCAGGGCAAACCATGCACTATGTACCTGTTTGTTTGATAGAGATGGACGAAAGAATATGTTTCGTTGAAAAACAAAACGGAGCAGTTCCTTTTCTCAATCTTTCTATACTGATGAAATTAAACAGCTTCAGTACATATTTGGCTCTAATACAGAGTCAAACGATCAAAATGAAGTCATGTTTGCTACTGATATTTCCTCCCTACTACGTGGTAATTACTGATTCCAATTTCCAAGTCTTGCTCCTCTTTCCACGCTAGCTCTCAAAGTTAAGCTTGAGCTGACAACGGTTCACAAGTTCCAACCACAATATGTATGAATATGCAGAGTTTGTTTGCATTGACACTTGGACAGCGCGAGACAAATTAGGCTCTGTTCGCTTCAACTAAACAGCACATATTTTTCAGCTTTGAAATAGTATTTTTGCTCATAACAAATCAGTTTCAGCCCAAATCAACTCAACTTTTCAGCTGAAGCGAACAGAGCCTAAAAGGCTCGATGCGGCAACATTTGTCCTCTGTGTTGTTGATCTTCTGGACGAGGACACGCACACTGCTTAAACTACGCTTAGGGGACCAGTGACCAATATTAAGTATTAACAAAGTCACCAGTCAGGAAATCGACCAATGCTACCTGTATATATTAGGCTGTCGGCGGCTCCATTTTTTTGCGTAATTGCTAACGACAGTCGACGATAATTGCTCACGACAGCCTCTTTTCCGCTAATCGGGAAGCGGAATCCGTTGTTCTAATTTGCCAACGGTGCATCACCGTTATCTCCAAGAAGATGTTTTTTTGGAGTATAGCTAGCAGAGTAAAATGTCAAATTGCATGAAAAATGCTATTCCATTTCTGGCCTTGTTTGGATCCCAGAGCCAAAAATTAGCCTATCTTATTAAGATATGGCTATGTTCGCTTCAGCTTATAAGCGCTTTTTTTTTTGGCTCTTTTATAGTATTTTTCTTTCACACCAAATCAACATAAGCCAAAATCAGCGTTTTTTCAGCTCCAGCCATAAATTAAACATGAGCTAGTTATGAACTGATTTAGTTTTTTCCATCCACTCCTTGTATTTCTGCCTCGTCTCAGCGTTGATCCGCTGCTTAAAATCACAAAGCCATGGATGGGAATGGGTCAGGTCGACTCGCAAAAATAGAGTCAATGGGTCACAGGGCCGGCCCTAAATTCTAAAATGGGCTAATAGGTCTGGAACTCATTAACCCATTGGGTGCCATGGGTCCACACTACACTCACCATATTAATAATATGTTTCTTTAATTTTTTGGTATTCCTAAATTTTTTAATAAATATGAATTGTCATAACTTGTAAGATTAAGATTATCTGTGCTTGGAAGTACCGTGATGATTATGATATTTTTGAAGTGAAAATTAAAAATTAAAATCATGATTCACTCGCAAACTTATTTAATTTGATGCATTGCTAATAATCTTATTATATTATTATGATTTTTTATTCATATATGTTTTTTTTCTAAAAGTGTTGATAGTATTCATGGTTTACGGTTGTAGGAAAATATTTAGGCCACATTAGGTAGCATGGGTCGCAATGGATATGGGTCGATCCATGGCCTCGAAAATTGGCCTTAAGGCCACGGACGGGGCCAGGGCCTAGGGCCAGGCCAGCCCATTCCCAATTTCCGCATCATTATGAGCTGGCTGCTGCGGTCTCTGCGCCGATGAGCTGGTGGACCATGCCGCGGAAGTTGGCGGCGTCGCCGCGACGGGCACGGGCGCCGCTTACCGCCCACACGCCAGGCCGCAGGTGCATGTGTAGCGCGCGTTGTGGTGTGGCGCTGGAGGCGGTGGCAAGAAGCCTTGCGTATCGTACGGGCCCCTTTTCAGCCCAAGACTAGAAGCCGAGTCTGTCGTTCTAATTTGCTAACGGTGCATCACCGTCATGTTCAACAAGATTTTTTTGGAGCATATATAGCTAGCAAAGTAAAACTCGTGCATGACTAGAATGTTATTCCATTCTAATACGGAGTACAATTTAGCATGCACTACAGCTTACAATTTTTACTTACTTTTTTAACGGCTGGTTCGGTTGGACTTTATTTTGGCTGCTATTATCGCTGATGCTAGGGCTCATATCATAAGCGCTGATAAGTTACAAACAGGCTGTAAATTATGCACCTAACTTCGTTGCTCGGACAATGCCATAACTTTGAATTATATTTTAGGCAAAATACTTGCACATTAGCTTTGTATATATCCTCCTGTATTATTCACTCATGTATATCTTCACATATTAATTATTGATATTGATATATTATTACCTTGAGCTAAGGGTCAAAGTGTGGTGAACCAAAAATAGCACTCTTTAAACGACCAGTGTCTATATATCTATGTCTACTGTCTACCCCTCATTAGATTCACAGACGGTCTATCTGTATCAACTAATGTTTATCTTGGACACATTGGATTTACCTGTGAGTAGGTGCATCCACATCTCATTAATTGGGATCCGTCGTTTTTTTTATAGGTGTGGTGGTGTGCCGAGCATCTCCAAGAGTATCCTAAATTTTGTTTCTAAAAACTTGTTGTTTTATAACTCCTAAATATGTTTTGAGAGGAATAAAAGAGGTCATCTCCAAAAGTATATAATATTTTAGCTCCTAAAATGTCAAATTTTGTGGTTCCATGTGATATTTTTTTTCTTGGCATTTTTTTCCGTGAAGCTGCTTTCCGCCAAATCTACTCGCCGCTAGAGCCCGGAGCATTTGCTGCTAGGATTATCTGACCGGGAAGCAGTGAATGCACGTGAGCACACTCCCAGCGCCATGGTCGCCACCACAGATGGCGCGACGAACATCTACATGACCCTAGACCTCAAGGCCGCGTTGAGCAGTTATTACTGACACGCTGTCGGCGTGGCGGTGACCACGGCCGTGGTCACGGGCTCTCCGCCATCAGCACCCGCGCATGAGCATGTGGTAGCTGCCCGTAGCCGGAGGTGCTGCTCCCGTGGTCAAGCTCCTCGGCGTGTCCGGGCGTCTACAGGTCAACTGCATCATGGAACCCTCGCCCAACTCCTTCGTGTTGCCGTAGCCCAGCCGCCGTTGGCCTCTTCCCAGCCGGCCGTGGCTCCTAGCAGGCAGGCAAACGACAGAGGATGGAGCGATCTCTAGTATGTGTCCGCGATGAAGGAGATGGCGATGGATGAAGGCGCGAAGAAAGAAGACAGCGCAGGATGTGTGTATCCACGCGACGGAGGAGACGCCTAAAGTTACGTGGAAGGAGCGAGGATTTACCAAGTGCCTAAATATTAGGAGAAAGGATTAGGAATTGTTGGAGAGGGATTTTTTCTTTTCTTTCTAAAAACTAAGGATTAGGATAGGGTTTAGAAAACTCTTGGGGATGCTCAATGGACTTGGATCCGTGCACTCTCTCTCTCTTCTTTTTTATTCTACCGTGGTGTGCCAAAAATGGACAGACATCGCATAAAAGCCATAAGAAAGCACTCAGTGATAGGGACGCAAAGCTGTCGGGGAGGAGCTTGAAGGGATACTTACACATAGAAGCATACATGCTCGGCTTTTCTAGTTGTGCACTTTGAATGAAATTAGTTGAGTAATTGATTCAACTGGTACAAAGAAGAGCCATCCAAAAGAAAGTCCAGGTGGGAGTGAAATCTTCGCACAACCCTGTGCTGCGCGTATGTGGTTTTACACATATAATGTGCAGCCTGGTTTCTTAATTATTCATACTGGAATGAGCCTTTCCGATTATTTCACCGAGAAAAAGTTGGATTGGTCTAACTAGCCTTCGCTGGATTTAACTGGATTTGCACATTACAATTCTAAAAGGTCATGCTCTAATTTAGCTTAACTCTAGGATCCAAACAGGATGAATGGTATTTTAGGTTATTGTTTTTTGTGTAATTGCAATGTTGGGTGATATCTATCCACACAGGCCCTTTAAATTTGTTTTCTATTTAATCCGTTCTAAATTATAGGTCGTTTGACTTTTTCAACCCCAAATTTAACCCTTCATCTTATTCAAAAAATTTTAAAAAGAGTTAAATTTAACTTATTTTTAAAGAACTTTTATTAATAAAACAGGTTATAATAAAAACATTATATTTTAGATAAATTTTTGAATAAGACGAGTGGTTAAATTTGGAGTAAAAAGTCAAACGATTTATAAATTAGAACGGAGGGAGGGAGTAGTAATTTAAGCTTGAGAATTAACTTGGCGGCGCCTGTCGGCTCTTCCATCGCTTCCCAGTTCGCAATTCGTTCCGTGTCATTGTCAACAAGTAATCCAACAAGGACTCCACCGTGGCAGTGCCTAATCAAGCAATGAGTCTACTTCTGATGGCTGGTAAAACCACGGAAATTTTTGGCGTCTGGTACGGCTACGGCAGCTCGGCGATTATTAACCACGGGCCGCCCTGCGTTGAGCGCAGACAGCGAGACACCGGATCCCGTCCACCCCCGGACCAAGAATCCCAACCCCACGGCGATGGCAGCGTCCCGTCGCGAGGACCGTGACCGGAATCAGCCAGTGGTGCTTGTGACGGGGTGCTCGGAGGGCGGCATCGGCCACGCGATGGCGCGCGCCTTCGCGGCGGCCGGGTGCGCCGTCGTGGCCACGGCGCGGTCACGCGGTTCCATGCGCGACCTCGAGGGCGACCCGCGGTTCCTGCTGCTGGAGCTCGACGTGCGGTCCGACGAGAGCGCGCGCGCCGCCGTGGCGGATGCGCTGCGGGAGCACGGCCGCGTCGACGTGCTCGTCAATAACGCCGGGATCCACCTCGTCGCGCCACTCGCCGAGGTGCCCATGGAGTTCTTCCACCAGGTCTTCGACACCAATGTCTACGGTAGGATTAAAAATCTTGCCTTTTTTGTTCTGCTTGCTGCCTACTTTGTTTGCCGGTATGCTGTGATTGACTGATTGTGGTGTTCTCCAATAAAGACAAGATTTTTGGATCCTGGAATCTGAATTAGGCAATTAGAGCTTAACGAAGGAGTCGAAAGTTTTTATTTATTTATTATATCTACCTAAGGACATTTGAGTGTGTTTAGTTGTGCATCATATACAGCAACGGGTAATGTAGTCAGATTCCTATGACTGTCAGACTGTGAGAAGGGATCTGTTGCATCCGGTAAAATCTGCTGAACCAGTGAAGTCAGCAGTTCAATTAGAATCCTTCTTCAGTCATCATTGTCAATACCTTGTGCTTAAAATGCATGATCACAGTAACAAGTGCAGGTTTGATAGAAGATGCTTGATAGGAAGGATAGGAAGGTAATGGAGTAATGAAAATTGTCTCACGGATTATGAACCCACTTAATCTACCTTTTAGAATGATGTGAAGGATTACCTCTTGAACTCATTTATGGAAGTGTTTGGGAGGGTGCAAAGCACACAATTGCTAACAAGTAGTTTGGCTACTATCTCATCATGGAGGTTAAATGTCATCAACCAAAGTGGCTGAATATAATATTGTAATTCCAACTTACTACTTAAGCTAGTTGAGCTGTTGAAGAATTGAGTAGCTTGTTAACTTTAGCTGGTGTGCTTGGATGGTTCACACTTTACTTCTTTCCTGGTACCATTATGTTCACAAGGTCTGTTACAGTTTTTTTTTTAAAAAAAAAAAAAATTGTGGACAGGAAGTTTTTATTAGAACTTAAGTATACCAACACTGTCAACAGTAATACTACAATTTTTAATACCCAATCTGAACTTCAAATGTGCTACTTGTTCACCTTTAGTGTGTGTTTCATCTAAGAACACCAAACCCTTTTTTTTAACAGAGCAACAAGCTCTTGAATTGTCTGAGGGAGCCCTATGGCCCTACCCCTCGGCAGTTTCAGCAGTTCCGAGCGACAAGCTCTTGAACTGTCCAGGGGGTTAACTGGGTTACCGGACACCGAGTTCCTGCTATGCTTAGACACAATTACAGATATTCTTGAATTAACACTCCCTTCTTATCAATGTTGAATTCCAAGTTCCCAACATACCGTGCTTTCCAGAAAAGCCTCCCACGATAGTATCCTTCTGATTAATCTTTCGGCGACTTGGCTCCAAAATGGCTCCCCGGTAAACAGCAAGTCTTTCAGTTCATCCACTGTTCCACATCTATAATATATCTACATACCTGTATACTTTCCATTCCATGAATATTTTAGCACTAATATGTTTCTCCCCATGCACAAGCTCTGTTAGAACCTGGGGGATATTCAACACTTGCGAATATGGTTTCTCTGTAATTTTCACTCTTTCCTGACCCCTCATATAGATTATTACCTGGGAACCCTGTAACTCCCTCTTTAACTTTAGATTATTATCTGTAAATGCCTGTACCACCACCTTCTCAAGAGGCATCTGAGACGTGAAATTTGCTCTCTCTTCATGACTTTCATTAATCCTAACAATGGAACTGATTCTGAATATCTTTCCTGACCCAGATCAGGCGGTTGCTTGTACCATCATTAGCAAGAATCGGTATACTAACCTTCAGATCATGTAGCAGACTGCAAGGTTGTTTGCACTGTTGAAGACTGCTATGACTCTGGCTCCAGTTTCACTTTGGATTAGGATCCTTGTGTTGCTTCGGGGGATGCTAACTTCTATTGGCCTGGATTTCTGTAGGATTCTGGTTTCATGGATTACGGGGGAATTGATTTGTGGAAGGGGGGTTTCATTTTGTTGCAGAGAGGGCTTGGGAGTGGAAGCGTCATATTCATTTATGTTAGTATTGAAAAGGGGATTGTCTGCACAAGTTTTTTTACAATATTGGCTTGATGTCAAGATAATTTAACCCCTTTTCACTATATATACAGGTGCAATGAGGTTGATTCAAGCTGTTATTCCTCACATGATGGACAGAAGGAAAGGTACAATTGTGAATGTTGGAAGTATTACTGCTTTGGCACCTGGACCATGGGCTGGTGTGTATTCAGCATCCAAAGCTGCTCTTCATGCATTGAGTGACTCATTAAGGTTTGTGAATTGAAAACCACCCATTCTTATACCAACATTTTAGTACTTGCTTAAATTCTATAACTTCGATTGGTAGACATCATAAAAGCTTCCAAGTTCCAATTGTGAGTGTACATAGGTTATAGGTTTAAGAATCCTTCTAGTAAATGAATTAGGATATTACTTCTAGATACCCTGTTTTTGAAGAATTAAGATGTTGTTTCTAAACACCCTGTTTTAAATGAAAAGGCTTTGGTTTTTACTGTTGTGAAATACAAAACAGCTAGTAACATCGCATATTCTTTGGTGTTTATGTCTTGATGCAATTACTTTATCACTGCTCTCAAGTACCACATCAGATAAATTAATCATGTGGCAATACGCTCAACAAGTCAACAACACATGCAATATATGTCACTATCCATATTTTGCTTTTTCACTACAGCTTGTCTTGTTATTTTGCTGTTAAGTTTTTTCAATTTGTTAACTGAAGGTTCGTGTCTTCTTTTTCTTTCTTTGTTTCAATTCGCCATCCTAACTTGTAGAGGCTCACTTCAGTACTTGACTCTAGGGTTGAACTAAGAAGCTTCGGCATAAATGTCATGACTGTCGCCCCAGGAGGGACAAAGTCGAATCTTGGGAATTCCTCTGCAGCCAAGTATGATCAGATCCATGAGTGGAAGTACTACAAGAAATACGAGGAAGGGCTCCGAGCCAGGACTAACATTTCCCAGGGTCCCGGGTCCACTCCAACAGAAGATCTTGCAGCGAAGGTGGTTGCATCGGTTCTAAAGGAGAACCCTCCAGCTTGGTTCACTTACGGCCAGTTCTCTGCTGTCCTGTCGATTTTGTATTATGCACCACTATGGTTTAGAGATTACCTCTATAGGCGTGTCATGAAATGTTAGTCCCTGGAAGAATAATGGTTGTATGGACTAAATAGAGAGAGAGAGAGAGAGCTGGACGCCTGGACATGCCTAGTTCAATTCATTGTACTGACAGCCTGTTACTACATATTCCTATATTGTATATACAGAGCTATGCTTTGTACCTGTTGGCAACTTGGCATACTACAGCTTCTTCCTGGGGCAGATTCAGGTTCAAAAGGCTTGATGTCATCTTCACTGAACCATGATAAATCTTCATCCGTGAACATACTCCCTACGTTCCAAATTTGGTGTGTTAGTTTTTTCTTCAGATATGGTTTACCACCTAGGCCCTGTTTGGCAGGGCTTCTCCAGCGGTTTCAAGAGCCGTTTGGAGCTTTTTTTTCACCAAACGGGGTAATATAAAATAGCTCCACACATGAAACCCCTAAAAACATGCTCTCACATCACAGAGCTCTTGGTGCGAAGGAGAAAAAATAGTGGCTTCTTCCGACTTCACCTTATCTCTATAAGAGTACATTTTGAGGAACCCTACATGTGGAGCTGTTTTACCAAATCATTTACCAAAATGACTCCAGCTCCACCGATAAAGTTATTCATAGAGCCGAAGCTAAAAATAATGGTTTCACTGGTGAGTGGAACCGTGCCAAATGGGGAGCAATATATTTAGAAAAGTCAAAATGTCTTCTAATTTGAAATAAGAGTATACGTCCCAATTTGAGTTCGAGTCTCTGTCCACGGATAGATTTTTTGGAGGCCCGCTTCTCTTGATGGATGGCTTGTCTTTCTCCGATGAAGAACAGGTGACACTTTTTGCGTCTCCATGTCTCTCTGTCATGTTGATACAATAATGATACCGAAGAGTTCTTCAGCGTACTCGCTGAGAGGAAACAAGTCCCCTCTCCTTGCTATACTTGGCCAAACGGCCTGAGCCCGATGGGCCAGCCCAGACACGGCCTGAAAAAGCACGGCCCAGGTCCGGCCCGGCCCATAGCCTTTCGTGTCGTGCCTGTGTAACAGAACCGCCTAAATCACATGGCCCACAGGCACCTATCATTGTTATTAATGACCTCTAACAGCCGGACCCGTGTCCCAGATGATCTAGAAGGTCCCGCCGGACTATATCAGTACCCGTTTCTCCGACAGGATCCCATTACAAAGCCATTACGGAATTACAACATTTCATAAAAAATACATCAGAGTAAAAGAGCGGAAAGAGTACTTAGCATTTAGATTATGAACCAGTTGTCCAAATAGAATTTAAGTGCAGTTATTACAAACCATAACTAATGACAGTAGCAGTGGAACAACAATACACCATACTTAGATAAAGGATAACAGGAACCCTGCCTACGGGTCCAACTTCACTCTTCCTCACTTCCTTCCTGAACGATAGTCACACAGCAGAAAGCGAGACAAACCTCCGGTTGCTGATCTCCTGCAACAGGGGTTAACAAACCCTGAGTACTGGGGTACTCCGCAAGACTTACCCGACTAAAGAAAAAGGGAATGAGACTAAGGAATGCAGGCTGAGGGGAGTCAAGGTAAGGCTTTAACAAGAGTCAAAGTATTTTGCGGAAAAGCAATACTAATCCTATTTTCAGTATTTTAGTCAACATTATTATAATCAATATCAATAGTTCTCAATTCTTTCACATATATTCTTCAATTCCATTTACTTATTCATTCTCAAAAACATCCTAGTTCCGAACCACTTTTCGGGGTAGGGCAGTGGATCCAGTCTGCATAATCGAGGAGCAACGACGATTCGAATCGATTAGTACTCAGCTGGGGATCCCTATCCACACTGCGTATGTAGCACTTAAGCTTGCATACGCCAACCCCGTCTAGCACGGCTTTTCCATCCCTTAATTGGTCCTGCGCCACCCGAGAGCACAGTACTCCTCTCGTCTCCAGGCACGCCGGCCACGAGGGTACACGCTACTCTCGCCATCTCTCCACTCCCAGTGCGTGGTTGTCGGTTCAAGCAATAGAGCCACCGGAGATAGGGCTTCCCGGAGTATGTGGCTAGTTGCAAAGTCTCGATCCAGCAAGCCTACAACGAACGGTCCCTAATTCTTTTCTGTCGGTGACCATGCATTGGGACTCTAACCCAAGTACACAGTTACCCAACGGTTTTCAAATCCATGCCCGTCGGCGATAAGACATGGGGCGCCGCCCCAAGTGCACATCAACTGAACGGATTCATTTTCAATTTCTATTTCCGTCGGCGTCGATGCATTGGGACTCTAACCCAAAGTGCAAAATCGTCCGAACGGTTTCCAATCTGTCGGCGACAATACATTGGGACTCTAACCCAAGTGCAAGTCATCCGAACAGTTGCAAATTGATATTCATTTTCATTTCTTTATTATTCATCAATAGTATATCATCATAGCTCAAAAAATAGCATTTTATGCAAAACTCTAATTAATTAAGCAGGGCTAAACATTTTTCAAATATTTTCATTTAAATCAGGTTTCAGGGGTGATATTCAAGGTAGGTAATGCAGCAACTTAGGTGACAATCAACTCCTATCAACCAATGCAGTAGTTTAACTCAAGTGATAAATTTTATAAAACACAAGGAGGGGCTAATGCACTGGGGCTTGCTTTGAATCGCGAAGAGTGTCGGATCGGGATCAGTCCCACAAATGTCAAAGCCCTGAACCACCTCGGGAATCACCTCCTCAGCAGTAGCCTCAACTTTTACTTCTTCGTTCACGGGCACTACACGTATGCAAAGATGCATGCTTATAATGATGCAATGGTACTGGATGCAAGATTTAAAAATCAAAATTTAATAAAGCATAAACTTGAGCACACCCTTTCTTCATACATTAACCATAAATAAATCTAGCCAGAGATGCCCTAGGTCATAGGTGGGTTTGACCTAGGATCGCAAGCAATCATAAAATCACACAAACCCTAAGTCATTAATATTTACTTTCCTTTTTAATAAACCAATTATCCTAATAGTAATTAATCACTAATTAAATTACTTCTAAATGAGCCCAAACTCTACCAACAGATAGACTCTGACCTAGAATAGTGCCAAACTAAATTTCATGATTTTTGGAATTACAGGGAATTAATTAAAATTCCTCAAAGTTGCACCTTTCAATTAATCTATTGATTTTTGATTCATATAGGAAGTACTCAACTCATACATTTAACATTTTTACTAAATACTACATATCACAGAGAGCATACATAAATATTTCCATAATTTTTCATGCAGTAAACTAATCTACACAAAAATGGCAAACTGCAGCACTGTTCATACAAAATAAATTAGAAAACTCCTTGGAAATTCCCTGAAAAAGATAAAACACAATTCAGCCCGGGTCGGCCCACTAGGAAACAACCGGCCCAGCCAGCCCACACACTCGCCCGCGCGCCCACTCTCTCTCCCAGGGGCGCTGACAGGTGGGTCCCGACTGCCAGCTCCCTCTTCCTCCCTCTGTTCTTTTGACCAGAGCGCCGGCGAGCGCCGACCGGCGGCTATCCGCCGCTCCGCGACTCCTCCATTGAAGGCGAGGCTATCTACGTGTTCCCCGGGACCTTGCGCACCCATTGATGTAGGTGTTCGGGCAACCTAGAGCTAGCAGCGAGCAAGGCCATGACCGTGGCGGCACTGAGCACGTCGGCGGCCATGGGCTAGCGCCAACATAGCTGTAGCGTTTAGGGAAATGGCTCGGGAGGGACGAGGAACTCACCACGGTCCTAGACCGGCAGTTGGTTCGGGCGGAGACGAGGCGTAGAGATGAGCTCGACGACAACGACGAGCCCCGGCGGCTCGGAACTGACGGCGAGGCCCTGTTCCGGCGATCCTAAGGGACCAAACAAAAGAACGTTGTGCGCATGAGAGACTAGACACAACCCCGGAGTCGAAACATGCCTAAGAATGACCAAAACATACCCAAGAAGCCCGGCTCCGACGACGAAACCCCACGGCGGAGCTCCGGTCGGAACCGAGAGGGGCGACAACGACTTCCGGGCGACTTCGTCGATGTCACCCTCCCAAACAGGACTCAAACGACGCATAATGGATTTATGAGGCTAGCAGCATGACCAATTTCACAGTGGTGGAGCAACGGCGGCGAATTCGGTCGGGAACCGAGAGGCGTTCGCCGGCGACCGAGGGGAGAAAAGGAACGGGACGGGGTGCTCGACGCCTTTTACGGACAGGGAAAGGGGGTGGATAAGCTCGAGCAAGTACCGGGGTCCCCCTGCGACCCTCGCGCGGCAGCGTCCGGGCCCCGGCCGGCCGGACGGCAGCCGGCGCGCGTGCCCTGCCCACTGTATGGGCCCGTGTACGGTAGGGCAGTGCAAGGTCAAATCCTATTTTTGCTAATTATAGCCTAATCCGAGTAGCTACAGTAGGAGTACCCAAAATAAAAGTTGTGGATAATTTTGTGTAGAATATTTTTTCTTTTTGAACTATATTCAAATTCTGCTCGGTTTTGAAAATATTCCAATGGGGGTAAATAGGGTTTTTAAATTTTAATTGCAATCCAGTGAAATTCTCCAAAATTTCCTCAATAACTTGAAAATATGCAAACATAAAAGTTGTTCCACTAGTTGAGCTCTACAGCTTTCATTAAGGGAGTTTGGTCAGATTTCCTGTAGTTTTTAAAATGATGTTTTAAATTTGAATTTCAAAACAATAATTAGGGTTTAATTCAAATTTTTATTTAAGAACTTCAAAATCCCTCAAAATAAAACTTGTTCCATTTTGAAAGATCTACAACTTTTATTAAGACATTTCATTTAGTTTTTGAATTAGGGTTTTAGGGTCCAATTAGGGTTTAAATCAATTTTTCTTTTTAATTTCCAAATCAATTTTGAATACACAATCAACCATGCTTTTGCATACCAAATCACTCTAATGCCCTATGCACAACCATATGCAGGGAATTAAAATTATTTTAATTGATGCACAGGGTTAGGGTGTTATGCAGGATGATTAGCAGTTAATGATGATGACATGACAGATTTAATTAACCGTAACACCAGAGGTGTTACAGCCTGGCACGGCCCGTCCATAGTGCCATGCCTGGGCCGGTAATTCGGCCCATAGTGCCGGCCCAGGCACAGCACGACTAACAGGCCGGCCGGCACAGGCACGATTATAGCCGTTGGATGCGCTCCTCCCCTCCATTCGACATTTCATATCCGACCGTTGGGGGCGGCCGTATAAAAGGGGATCACCGCGGCCGGCTGCGCCCCATCCCTAACCCTAATTCATTTTTCCTCCCTCGCCCCGCCGCGACTCGTCTCGCTCTCCCTCTCGTCTCTCTCGACTCCGCTCGATCTTCTCCCCTTCCGGTGGCGTACTGAGCCATCGGTGGCCGGCACTGGCACACGGCACGGCGTAGAGCATCCCACTTCTTTGATCCTGCATCACGGATGTAGCCTCGTCCTCTCTCTATGTTCCTCTTTATTGGTATAAATTAACTGCACTCTATTAAAGATTATTTTTATCAAGGTATCCGCAAGCGCACAGATAAAACACCGATGTAGCACTTCACCAGACAATCCCGGTTTTAATATCGAACCCAAAGGAACAGTATGTGATACTGACTAAGTTTATTGATTCTTAATCTGATAATACAATCAATCCAGAGAATATCAAGAATGAGGAGATAACAAATGATTATCTAGATCTGACAACCGGTATACTTTGAATAATATCGTTCTAATCAGGCAGTGAAATGAATAAGAGCGGAAATCAGAATTCCATCCTACCAAACACTTATGCACCTATCGATCCTATCAACGGGAAGTGGACTACAGAGGACTCAACGCAGCTGTCACCTATGCGATATACCACTATCCGGCCAATCAGGGGACATTCACAAGTAATTATAGCCCAGACACCACGTCTACACTATAAACTACTACTTCAACCAAGGAGCTACCAAGATCAAAGCACTCAAATAGAGTTGTAAACTTAAGAACGAATAAGGACAAATGCTTACTTGAATCAGGATGTTGAATACAAAAGTACCTCAGAACGCAACTCCGGGCGAGGGAGCTGAGTCCAGACGAACACAGCAACAAAGAAGCTCGGACAGGCCGGGACTCCTCCGAATCTCTACTCATCTACTTTATCTCTCTAATCTCTCTCTTGATTGCTAGCCTAGATCTAGTGGATATCTATCTAATGCTTCAGGGTCTTTATCTCTTGATCTGGCTCTCTTCCAGGGAGGTCTGGCCCTCTATTTATAGGCCGGTGGGATGCACGCGCGCCGTTAGATCAAACCAACTTAACCAAGGGCTCAGATGACTCCTAATAGGCGGTGGCAGAAGACTCCAGAAGACGGTGGAGAAAACCCTAGGAGGGCGCTGCCCGGCCCCCCTTGGGGCCGGCCAGCCCCACCTGGCCAGGTGTGGGCCCCTGCTTGCTTCGGGTATGTTCTACACTCTTCCAGGGTCTTCGTGATGATGTTTCCTTCGCGTGCAAGTTTCATGGTATTTATGCTCTTTAATCCTTCTTTTAAGCTTTTCTGGAAAATCGCCTGGGAAATAGACAATTCACCAAAACTCGTGGAATCTGTCAGTAATAACCCTATTCTACTGGATATTCAGGTTTAATGCAGGGATAATTGGTAATAAAATTTGGACGATAACAAGTGTCAACAATTACCCCCACAATTAGGCTTTTGCTCGTTGTTGGCGGTCCTTACCAACATAAATATAACATCATTTAATACTAAAATAAATAGAGAATATGGCTTTATCTAATCTTTTCACGAGTTTTGTTGTGCACCTAACTTACAGGAATAGCATGTGGAAATGCATAGAAATCTCAAGGAAAGCGCACTTCCAGGAAGCGTATTCAAAGAAGGCGCAAATTAAGAAAATGAGAAAGCCCAAATTAAACAATAAACCAAATCCATTCGCAACCACGAGGGAGGCCCAGGCCCATAGAGGAACCGACCAACCGAAGACGAAGGCCAGATGGCACTCCCCGGGGACCGATCGCCCCCGGGGGCGGCCGCCCCCCTGGTGGGGCCTCCCGGGCCCATCCTCCTCAGGCGGTGCCTATGGCGGTTTGGCACAGGCGGTTTCACCTCCTACCATACTTAGAACGCCCAAACCGCCCTTGATCAACTATAAATAGATGTGCTTCACCCCCTCCAACACACACACACCAACATTTGGAGCACTACACCTCACATTTCTTACTTGTTCTCTCTAGTTTAGTAGTAGTAGTAGAGCAAGGCAAAGCTATCAAGGAGAGCTTGTCTCCTTGGAGGAATCAAGAACATCTTGGTATGAATACACATCGGTTCTCCTCTATGAGCAAGCTCTTATCTTATTTATATAGCAATGCATCTGAATTAGAGTATAGTCTTGTCCATATTATGATCATAACATGTAAACTAGTTCATAGTCTATGTGTTATGTTCTTGATATGTTCATCAAAGTTCTTCATCGTTCATCAAATTAGTATGAATAGAGGAAGAACTAAGGATGGGATAATAGTTCGTTGTGCTGTCATGGTTGCTCCTAGCTGAGCCTGTCAATCCGTAGGGTTGGGGTCCCGGGGGGCTAGGAGTTGTTTCCAATTACACGGGCGTGGTGCTCGGGTATGCGGGAATCAGCGGATATGTCGGTACCCCACGGACAGAGAGGTAGGTGGGCAGGTGGTGACAGCCCTGTCTATTCCTAGCATTCCCCCACGTTCGGGTATTGAGTAGGAGTTCGTAAAGTCTCTATCGGCTGGCAGACCAGCTGCAGGGATCTCCCTATCATCCCAGATTTAGTCCTGATCCTAGTCTTATTAATTCGATGTAATTACTATTCGTTGCATAGCTGTATATGACCAATGCCTACTCATGTAGTTATTCTTCATTCTTTATTTTATCTTTTATCCTTGAGGTTGCTCCGATGCGTGTGTCCACTATCTTATAAACCTGTTTTAACCCCTGCCTATGCTATGCCTACCTATGCATTCAATAAGTGATCATGTTTATATCAAAAGCTAGATGAATTCACCATGCCCTCCTATGGGAAATTATAAATACAACACCCTTGAATATTCACGGGTTGAAATGCTACAATGATAGTTCTGTGCGCTTGCAGAGTAATTTTATTCCTTATTGAGCTATCGATTGGCGTACCTAAGTACCGTTACTTAAGGATTGTAATTCTTGTTGCACCCCATGGCGCCGTGCCACAGTTTTGCATATCGTAAGTAATGACGGTTAGGAAGGCCAATCTGGCACTTCTAACTGCTATTACCTAGACTGCATTACCTAGCCCGGCGCCACTAAGGGCCAAGGATTACCTTTCTGAAGTAATGGTGGTTGGGAATGCCAACTTATGTTTCTAGTATTATTATTAAGGACGGACATTTAGTCTATCTTTTGTAATAATGCTAAGAAACGCCAACAAGCATTTCTGCCGCCGTTGCCGGGGATGGACTTTTAGCCTATCTTTTGTTAGGACGTTAAGAATGCCAACACTCGTCCCGAGAAAAAGGTTGGTTTTAAAATATAAGATATTTAGAGAGAATGGAGCATTTAAAACATAACTTGAGAGTGCATTATATAAAACTAGTCTAGTCATGCATGTACTATGGAATTCAAAGTGTCTACCATGAATCTTTGAGTAGTTGAAAAACAGAATAGCTTGAAAATAGATCACTCTCTTCCTTTAGTTAAGTCAATTGGAGGGTATGTAATTTTGCAAATAAACTTGGCTTTACCTTCTCCTTTGTTGTACTCTCGAATCACTGATATATCTGGTATTTTTTATCCTTACCAAGGCATTGCCTTCTATATCCTAGTTCTAAAAAGCTTATGTGGATCTCAGGTAGGTAAAACATTAAAACATACTTACATTGTATTTACTGTAAAGTCAAACAATGAATCCACAGAGAAATGAGGCATATGATCGAATTAAGCTTTATTTGGTGGAATATGGTGGAACCTAATTCTACCTTGCTCCTTAAGAAAATAAATCTCTCTTTTATACAACTGAGCTTATTCAGAGGGTATGAGCTATCTTTTTCTCTTTTTTTTCAAGGGAGGCGAGTATCTAAGTACCCATTGTTTTAATTTCTTCGGACACTTGTCCATTTTTTATACTCCCTTCTTATTTTGCATAGCCCATACCTCTTTTGAATTTAGTAGTTGAGAGATTTTAACAAAACATGGAGCAATTATTTGGTGACTATGCTATATAATTATTTTTTGGTGTTTTCTCCCAGTGTAGGAGGAAAACATTTTTAATAGAATGACTCGCTATTACTCCGGATTAGAGTAATGCTTATGTGGAATTGGCACTTGATTCGAAAATATGACAGATTTCTTCAAAGGGTTACAAAGGTTGACCAAACTCAGTACAAAGACAAGTATTATATGTAGTAGGCTTCTATCCTATATATGGCTCTGGTAGGACAATATTTTTAGCACAAAGGAGAGGTATAACTAATCATTTAAATTTTCAAAATAAAATCTCCAAAGACAAAACATCAGGAATTGAGTTCTCATTTTCAACTATATCATGTTTCACAACGACTTAAGCAATCATGGGGCCCATATAAATAGTTTCTAATAGTAATATGATTCCTAGAAAAGTGTTATATAATTTATTCTTAAGCCATGAATTAAACAATCTTTTCTTCTCTTTTAAAAGTAATTTTAGCATGCAAATTTTAATTCGGATCGAAACAGAAATCAACACATATGCAATTATATTGTATGGGGATCAAACCTGACCATGACCGAGAAGGGGATGCAGAGGGTGCAGAGAGGGGCCGGCCGGCCCAGGCAGGGCGCCGGGCGGCGTGCCTCTGTGGTCCCACGGGGTCCACTTCGGTGCGCGAGGTCCTGATTCGATTGTCGTCTGAATTACGTGATTTTCTCGAGCGAATTGATTTCCATAGTCGCGATGTGCCTCCTCCACACTTGTTTTCCTGCATACTTTTCTGCTGCAACATATGGAGACAATATGCGTACTAAAAATATAGAGAGTAGAGTAGATTAAACCATTAATATTGATAAAAAGAATAAGGCACTTTATTTATTAATGATACTAGATAACTCTGACAACTGACTGAGCTAACGACTGCCCTAGCTCATTAGGCTTTCCTAACACACTTAATATTATAAATCAAACCTAGCACACTCGATAATACAATCAAACCTAACACTCTTGTGCCTTATTACATAGATAAAGAGGGCAACTTAAGGCTGCCCCTACTTTGCGAGCTTCCTAATTTCTTCCTTAAGCTCAACAATCTCTTCTTTCAGCTGATCTTTTTCGCGCTTGAGACTACGAATTAACTTGACATTGATATCTATCTGCATAGTCATGTCGCTCATAACTTTGTTCCTTAAATCTTCATTCCTCTCTATACCCCTAACGGTGCTAGAGAGAGCTTCCATCTTCTCATTGAGGATTCGTAGAGAGAGCGGCGGCTGTCTAGGGACTTTCTCTAGTGCTGATGTTGATGTAGCCCACTGTCTCTTGGGCGGAGGTGATATGAACTCGGTGTAGCGGATTTGGCCTGGACGTGCACGAACTCCTTGGATGGCATGGCGAGCAGTGGTGTACTTCGCACATACCAGCGTTCCGTTCTTGTCGGTTTTGACCGACAGGAGTCGCTCATTGTCTCTAGGTGGAAGAAGTGGGGTGCCTCGGAGAATAGTGATCTGCTTCCCCCGGGTACCATCTTCTAGCAGCAGTCTCTCAGGTGGCGATGGCAGAGCAGGCTGAGCATGCGTGTAGTAAACTTGCTCGAACTACTGGGGCACGGTAGCAAGATGCTTCGGTGGCACGATGGCGAGGTGCTTCGGTGGTACGATGGCAAGGGGCTTTGGCTACGCGAGGACGATGGCCTTCGAGTCATCGCCTTGGATCTTGCCGGAGTTAGCGCCGACGACCGCTTCGCCTGCCATTGCTACTAGATCTAAACTAGAGAGTTTCTTTGGAGGAGAGGAAGACAATGATAATGGGATGGCATTTGAGGGCGGTATAGGTGCGTATTTATATGGGTTTTCAGGAGACAGGATAAGATCAAATCTAAGTTCTATAGGATTCATACGAAAGATTATCCGTACGCATCGGGAATCTACGGGATTGTGTTTAGAAAAGATAGAGAAAGAAAAGGAAACAAGAGTCGGGACGAGAGGGGACAGGGGAGCGCCGCCCGGCCCCACCTGGTGTCCTCCCAGGGTGGCCGTGCTCATGAAGCCTCTAGACTCTTCCTACTTCCTATTAGTTATAATGCGCGATAATTTTTCGTAATGGATAATGACGGGACTAAAAAGTGAGTAGTTGGACAAAGTCCAGCCCGTCGACAACTTCTGAATTAAATGGTTCTAAAAATAATTTAAGTCGGTGACCATTTACCTTGAATAACATACCTTCGTGTTATTGTAGAGTTACCGCTCCATGTGGCGATGCATTCACGACCGTAAATGGTCCTTCCCATTTGCTTCGTAGTTTTCCAAGCCCGAATAATTTGAACCTAGAATTAAAAAGTAATACCTTATCTCCTAGTGCAAACTCTTTCTTCTTGATCCTCTTGTCATGCCACCTTTTTGTTCTTTCTTTATAGATCTTTGAATTGTGATAAGCCTTTTCTCTCCATTCTTCTAATTCTGAATAACTGCATTTTTCTCTTTTCTCCAGCGACTTCAAAGTCCATATTCCATCTCTTAATCCATCTCTTAATAGCCCAGTGGGCTTTATGCTCTAACTCCACTGGTAAATGATAGGTCTTACCATATACTAGATGGTAAGGTGACATGCCCAAAGGTGTCTTGTATGCGGTCCGATATGCCCAAAGTGCTTTAGGTAATCGATCCTTCCATGCAGTACCCATTTCATTTACTGTTTTTTGTAGAATATTCTTGATTTGTTTGTTTGATGTTTTTGCCTGGCCACTTATCTGAAGATGGTATGGTGTAGCAATATTATGACGGATGCCATGAGCTTGCAAGTATCGGTGAAACTTTTTATCAGTGAAGTGTGTTCCTCCGTCACTAATGACCATCCTTGGTGTTCCAAACCTTGGAAATATAATCTCTTCGAACATCTTCTTTGAATGTTTGGAATCAGCATTCATGCATGGCATAGCTTCTACCCACTTGGATACATAGTCAACTGCCAGCAGAATGTATTCATAATTTCTTGATTTCACAAATGGTCCCATGTAATCAATTCCCCAAACATCAAAGAGCTCGATCTGGAGATTGTTGGTGAGTGGCATAGCATCTTTTGCATTGATATTTACATGCCTCTGACATGATCCATATCTCCGGACAAAATCTTTGGTGTTTTCATACATAGTTGGCCAAAAGAACCCACTCTGCCAGATTTTAGCATGAGTGCGGAATGCTCCATAATGACCTCCATATGGTGATGCGTGGTATTTCTGAATGATCTGCATGCCCTCTTCTACTGGTACACATCTTCTAAGTAATCCATCTGAACAAATTCTGAAGAGGTATGGCGGATCCCATATGTGGAGACGACTTTCATAAATAAGCTTCTTTTTATTTTTTCCTGGTGGTACATAACCTGCAACCATAAAGTTGACAATATTCGTGTACCAAGGGTCTGACTTAGTCACTTTAAACAATATGTCATCTCTCAATGAATCATTAATAGGCAATTCCTGAGGTTTCTCAAAGTGCATTCTAGACAAGTGATCAGCAACTGGATTTTCTATTCCTCTTCTGTCTTTAATTTCTAAGTCAAATTCTTGGAGTAACAAAATCCATCTTATCAAACGAGGTTTAACATCTTTCTTAGTGACCAAATATTTTAAAGCAGCATGATCATAATAAACAATTACTTTTGCTCATATTAAGTAAGATTTAAATTTATCAATAGCAAAAACAACAGCCATGAGTTCTTTTTCAGTTGTTGCATAATTTAATTGTGCTCCTGTCATAGTTTTACTAGCACAAGCAATTGCATGATGCTTCTTATCTTTTATTTGTCCTAATACTGCCCCTACAGCATAATCACTAGCATCACACTTAATTTCAAAAGGTAAAGACCAATCTGGGGGTTGAATGATTGGTGCTGATGTAAGTGTTTCTTTAAGAATATTAAAAGATTTTAAACATGCATCATCAAATTCAAAAGGAACATCCTTAGCTAGCAAGTTAGTCAGTGGTCTAGCAATATGTGAAAAATCTTTTATAAATCTGCGATAAAAACCACAATGACCAAGAAAACTTCGGATTCCTTTTATATTAACAGATGGAGGTAGTTGTTCAATTACTTTAATTTTTGCCTTGTCTACCTCTATACCTCTTTCAGACACTAAATGTCCTAACACTATTCCTTCTCTAACCATAAAATGATATTTTTCTTAATTAAGGACTAAGTGCTTTTCTTCACATCTCTGCAAAACCTTATCTAGATTTTCTAGACAATCATCAAAAGTTTTTCCATAAACTGAAAAATCATCCATAAAAACTTCCATGATTTTTTCTATCATTTTAGAAATATAGACATCATGCATCTTTGAAAAGAAGCAGGTGTATTACATAATCCAAAAGACATTCTTCGATAAGCATAAGTTCCATAAGGACATGTAAAAATGGTTTTGCTTTGATCATCAGGGTGGATAGGAATTTGGTGATATCCAGAATAACCATCAAGGAAACAAAAGAAATAATTATTTGCCAAACGCTCTAACATCTCATCAATGAAGGGCAACGAAAAATGATCTTTCTTGGTTGCTTTATTGAGTTTTCTATAATCTATACACATTCGCCATCCTGTAACAGTTCTCTTGGGTATCAATTCATTTTTATCATTTTTAACTATGGTCGTACCACCCTTTTTAGGTACAACTTGAACAGGGCTTACCCACTCACTATGTGGAACATGATAAATAATCCCAGCATGCAAAAGTTTCAAGACATCTTTCTTAACAACTTCCCTCATCGCATTTTGAAGCCTACGTTGGGGCTCTCTAGAAGGTATAATTTCTGGGTTGGTTGGAATACAATGGGTGCATAAAACAGGACTAATCCCTTTAAGGTCTTGGAGTGAATAACCAAAAGTAGCACGATGTTTTTCTAAGACAGTTATTAATCTAAAAGACTCTTCATCAGAAAGTTTATCACTAATAATCACAGGAGAATTTTGATCATTATTCAGAAAAACATACTTAAGACCAGAAGGTAGTTGTTTAAGCTCAATTGAAGGCTTAGGTGACTCTAGTAATTCATCCAGAGATTCAGGGTCAATCGGATCCTCCTCCTCTTCATTAATGAAGAACTGAGTATCATCCTCTAAATTAGGTTCAATAAATCCCTCAAATGACACAGCCTTAACTTCTTCTATCGGATCTAACTCAGAAGGTGGCTCTGCCTTAGCTTTTAATGCATGAGTTATAGGCACTGAGAGATTAAATCCCTTCCCAAGTTTAATATCTATATTTCCCACACAACCTTCTTGCAAAAGCTTTCCAATTGGTAATCCAATCATTACATCAAAATCCTAAACATCAAAGATATAAAAATTCAGCAAAATTCAGAATTCATTAATCATAGTAGGAAGAGAACATAAAGCACCTGAATTAGGAATAATATGTCCTGAACGATTTTTCAATAATTTATTTCTAAGAATTAATGGCATATCTTTCAATAATTTTTCAGCAAATGTAAGAGACATGATATTGACACCTACTACTGGATTATAAGAGGCATCAAAAGGATATGCATCAATTTGACATTTAATAGTAATGGCAGGAGAATTTAAACGAATTATATCATTTGAAACCTCGGATTCTATCAACCACTCATTACTTATAACAAAAATCAATTCTCTTGTTATCTCTTTAAGGAATTTTAAATCAGCAGGATATGAAACATTAAAACTTTTAAAATTCATAGACTCTTGTGGTTTCATAATTTTATGGTAGCATGAGGAGTTTCCATAATCATCAAAAAGTTCATCCTCAAATTCAAGCATAAAATTAGAAATAAGAATTATCTCCTCATTAGATAGTTCAGGTAAAGGTTGAGATGATTCAAACAAAAGTTTAGAATTGAATGACAAAAATTCATCTTCTAACAACTTTTCTTTCTCTTCAGGAAGATCAATTAAAATATTAGTAAGAATAGTTTTAGCATGTGAAGCAGTAATATGTGTAAATGCTCCTCATGCGGCCAAATTAAGGTATTCTTTATTTTTATCATCAAGGCCTAAAAAGAAATGTTGCAAAAGCATAAGTTCTGACAAAGCAAGATTAGGTCCAGAATTTATAAATCCATCAAAGCGTTCCCAAACATTGCCTAATGATTCGTTATCTAATTGTTTAAATCTAATAATTTCAAAACGAAGTTTAGCGACCTTTTCGATAGGGAAAATTTAAGACAAAAATTAGCACGCAATACTTCCCAATCTCCTTGGCTACTCCCAACATGGCGATTATACTATTTCTTTGCTTTTCCCATTAATAAAAACGGGAAGAGTTTCTATCTTAAAGTTTCATCTGCCATGCCCTTAATGTGCAAACATGAACATGTCTGCTCAAAATCGGCTAAATGGGAATAGGGGTTTTTGCTAGAACTACCAGAAAAAATGTGATTCTGAACTAACTTAATTAATCTTGGGCGTAACTCATAGCCAGATGATGTGATGGGTAAAGATGATTCTTTTGGCTGGAGATACGATCCCGATGGTGCTCCATATTGATATAAAAGTTGGGACGTGGGTTCCATACTTTAAAAGGTAAAAGATAAAAGATAAAAGTATAATACAAGATTAAGATAGACTAAGCCAAAATTAGCAAACCGTTCCCCGGCAATGGCGCCAGAAATGCTTGTTGGTATAAATTAACTGCACTCTATTAAAGATTATTTTTATCAAGTTATCCGCAAGCGCACAGATAAAACACCGATGTAGCACTTCTCCAGACAATCCCGGTTTTAATATTGAACCCAAAGCAACAGAGTTGTAAACTTAAGAATGAATAAGAGAACAAATGCTTATTGAATCAGGATGTTGAATACAAAAGTACCTCAGAACGCAACTCCAGACGAGTGAGCTGAATCCAGACGAACACAGCTACGAAGAAGCTCTGATAGGCCGGGTGTTGGCGGTCCTTAGCAACATAAATATAACATCATTTTAATACTAAAACAAAAAGAGAATAGGGCTTTATCTAACCTTTCCACGAGTTTTGTTGTGCACCTAACTTACAGAGATAGCACATGGAAATGCATCAAAATATCAAGGAAAGCGCACTTCCAGGAAACGCATTCCAATAAGGCGCAAATCAAGAATAAAAGAGAAAAGCCCATTAAAGCATCAAACGGGATCCATCCGTAACCGCGGGGGAGGCCCAGGCCCAGGAAGCAACCGACCACCCAAAGGCGGTGGCCAGTTGCCGCCTGCCAGGGACCAACCGCCCCCCAGGTGGCACTTCCTGGGCCCAGTCTTCAGCCACAGTACTCAAGGCGGTTCCCTGATGGCGGTTTCACCTCCTACCATACTTAGAACGCCCAAACCGCCCTTGATCAACTATAAATAGATGTGTTTCGCCCCCTCCAACACTTACACACCAACATTTGGAGCACTACACCTCATATTTCTTACTTGTTCTCTAGTCTAGTAGTAGTAGAGCAAGGCAAAGCTATCAAGGAGAGCTTGTCTCCTTGGAGGAATCAAGAACATCTTGGTATGAATACACATCGGTTTTCCTCTATGAGCAAGTTCTTATCTTATTTATATAGCAATGCATCTGAATTAGAGTATAGTCTTGTCCATATTGTGATCATAACATGTAAACTAGTTCATAGTCTATGTGTTATGTTCTTGATATGTTCATCAAAGTTCTTCATCTTTCATCAAATTAGTATGAATAGAGGAAGAACTAAGGATGGGATAATAGTTCGTTGTGCTGTCATGGTTGCTCCTAGCCGAGCCTGTCAATCCGAAGGGTTGGGGTCCCGGGGGGCTAGGAGTTGTTTCCAATTACACGGGCGTGGTGCTCGGGTATGCGGGAATCAGCGGATATGTCGGTACCCCACGGGCAGAGGGGTAGGTGGGCAGGTGGTGACAGCCCTGTCCATCCCTAGCATTCCCCCAGGTTCGGGTATTGAGTAGGAGTTCGTAAAGTCTCTATCGGCTGGCAGACCAGCTGCGGAGATCTCCCTATCATCCCAAACTTAGTCCTGATCCTAGTCTTATTAATTCGATGTAATTACTATTCGTTGCATAGCTGTATATGACCAATGCCTGCTCTCGCAGTTATTCTTTATTCTTTATTTTATCTTTTAACCTTGAGGTTGCTCCGATGGGTGTGTCCACTATCTTATAAACATGTTTTAACCCCTGCCTATGCTATGCCTACCTATGCATCCAATAAGTGATCATATTTATACCAAAAGCTAGATGGAATTCATCATGCCCTCCTACGGGAAATTATAAATACGACACCCTTGAATACTCACGGGTTGAAATGCTACAATGATAGTTCTGTGCGCTTGCAGAGTAATCTTATTCCTTACTGAGCTATCGATTGGCGTACCTAAGTACCATTACTTAAGGATTGTAATTCTTGTGCACCCCACGGCGCCGTGTCACAGTTTTGCATATCGTAAGTAATGACGGTTAGGAAGGCCAATCCGGCACTTCTAACTACTATTACCAGACTGCATTACCTAGGCCAGCGCCACTAAGGGCCCAGGATTACCTTTCTAAAGTAATGGTGGTTGGGAATGCCAACAAGCATTTCTAACGCCGTTGCCGGGGATGGACTTTTAGTCTATCTTTTGTAATGACGTTAAGAAATGCCAACAAACATTTCTGGCGCTGTTGCCGGGGATGGACTTTTAGTCTATCTTTTGTAATGACGTTAAGAAATGCCAACACCGGGACTCCTCTGAATCTCTACTCATCTACTCTATCTCTCTAATCTCTCTCTTGATTGTTAGCCTAGATCTAGTGGATATCTATCTAATGCTTCAGGGTCTTCATATCTTGATCTGGCTCTCTTCCAGGGGGTCTAGCCCTCTATTTATTGGCCAGTGGGATGCACGCGCGCCGTTAGATCAAACCGACTTAACCAAGGGCCCAGATGACTCCTAATAGGCGGTGGTAGAAGATTCCAGAAGACGGCGGGAGGAAACCCTAGGGGGCGCCGCCCGGCCCCCCTTGGGGCTGGCCGGCCCCACCTGGCCAGGTGTGGGCCCCTGCTTGCTTCGAGTATGTTCTACACTTTTCCAGTGTCTTCGTGATGATGTTTGCTTCGCGTGCAAGTTTCGTGGTATTTATGCTCTTTAATCCTTCTTTTAAGCTTTTCTAGAAAATCTCCTGGAAAATAGACAATTCACCAAAACTCATGGAATCTATCAGTAATAACCCTATTCTATTGGATATTCACGTTTAATGTAGGGATAATTGGTAAAAAAATTTGGACGATAACAAGTTTCAGCACTATTCTTCTTCTCCGATGACCTCACCAGTACCGGTAGCCGTCGATTCTGGTGCTCCGGATTCAAATCCGTCGAGCAACCAGGGTCATCGTCGATGACGCCGGCGATTTTGGTGCTCCGGCTGCCAAGGTAAGAAACCCTAACCCTAACCCTACCCCTAATCCTAACCCTAGTCGTAGATCTGACTATTTGTTTGCTCTTTTTTGTAGCCGTTGAGGAACCGGGACGCCGACACCGGCGACAGACGATGCCGAGCTCCGGAGAAGAAACTATTGAAGTCGACGGCAACGAAGAGAGGCGGCTGTGCGGGCTAGCCGGAGATGATGACGAGGATGACCTGCGCGAGGACGCCGAGGCACTCTTTGGCCGTAGCGCTCAGGCTCCCGTGGACCTTGACGGGGACGGGGTAGAAGGGGCGGTAGGAAATGATGATGACGACGACGACAATAGCGCCAAGTGCTGTCGTCCCTCTACCTCAGTTGTGTGGCAAGATTTCAAGAAGCTCTTCAAAAAGGTGAATGGTAAGAAAGTTAGGTATGGCGCTAAGTGCCTCCATTGCGAGAATCAGTACTCTGGCCTCTCATCTAGTGGCACTAGTCATCTTATCCTCCATAGGGATAAATGCCCTAGGAGGTGTGAGAAAAATCGCAAGTCTCAGTCTCAGATTTATTTTAATCCTGATGGTAGTATGCGTAATTGGGAGTACTGTCCTGTGGTGGCTCGTACTCAACTTGTTCTCTTGCTTGCTAGGCTTGATGTGTCTATTTCTTTGGGTGAATCTGATGCCTTTGAAGAGTACATTCGAACTGCTCATAACCCTAAATTGTTCCTGTTTCTAGGCTTCTGCTATGAGAAGGCTTAGACCTGTTCTGTCTAAGTATCTAGGTATTGATTTTGTTGATAATGAAAATGATGAACCAACTAATGATCAATCTAGGGCATCTGATACTATGTTTTTGCATCAGAGATGTGCACGCCATATCATTAATCTGATAGTTAAGGAGGCCTTAACCACTCTGAAGCCTTTGATTGAAACATTTAGACTTGCAATTTCTTTCTTGAACTCATCTAACCAGAGAATTGCATCATATAAAAGCTATTGCATTGCCACTGGTATTAAGAATAGATGCTTTCAACTTGACATGGAAGTAAGGTGGAATTCTACCTATTTGATGCTTAAGCACTTGTTTCCTCACAAGGTTCCATTCACTACTTTTATCCAAGCTCAGTATCCTAGAACTGAAGGTGGTCAATTGCTTTTAACTGATGAACACTGGGTTATGGGTGAGAAAGTACTTAAGTTTTTGAACTGTTTTATGATGCCACTGTTGCTTTGTCTGGTGTGTACTATCCTACAGCACCTCTAATGATTCATTACCTGGTTAAGATAGCTATACACTTAAAGAACTATGCTAATGACTGTCACTTAAGACCTGTGGTTCAACCTATGATAGACAAATACAATAAATATTGGAGGGACATATCTTTGCTTTATTCTTTTGCATTCATTCTGGACCCTAGAGCTAAAATGAAAGGTTTCAATAGAGTGCTAAGGAGGTTGGGTAATCTGACTAGTATTGATTACACTACCTATGAGCTTAGCACTAGAGCTAGACTTACTGATGTTTATAACAAGTATGAGGACGAGTATGGCAGTGTTAGGTTGAGGAGGACTGTCCCTCCTAACCTATCTGGTAAGAAAAGATCTGCCTGGGATGAAATTTATGATGATGATGGTGATGGTAGCTCTAGTGGTGGTATGCATCCTGTAGCTAGTTCTTTGAGTATGTCTAGAGATACCTCTGCAACTGCACTGTTGCATGCTGCAACTTCTTCTGCTTCTAATGCTTCTGAACTTATCTCTTACTTGGACTGTGACACTGTGAACCAGTTAGATGATGATTTTAACATCCTCAATTGGTGGCATCAGCACAAGTTAACCTATCCAGTGTTGTCTATTATGGCTAAAGATATTTTGACTGTACCGATTTCTACCATATCTTCAGAATCCACGTTTAGTATGACTGGCAGGATCATCGAGGACCGGCGGAGGCGGCTGAGGCCTGAAATGGTGGAGATGCTTACTTGCATCAAAGGCTGGGAGGCTGCAGAAGCAAGGATGCAACAGATGGTGGAGGACAAGGAGCTGGAAGAAGCATTTGAGGATCTTCATTTAGCTACTTGATTGATCATCATTTATGTAATATCTGGTCTGTAATATTGTGTACTGGACAATGTACTTTGAACTTGAACTAATATGGAGCTGGGCTGTACTCTTTTTTCTTGTTTAGGGTTTCTCACAAGGGTGAGTTTTACTTAGACAGGTTTTTAATGAGGCAGCCATTGCACTAAAGCTCCCAGTTGTCTAGTTTTTGGTTATCTTATGCTGTGTCTAAGTGTCAAATGTGATCTGTGAGACTGTGATTGTGAATGAGTTCTAGGAATTTGAGTTGTTATTCTAGGAATTTGACTTGTGATTCTGTGATATGTGAATGTGAATTTTTTCTATGATCATGGAGGTGTGGAACACCCCCTCGTGCCTGGGCTGGCACGGGCACGGTAGTGCCGCCGTGCCCAGCGGCGCGGCACGACATGACTAACAGATGATAGTGCCGTGCCTGGGCCTGAAGTTAGGCACGGCGGCACTAACAGGCATGGCACGGAAGTTTGCCGTGCTTGGTCATGCCGTGCCTAACTGGGCCGTGCCCAGTCGTGCTCGTGCCCGTGCCGTGCCGGGCGGCCCATTTGGCCAACTATACTCCATGCGTTCGGTGCTCAGCGGTTGAGAGCGCGTTGTCTGGCCGATGTAGTAAGAGCGACAAGAATGTTGAAATGCTTCCCCGTTATTTCTTCTTGCACTCAGCGGAGAGTGCGATAACGTGTAATGAGTACAATTGTAGACAGACAATTGGACTCAATGGAATGAGAAACCACCGACAAATGATGGTTATCAACTTGACCGTCAAGTTTTATTTCTCAACAAAAATTTAAGACTTATAGCATGAATCGCAAAATGTGCGCTAGTTTCACATATTGGACCATGTTAAGGGTCGTAATGCAAACATGCTTGCATCGAATTACTCAGAACTAGCCACTGCTGCACGCGCTTCGCTGCGGGTGATGTGTTTGGTATTACGTTGCTAGAAAAGGTTGGTCTATTTCTTATGTGAAACGCTAAAGTAATATGGCAAGAAAAGACAAAATATGTTTTTGTTACAGTGTTGTGAAGGAACCTCTGTGTTGGTCGTCGCTACATGGTATCACCTGCCATGTTAGCGAAGAAATGGTTGGTGGAGTTTATTGGGTCAAGCAACAAACACAATTCCTCTCAGATCTTAATCTTGGTGCAAAATAAGCTCGATTAAAAAGAATCTCATCCCGAAATTCGAGGCAAGAGTTAAGAAGAGGGAAACACGATTAAATTTCATGGATTTGAATTTTATTCCACTCTTCCTGATTTCAAGTTAACTCAGGGTTTATGGTAAGGTAGCGGGCGCATTACAAGGATGTACAATATTATTGATCCCACGAGAAAAGGGATTAGAGTAGCAAATATGGTGATCATGAGCTCTTCTTCATATAAGCACATTTTGGGGTATCCACTTCTTGCTTCTGACGGTGTATGCCTAGCTTCCACTTGCCACTTTCTTCAGCAATCTTTAGCTTGTAGTATTCCCTCCATGCTTCTTGAATTTTGGAAGTCAATCAGCACTTGAATATGGGCTTAGGTGGGTGATTAGCATCGAATGCGGGGTGTCTTGAGGCAGCAAGAGGCGTATTTATAGCTGATCGTTGGCGGGGTCAGGGGATCGAGTGTGTGCCGCTGTTGGTGGCATTGAGCGGGAATCCGGGGCAGGCACTGTGCGGCGCCGTGGAGGAACAGCAGCACCAGCTTTCGGCGGTGGAGATGATAGCACAAGCAGTGGTGGTGCGTGGTGCCGGGCATGCGATGGTGGTGCGCTGATGGGACAATGGCGCAGTGGAGAGGATAGCATCGAGGTACGAGAGAAGCACGAGTACGTGACCAAGGACCACATAACGTATCACTGCCTCCCGTGCTTCTGAGCTCGAGGAATTCCAATGTATAGTGATGTAACAACGTGTATCTTGTGCTTTTCTCTCTCACCCACTATGCGGTCTATGTTGTTCCCTCCCATCGCTCCCCTTTTCTCGACTCAAGTAAACCCTGTTGCTAGTCCCTACCTGTCGAATCACTCATATTTATTTGTTATGCTTAGGCTAATGGCTTTTATATGTGGTGTATTTGTTAAGAGATAAGCATACGGTGGTTTAGGTATATGGCCTTATTAATTTTACCTCATGCACGGCTAAATAGGCAAGGTAAACCTTAGAAATATGAAGTTGGAGGGCCAACATATAAAAGGAGAGGCACACGGCACCGAAAGGAGAGGCACACTGCCACGGGCACGCGAACGCGATTGCAAGTAGGCTCTGGCACTGATGGCATTCACTGAGGACACATTGACACAGATGTGGCGTGCATAGAAGGGTCAACCCGATCAAAGACATCAAGCCAGGCATTCAATCAATCCAGACTTCGAGGGTTAACATTTTCTTTTCATCTTTCTCTTGCTTCAAAAACCATATACTCAGTCACTTTTGAAAGAGCACTAAAGTAGTACGACAATGAAACTTTTCCACATAGCCAACACAAGGGATACAAAATACACATTCCAAATACCCATCTACGGGTACCAACATGCAGGCACTCACTCCTCACACTTCTCGCCACATCACTTAGCTACTACAACTATGTGATCTCAACCACAGACAGAATAAAACGGAAGGATTACAACATTGGAGAAAAACAAAGAAAAGCACTACTAGGCCACGAATGCTGCTCCCATGGAGCAACTAATCCACCTCGTTGGACCAGACGGCTTCATTCCTAGATTCTTGTGGTTCTTCGGCTACACTGGACTATGGATCTGCTTCTTCATTTGGCGGTGGCTGGGTAAGAGGAAGCAAGGGCTCTTCTTCTGATACCCACTGCAGCTATGCGATCTCAACTACAGACAGAATAAAATGAAAGGATTACAACATTGGAAAAAAAACAAAGAAAGGCACTACTAGGCCACGAATATAGCTCCCCTGGAGCAACTAATCCACCTCGTTGCACCAGACAGTTTCATTCCTTGTAACAACCCGGGTTCTCGGTAAACCAAAAATACGAACTTTTTAAAATTTTTCCTGTAATTGTGAGAAGCATGTAGTTACTGGATGAACGGCAATTAAACCACTAATAATTCATTGCATTCATATAGTATTGTTTGTAGATATGTGTCTGTATTGTGAGTCGGTTTCCGGCGTCGAGTTTTGTTTTGCGTCGGAGCGCACAAGTCCATAGCAATTTCCTTTCATCCCTTCCGGGACTGTCTCAAATCTCTATGTAATTCCCCCAAATTCCTCTTGACAGTAAAAGGAAAATCCTTTTCCTTTTTCCCCTCCCTCCAAAAATTCCTTTATGAATTCTATGCAAAGTCTCCTAGCCAACAGAGCCACTCATTCCTAATTCCATTTGCTAACCATCTTGTGCTTGCACGTGTAGCACCCTTCTCAGCTGCATGCTCCTGTAGCTTGGGCAAATCTCCTCTCGGCACACACCAAAGGTTGGTGGCCTTGCCTAGGCAAGTTAACTGGGTGCATAATATAAACCATGCATGCTCCTGTACTGCACCACTAATCACGTGAGCACCTTCCAAATCCATAGCATGCACGTATACAAGCTAGTTGAAGTCCAGCTCCCTTTGTGTTCGTTGCCCCACGAAACGAGACCATGCAAGCTTCAGCGTATGGATACGAACTACTCCGTCATAAGCTCGTACACGCACAGGCTCCCGTTTTCCTTCTGTAGTCAGCGCTGAGCGCCCTCTGTGCAGCGTAGCAGCAGCCCACTCGCCCTCACCAGCCCACGCATGCGCGCTCCACGCTCGGCCCAACCAGCCCAGCCAGCCCACTCGGTTGCGCCCCTGGGAAACCCTACCAGGGCAGCACGCCCTCTCCCTGGAGGCCGCCGCCGCCGCCAGGAGCAGCACGCTCGAACCCGCGCCCTGCCTTGCCTTCTCCGCTGGATGCCAGCCACGTGCCCCGTGGTACGGACACCGAGGCATCCCGCCGTCCATGCCTGAAGCCCTAGGCGACCACCCGTATAAGAAGACCGAAGCGCCGCGCCCTTGTTCATCTTCCCAGAGCAGCCGCCGCCGCCGCTGCCTCGCTGCACGCTGCCGCGCGGTTCGCTCCCGCCGACCGCAGCCACGCAGCCGCACCTCCGGAGCCCGGCCATCTCCACTCACGATGTCCACGCTGCGACGCTGCAGCCGACCGCGTACGCCGCGCGTCGCGTTCGCCGTGCCGCGGCCACGACCGCCATCCGCCTGGAGCCACTCCATCGAGCCGCGTCGCCGCGCCTCGTGCACGCCGGAGCCCCGCTGCGACGTCACCCGCACCACCACTCTGCTGAACCTCGCTGCGTCGTGGTTCGCGCCCACGACGTCGTCCACGACCACCACCACGACGCCATCTGCACCGCCGCTGGAGCGCCAGCACCGGAACGCCGCTGCAGTGCACCGAGCCTCACCACTGTGCTGCGCCGCGACATGGACGCGGCCATACCAGCGCCTCGCTGCGTCCCAGCCGCGTCGAGCCCATCACTGCCGTGCTCGGCAACGCCTCGTCAAGTCGTCGCACGGCCACGCCACGACGTCACCTGCGCGTTGCGACCGAGCCACGTCTACCGCACTGCCTGAACACCAAGTTGGCGGACTGCTGCTCCACCGTATCGACCTCACCGGTGAGCTGCCGAAACCCGAGACCATGCTATTCCCCTTCCTACCGGAACACTGGACTGAGACCGGCCTTCGTGCCGTGTTCTATCACAACTACAGGAATCCGACATCCCGACCACGTTCCCGGAGCCTCGCCGCCTTCTGCTCTACACCAGACCGCTTGAAGCCGCACCGAGCCCTCACCTACGGACCTCCGCTGACTCATCCTCAACGGAGCCTCTGTTCGTTCGCACTCTGCCGGCAATGAGCCTTACCCCGTCAAGCGATCTGCCGTCCGCAAGCCCTCGGTGAGCCACGACTTTCTCCCCTATGGTGGGCACTGCCACCATGACCGGACCCGCCACATGAGCCATGGCGTCCCACCTCAGGGACGCGTAGGCCGAGCCACTCCCGGCTCAGGACACTCGCACACACAACACAAGACCCTTTTAGCCAAATCGAACCACCGGCGTTCCAAGAACGCCGGCGTGGCCGAGGACTACCCGAACCACCACCGTGACCACGTTTCGGTTTTACCTTGTGCCTTTGGACTCCGAGACCGCCGCCACTCTACTACTGCCGCCGAAGGACACGAAGGACGTCGATCAACAAAGGAGAAGATCTCTGGAAGTCCTGCTTGGTTTCCCCTCGACGCGCACCGATGCCCCGTCCTACACCGTTGGAACCCGGACATATCCCGACACCTCCCAGACACTTGCAGCCATCTCCGGCCAGCCTGTGGCCACTCCGGCCAGCCTCGGCCAGTCACTAGCCTCGCCCGGCCAGCCGCGACCAGCCACGACCACCCTGCAGCAGGCCACAGCTAGCCTCAGCCAGCCAACAGCTAGTCACAGCGGGCCAATAGCTACCAGCAGCTGGCCAAGAGGAGCCGGAACATGTAGCAGCAAGCCTCGCCACTTCTCCTTGATACCGACCCCGTCTAGTCTCCGTGCTGTAGCCCCGTTGCCAGATATGAGGCCCCATAGATGATGTTGGACGGTTGGAAAGCCAAATTGATTTGCGACATTGGACTATTGGGAAGCCCCATCTTTTATCTTTTCGTACATCTATCCACCATGTTGTACTCCATTCTTATGATCTTCCTATATATGTATCTGTTGTACCCTATCCTCACGATCTGTCTGTATATACATTTGTAATACAGGATCCATCCATCATAATGCTATGGAATTGTGCTACTCCACTGTCTTGCCGAGTCGTTTTGTCTTATGGTCGTGTCATTGGATTTTATTGTTATACTGTCTGTGTGTCGTGCCTTCGAGCCGGTTGTGGGATCGTACTTCGTTCGGATATTGTGATCGCGGGATTCGTCTCGCCATGGCCGTAATTCCGAGTGTAACCTGACCTCGCGTTGCCACTCTCTGACTTTTCGTGCCTGACCCTCGTATGCTTGTACCCTACGCGACCGTCGCATTCCTCTGATTCTTATGGTGACAACCGCATCGCTATGGATCTGAGTAATGACTTAGTGCCTGTGCACCCAGGTCATGGTACCCTACAAGTGGTTTGCGCACTTGCGTATTTTACATGTCGCTCTCTTCTGATGCCTCGTCTATTTCATGGCGTGCATGTTGGAAGAGGTTGACCACCGCTGTTTTATGCTTCTCGCTCTGTCTCCATTTAGCCCGCTCTGTTCAATCCCGTCTTATCCATGGCGATTGGATCAAAGATCGGACTAACGATTTTGTTAGCAAAGCTATGGTCTATATCAAGATCTCAGATCTATGCAAGTCGACTCGGTCGACCGCTTGAAACCATCTTCACTGAAGGTGTGACTGAGAATATGATATGGATGTGCTTAGCTAACTTCTCTCTCTCCCTCTCTCTCTCGATTCTCGGTGTTCAAGCACTTGTATGATTGTACCCGCTTGGATCGCAGCCTTGGTACCCTACAAGTGGATTAAACACTCGCTCTTTATTGTGCAACATCTATTGTTGTTAATTTCTCGTACTTCCCTTCTGATCGCCCGTCCTTCGATCCCTGTCTTCTCCGTGGCGTACAGATCGGAAGATCGTGTGCCGTGGTGTTTGCTGTGGACAAGTTTTGGCCTAAACCATTTATTATAAAGCCATACTGGCTTGGCTGCTACATAAGCTTATGCTTGGTAAACCACCACTCCTGTTTCTTTAGCCTGATGACATCGGACATACGCCGAGATGGCCAAGTCGTGTATCTTTTATTATTTCCCCTGTGTCAGTGGATCTTTCTGTGTCCCGTCGTCTTTCGGTGTATTGGGTGCTTTCTGTCTTGTGTCGCTTCGCGGAGTAGCCGTTCCGGATTAGCGACGAATAGAACCGCGGGAGGAGGAGAACATGGACGACGACAGGAGCTGTGGGGTGAAGTGACCCTAGGAGGAGGTGACCCAGCGGATCAACTACACTAACCGAGGAGTGCTCACACCACTACTTCCTCGACAACGCAGGTGTCATGGCAGCACCTTCTTTTAGAGAATCCTATTAGACATTGCAAATTTAGAATTGCTAGCGCTTTATATTTACTCCTTTGCTAGCATATGATGCATATTACTACCTAAGCCGTTACTACCCTGCTTGCAACCACTCTACTATACTACCCAGCTTCGCGCTCACGCTCTTTTATACATATTCCTATCAACCTGCTTGCTTGCATGTTACATCACTATATTTATTTACTAACTCCACTCGCATTGTGTCTATGATGTGATGCTGGTGGTGAACCCCTGGGAATGGTTTGGCTTGGGATGCCGGACTGGTGGTATGTGAGCGTGTTGCGTGTGTCTTGGGTGTGTGGTGGGGGTCGAGTCGACCAAGTGGGATACACGACGAGCTGTGTAAGCAAGTCTTGCCGGGAGTTGTATCTGGGCATTCTCATGAGAGATACCTGTGGCGGGTAATGGTGTATGAGGTGGTTCCGGGATGGATACCCTGCGTGGATTGAAATCCCATGAACGGAGGCGCCGTGGAGGCACGGGGAGAGTATCCCCTAAGAGAAGATGCCTGCTTGGTCAACCTAGGATCTACTGGTACTCAGGCTCATAGGAATCCTTTACTGCTCACTCGCTTCTGATGGGCGGGAGACGGCTGGACTACTTGGTAGGGCGGTGCCACTACTGCTAGGTTGTGAGGTGATTAGGGTGGGCGGTGATGGATGTGGGATTCCCGAACCGTCCTAGATGCGCTGTACCACTGATTGGGCCCGGTACTGCGTCTCTCAGTCTCAGCGTTTTGGCGTAAGGGCCGAAGTTACCCAGGGCTGAGTGGTAGGGTGGCATCGACCTAGGCAAGCAAGCACCCGGAATTCTGCCTAGATGTATGTACAACATCGATGATGGCTAATCTTGTGAGTAGTAAAACCTCTGCAGAGTGTTATGGTTGATCGATCGATACATATGCCGACTCATCGGCTATGGACCTTTCCTGTGGTCTTCTACTGGTGTAGTGAGTGGTATTCTTTCCTCCCCCTGGATAATGATTGTCCGGCAGTGTGCCCGGAGTGGCAGTGTGCCGTTGAGGCAGGACCCGAGAGGGAGTTGGGCCTGTCGACTGAGTGCGAGGTGTGAGTGTGAGGTGGTGTATGGGTGAGATGATGGAATTGGGATGGGTTGATGGATGGGTGATATGGGTTAAAACTTGACGAACTATTATAATATCTACTACTGGGTACTACCTTGCATGCGCTTAGGATGCAAACCACAGCCAAATATTAGGATCGCCAAATCCTTTATTTTCTCTTTTTCACTAAAGCTCATCGGTGCTGACCATGGCCTGTACATATCTGGCGGTGTGCAGATTACCTGATTAATAGAGACTTTGAGATAATAAGGATTAGGAGGTCTCGTGCCTACGCTCAAGTTTGGTTCAGGAGATGAAGACTATACTGCGCCAAGAATAACTCCGATGATGCCGTGAAGGAGGAGCCTTCACCCGACGACATACTCCGCCAACTCTGATGACGTCTAGATACGCTCCCGCTAGAATAACCTTGTAATAGGTGTGCTCTCAGTTGATATGAAATAATGTAACTATTGCGAGGTATGGCTATAATATCGACTGATATATGATAATGTGATGAGATTAAACTATTGTTTTATCACATTATACCTCATTCTGTGGATTTTATCGAGGATGTTTCATTCCTAGACTGTTGTGGTTCATCTGCTACACTGGGCCATGGATCTACTTCTTTATTTGGCGGTGGTTGTGTAAGAGGAAGTAAGGGATCTTCTTCTGATACCTCCGAAGGTGGAGGTGCTGGTGGCACTACCACACAGATTCTCCTCCTTTCGGACGGGTAGGCAGGAACTCCCTCCAAGACCCGAGGTTTCTGCCTTCCCACGGCAGAAGTCCTACGCTTAGCCCTTGTGATAAGATAGGCATCCTCTAGCTCTTCAGTATGCCTATCTTCAGCCCTCTTTAGGGCTTCTGCCATGGTAGTCTCACGACTTTCTGCAACTGCAATAGCAACTTCCGCTTCACCAAGCTGCACCTGGAGCATCCTAGCGAAGATTTCAGCCTCCTCGGCCCTACGGAGGCACGCTCGTAGCACTGTGGCTTGCCGATCATATTGCTCGTCCAGAGCAAGCAAATATGTAGTTAAATGCACCACAGTCGGGCTGTCCTCCTGTAGACCTTCCCCATGCAAAGCCTCCATGCGAGCCTTCCATACTTGTCGATTCTTGTCCAAAGGTGGAAAGAACCGCATGGGAGTGCGAGCAATGGGATCTTCATAGATCCGGCAAAGGTGCTGCAGGGCTTTGCAAGCCACAACTTGGTAGGTATCAACGAAGCAAAACCCAGTTGCAGTCATACTCCAGCCTTCAGTGGCGTTCGAGAACTCCTCACTCTTCCCAATGTAGACGGTGACCTCACATCGCTCAGTACCATGCTTCATATACTCACGACCCTCATACTCGGGACGCTCTTTAACTCCAAGCTTTAGCAAGGTGGCATACAAAACCTTGGGAAAGCCCTCGATATTCAGGCAGTAGCTGCTAACCCAGGCTCCTGCCATCTTTGATGAATAGTGGATACAAGGCGAAGCAAGCAGGAAATTTGCTCAAGAGCGAATGCTATGTGAGCTAGAATGCATTGAGTTGTGGTATGAAGTGGCTACGTTTGCCCCTTTTAATGGCAGAATGGTCAATGGTTCTGGCGCAGTCTACCAGCAATGCAACTTGCTTGGGGAAACAATAAAAGAATACAGCAATATTCTTCAGGTGCACGGGGTGAACGACATCCAAGGCCATAAATACTAGTACGGCTGTAGGGCATACACCCGACAAAAACACAGGTGCGAGGCACGACATGGGTAAATCACAGGGAACGTGATGCACATTTCCACATTATGACAATTCCACGGCATTGGATTCAACTGTTTATGCATGTATAGTTAGAGTTATCCTAGTATGCCAAACACATTAATGGCGAGTGACCCTAAACAACATGTGCGCTTATGCATGCACGAATGACTACATGTAAAGGTGTGCATGGAAAGGAAGAGGACATTATGTGTGTGCTCCTACACCTAATTTCGATAGACTTGTGCGTACCAATAATTAAAAAAATTTAAAAATATGTAGTATCATGCAGAATCTAAAATAAAACTGTTGTTTGATTAGTCGTGGAATACATGCCTGGTAAATTTATCTAGAGGGATGAGTATTAGCACGATGACCTTGAAAGTAATGATTTGTCTTGGATTTACTACTAATATATTTTTATCAATTTGACTTATTGATAGTAAATGTGTATTTGTACTATGATCACCTCCTTATAACAAAGTGGTGAACGGTGGCTTAGAAATTAGTGACATGACTGTTCGCAGTCTAGGTGGCTTGTACTACACACTGCTGATGTGCTTACATGCTACCCATTTAGAGCAAGTATAATAAGAGGCTGTAAGTCGGCTAAATACTGACGTGAAGGAGAGAAGGGAGGGGTGAGAGAAGAAGCGGGCTGTAAGCTTACAGCTGGCTTGGACACAAGAACTAAGAAACTCTGTGAGAGAGACAAGTGGGCCATGCATTGACTGTAAAACACTGACTACTATACAAGTAGGCCGAGAGAAGTCTGCAAAAAACTTTACAGTCGGCTTGCTGGCTGTATTATTAGCTTTGCTCTTATCTATCCACCTGCTCCACTCAATGCTCTTGATTGAGTTGGTTCATCTACCGAGGCCAGTGGATGGTAATTTATCTAGGCCACAAAATTTCTATCCAACCTACCACTCAAATGAAACTTACGTGCATATGCTAGGAGGCCGGATGCATTAGCACAAGATCTATGTGAAATATAGAGACACACATACATATATGCTATTGTGTGTGCTCCATACATGTGTATATAATCTCATCCGTAAACATGTATTTGCAGTTAATAGTGGGATAGAAGGGCACATAACAGTATATATATTATATGCAACCTCCTTAGTGGATAGGTGCACGTCGGGCACACATTAAAGGTACATTACAGGACACGGATAATCTTGAATGCCATAATATATAGTACCAGTTGCCAAACTCAACATCTTAGTAGGACTAAAATGTCCCCTTTTAAGGGGAGCCATATGCACAGTCGGCTCACTAGGCGGTACACGAGGCATGGTAGATGCTACAAGCGAAATTGAAGGAGACTAATAGAATAGCATAAGGCGTCATAAGCACTGAACCAAACTGGTAGCAACCTCATTTGTTTGAATTCCCTGAAAGAGAGAACACAAACATATGTAAATGGGTTGCCAAATAAGGAGAGCTCTATTTGACAATAAACTATAATTCAATGGTAAATAGGCAGCATGCGTACCATTCAATTAACGTTGTCCAGATTAGCACCAAGGGTGGTCTCATGCACGATGTTACTAAGCTCGCGAGCAAGCTCTTCATATCCTGTCCCTGGTGCCTGTGTACTTGGGCATGCAACCGGTTGACTCCTCTCATCTATGGCTGCAGCACACGATGCCAGTGGAAGGATATCACTGTATCTTCCACAGATAGAGCTCAGACGCTCCAAAAGAGCCCTGTGGGCATTGAATATTACATCCCTCTCTACACTCAACTCTAGATATGAGGCTTGAAGGAACTGGGACCAACACATATAATGGTGCAATTGCCTGCTTGTTTCTATAAGTGCATCGTAACTTATATCCTTGACACATATGTTCAAACGTGACATGAGGTGGTAAATTGCTAATTCAGAAACACTTTCTTCTGCCTCATAATTTGTCGTGCAAGGAAGCCCTCGGAAGTTCTCAAGGCCTACGCCTTTTGTGCCATTTTTAGAAGGGATTTCAACGCTAAGCCACGCTACTCGTTTGGAGTTCTCCATCACTACCACCCCTGTAGTACGAATAGTTGCGCCTATGCTGGTAATCATCTGGCGTAGGATGTCCTTGCGCGAAACAACAACTTTGAGTGGTTCCTAAAAAAAGAATAAAAAAGTGTAAAAATGAGCAACATACAAGAGAATGGGTGGTTGTTCAATCATGCATGGACCAACTACCATCTACTACATTTACAGATAGCCATAAACACGTGCTAGGTAACCAGTAACAAGACATACTCCGTGCATGAAATATTAGCCACCAATGTGGGCATACAAAACATTGCCGGGTGTGCCTAACAAAGTTAAAGTATACCTGGGTTATGGAGTCACTAGGTTGCACTCCTTGGAAGACTCGCACCATTGGCTCCGCGTTGGTGCTCTTCCCCTTGTCCATGTTACTGCAACTCATTCTGTCATTTGTTACAACTTAGATATACGTAATAATAAATTATTCTGATCGCAATATTTCCTGAGAAAAGGTGTATGCGATTAGTTGCATATGTTCAACTCACTATCATCCAAAAGGAACCAACACATGACCACATTTCACTGGAATCACTTATTTATTAAATTAAATTAAATTAAATTAAGTAACCAGTTCACGTGTTCATATGAACGAACATATGTAGCATGGAGGGAAACCGAAGCATAAAAAAATGCATAAAGATGCCGTTAGAGGAACCCATGCCTAGCTTGGCCTATACATGTGGGCACGAGGACTAAGCAGTGCACTTCCGTTGGTGGGAACCAATGTGAAATTGTTGGAAGGTTGCGTTACCTATGTGTTGGTCTTTGCATGCCTGCGAGCAGCTCCTGGATGCGTGACCTTGCATTGGTCTGCTGCGGGTATAAATAGACACACACATATAACCGCATGTGGATGGAGGCATGCAGTAGGTGACCACGACTGGAAACCCAAGTAATGGCGAAGATGACAACTGCAGCAGAGGCCGCTGCAGAAATATTAATTGTACCATCACCTGCCACAATGCTAGGTAAAATCAAACCTCTCGTTCCATCAACAAAGGAAAACAAATGCAGGAACTATTTGATCAAATCAGTCCAAGCCAAACCAACGCTATAGCAAATAACAACAACATTTATGGTGACAAATAAATTAAATCCAAACATTATATAGCTAGGAAGGAAGCGAGCACGACCGGAGTGTGGCGTGATGAGATGGATACGACGACAGCCCGCTGCGGCGGCCGCCGTCGAATCTGAGAAGAAGCCAGAAGGCGATATTTTTTTCCTCGAACACAGACAAAAAAATCCAACCATCAGCCAATGTCGGCCCTCTTGGTTCTCTCTCTCTCTCTCTCTCTCCTTTTTTTTAGAGAGAGAGAAGTCCCTCTTCGTCCTGGCCAGAGCATAACATGGCAAGGTAATCATAGATTATCCTCAGAAGCATATACATCTAATATATCTAATGTCAGAGTACAGCTCCAGATATACTAAGCATCAGCTCTTATTAAAATTCACATACAAGATCATATTAGATTCGTTGTAGTAAGTAGTAACAATAAAAAATTTAAATTCCTGTTTTACTATAAAAAACCTGTGTCAGTTGATCCTACCACGACATCAAGGTATTTTTTCACCGAGGTGAAAATTAAGTGTGAAAATATTTTGTCAAAGTACTATTTTTGGCATTAGAAACAATGAACACTAGCTTAGGTAAGGGGCCTAGTGGTGACGCTGCAGCGGCTCCCTTGCCACGTTGCCTCTTTCGAGACCGGCTAGAAGAAGGCAAGTTTTTCATGGGCCATGCCTAATTGTTTATACCTGCGCATATAAGATCGTAACAGGTATGTAAAGAAATAAACACTTCGTTTAACATTATTTCATATTTGCTAAATCAAAGGTTATCTTTAGGGTTAATTTTTCTCTTCACATCTACTCTTCGCTTCATGTGCTAAAAGTCAAAAGATATGATCTAAAATACATTCTCAACAAAAAAAATACCTACCCAGTTCAAATAAAATTATGATCTTATCATTTACACATGCAAACTGCGTACCGTAATATATCAGAGAGCACAGGCAAAGGCAACAAGGGTACTCACAACAACCATATGTATTATTGTAGCTTGAAGAACAGCCTAACGCTGGTCGGTATTCAATGGCGATTTGGTTGGCCGAGGTGGTGATGAACGATGGCCTAGCAGCCCTCTATAAATAGGAGGCACATGCACCGTAGCACATTTGTCTGAGCGCAGATACAAGAATTGACTTATAGCCAAGCAAATGCTGATGTGAAGGAGAGAAAGGAGGAGAGAGAGGAGAGCTTGGCTCCCATGCAACCATCAAGCTAGGTACGAAAGGATAGGCATAAGTGGCCCCAAATAGCAAGAGAAATAGGAGAGAGAAACTTTCTCAAGATAATTTGGAGCCAACTATTGTATGACTTGGCTATTACAACGTGGCTTATAGCCAAGCAACTTGGCTCTATTATTGACCTTGCTCTGATAGAGATGTATGAATGCCCTGATTCTGTGACTATGGCTTCTGAAGGGCCTATATCAACATTTATTTGCTGGACCAACCTTGTCTCCCTTTTTGCACTCCAGTAGGTGAAGCATGAGCTTGTAATGCATCAAATGGTCCATCAAAACACACATGCTAGCCGAGTCCCAAAAGAGACAACGCTTATGAACTTTGGAATACCATGTCCCATGTTTTCTTTTATTGAGGTTTTATCTCCAAATAAATTATATAAGAGAAACTAATATTTATATCAATTTTAAATAACACACACAACTAAGTATTTTCTCGGAATAGGGAGCATCCACCTATTACCAACATTCGCAGCCTCCCTAGGTTCTTGATTTATGATTTATATACTGGCTAGATAGTCCGTAATAAATATATAAAATAAATAGATTACTTGTAAATCCCCTGATTCGATGATCACGGCTTGTGAAGGGCCATATCAATGTGAAGGGTCCATATTAATATTTATTTGCTAAGGGTGATTCTATGATCATGGATTGTGAAGGGTCCATATCATTTATTTGCTAAGGGTGATTCCATGATCATGGATTGTGAAGGGTCCATATCAATATTTATTTGCTAAGGGACTTGTCTTCAATGCCAACATTTACCTGTAGAGGTGAAGCGTGAGCTTCTGATGCATTATATGGGCTATCAAACATTGGTGAGTCTGTGTGGTTGCAAGCTATGAGTTTTCACTATCACCATGAGACATGCATGCAACATATTAATGCAGTGAATGACAACTGATCACATGTGGATGCAAGTGGCCTGTCCCACGGTAAAAAATAGACCTATCATATCTGATATTTAAACACACGGATGGATAGATAGGTAGTAAGGTATACTCCCCTGTCCCAAAATAGATGTCATTTTCGCTTCTCGAGAAAACTCTTGGACTAAATATGTTTTAAAAAATATTAACATTTATAGTACGTAATTAGTATCATTGAAAAGATCTTTGAACCTAATTTTTTAATAAATTTATTTGGAGATATAAAGATTGCACGTATTTACTATAAATCGAGTCAAACTCGTGACACAAAAACACAAAACGATTTCTAATTTGCGACAGGGGGAGTATCTAATTTTTAAATAATTTACAATAAAAAGTTTATAAGTAAAAAAGATGGCACATCTGAAAGTGAAGAGCTTGATATATTTTGAGGCTGAGATATTTTTTATGCGTGAGCGTAAATGCGGGTTCAAAAGTAAAAACCATGTTAAATTTTGAGCCTGAAATTAAAGACCGATAAGTACACCGTACATTAATAGACGACATGCATGATTGGCATGCACACCTATCATTTCGGATATTTAGTCACCCGGATAGATATACAGGCTATCAGTAAGGCATCTCTAATTATTAAATAATTTATAAGAAAAAAGTATATAAGTAAAAAAGATGACACATCTGAGAGCATAAGAGGTCTGAAAGTGAAAAGTTTATATTCTGAGGGTGAGATATATTTTGTGTGTGAGGGTAAATCCCGGGTTTAAAACTAAAAAGCTTGTTAAATTTTTTGCATGAGATCAAATGCTGATAAGTACACCATGAATTAATATAGCACATGCATGAAATCCATGCACGAGGCTTAGATATATTAGTGCATGAGAGTAAATGACGAGTTTAAAAGTAAAAAGCTTGTTAAAGTTTGAGCCTGAGATTAAATGCTAATAAGTACACTATGAATTCATGGACGACACGATGATTGGCATGCATGAGCTGAGCAAGTTGCAATCTGCATAAGTGCATGGATGCCTAGCTCATGAGTTAATAAGTTCACCATGAATTAATAGACGATATACATGATTGGCATGGATGAACTGAGCAACCTGCATGAGTGCATGGATGCCTAGCACATGGATCAGTAAAAGCAGGATGGAACATATGATAGGCTGAGATATCTATTTACAATTTAGTCTGACAGACAATTAATAAATACACTGTTTAATATATTTTTATCGAACGGTTGTAAAAATAAAGACTACGTGGACAGAGTAGGAGGCCGCCTGGACGGCGCGGCCTCGTACTTGTAATTTTGAGACGTCAATGCCCAGCATTGCCCTTCCCTGGGACCCTGGCAAACTTCCTGTGCCTCAGCACAGGGCGCGTTTATTTTTGGTACCCACTCATCCAATGACACGAATAGTTCAGTTCAAATAAAGACGACATGAATTGATCGAATAAAAAAGGATATAGATAAGATCATCTGTCAAACACAAAGTTCCAGATTTGGTGCTGCGACTACTATTCATCTAGCGCAGTCACTTAAGATTTGGTGCTGCGACTACTATTTCATACTAGTCATCTAGCGCTGTCACTTAAGATTTGGTGCTGTATGATAAGCTTATTAGCTGAAAATTTCTTTTTGATTGCCTTAAACAAAGGGGATTTTGTGATAAATGGTGTGAATGGATCAAATGATAATGGTATCCGGTACTTTAATGTCAAGATTAACAACATAAATGGAAACTACTTCCAAACGGGTAAAGGGGTGCATCAAGGGGATCCTCTTTCTCCCCTTCTCTTGTGCGCAATTATTATACTGCTAAAAATTTATTTAATTTTTTTAGTATCTTAGCGATCTTGAATTTAAAAACTCAAACTAAAAAGTTATAATGTTGTAAATCTCGTCGAGTGCTACAACTTTTATATAAAAATCGTCTTCATCCGAGATCGTATGAAAATATATAATTTTTGAATATTTTATGAAATGCAGCACAATACCCTAAAATTAGATTTTTCTTTTTTAAAAAAAAACTTGTGACAAAATTAGCTATAATATTTGGACCCTAGATGACACTCTTTACCAAGTTTAAAGATCTACGATAATCACTTTTAAAATTTGGGATCTGAATAATACCCTTTAATATAAGTTTAAAGACTTACATATATCACTTTTAAAAATTCAAGGACTGACACTACACCTGCCAACAACTTCAGGGACCACTAGTAGATTTTCCTCCAAATAGAAAAGCGATCTTATGCTCTCCACCAGAGTATCTGTTTAACTGATCATGAGTGATCCTCACGGACAATCTGCTCCAAGCAACCCTTCCAAACGGCCCCTGCATATGATTCATACGCTCAGTTCTTCCATAGTTCCGTCCTCTTGAAAATACAAGTACAAACAAACTCGACTGAAGTTGAGGAAACACTTAAACAGGCATAAGCAGTACGTAATTAACATAGCACATCACTACTTCTAGACTTAAACGCTTCTAATAGCTAGCTGGAGTAGTTGCTAATCAACTCACCGCTCTAGTCAGTCGTATACCCCCACTGCCAAATCGGGCTGTTTGGGAAGTCACTCATGTCCACGACGTCAGCGATTCCCAGAAGACTGCGGAGCATGTCGTCGTCGTCGTCGTCATGCACCGCCGGCGCCGACCCGGACCCGCTCCCGGCGCGCAGTAAACCTTGGAGGAGCAGGGTGTCGTGCTGCCCCACCGCCGGCGCAGCTGCCCGCGTGGTCGTCTCAGCGACAACGGCGCCGACACCGCTGTGCTGCCCTCCGTCTCGGACTGCTGCTGCTGCCAGTGCCACCGCGCCCTTCGCCTCGTGCTCGCCGTCGCCGTCGTCGGTCCCCTGCAGGCAGCGGTAATAGAGCTTCATGAGCTCGTCGATCGAGCTGCGGTCAGCATCGGGCACGCAATCTATGTCCGGCAGCGCCGCCAGCAGCAACTCCTCGCCGCCGCCGCCGCCGCTACTACGGTCCCCCTCGCCGCCGACCTTGCGCTTGCGCTTCTCGACGTGCGCCGCCGCGGCTAGCGGAGAATCGGCGTCGGCGTCGGGGCCACCGTCTTCCTCGTCGTCGTCGAGCGGCGTGATGCGCAGGGCGTGGCGGTCGAGCGCCTCCTCGTGGGTGATGACCTTGGACCAGGTGTCGGCGTCCCTGGCGCTCATCTTGTGCTGCAGCCGCTTGGACTGCCACACGAGCTTGCGCATCTGGTCGAAGCGCGGGGCGAGGTGCTTGATCACGGCGCTCAGCAGCGACACCTTCCACGCCTTCTTCAGGTCGTGGGGCTTCCGGTACGGCGGCGGGCCCTGGTGCGCCTGCGCCGCGCCCTGGACGCCCCACCACGCCTCGTGCCCCGTCGGCCACCACGGCGGCGCCAGCCCGCGGTCCAGCGGGAAGCTCCGCTGCGGGGGCTCGCAGTGCTGGATGAGCGCCGACAGCAGCGACCCCAGCGTGCTGTCCTGGATGTCCTGGAGCCCGTGGAGGAAGGACGTCGACGACGCGGCGGGGTCGCCGGCGGCGGCGGCGGCGGAGGCAGACGACAGCGCCATCGGCCCCGCCCGGTCGAAGCCGACGTCGTCCTTCCACCAGCCGCGGAGGCTGTCGGAGGAGCCGGACTCGGGCACGCCGGACTCGTCCACGACGCCGTACACGAAGCCGCGCGCGTTGCACGCCTCCATCATCTTGAGCATGTGGCGGATCACGCCGTCCTGCGCCCGGAGCATCGCCTTGCGCCGGTACCGGCTCTCGGGCGACTCCTGCACCTGCTGCTGGACCAGGGCCGGCGGGTGGCCGTGGTCGTCAGTGCTGGGCCGGAGCTGGAGATGATGATGATGGGCGTGGCCCTCGCCGGCGCCGTCGTGGGCGGCGCGGTCGCGGCCCGAGCGGCCCTCGAGCTTCATGAGAAGCAGCTGGTCCTTCCACATGCGCTTCTTGAGGTCGGCGATCTCGATGGACTCGGAGCCCGACTCGGAGTCGCTCAAGAACTCCTCCTGGCTCTCCGGTTCCTGGTCAGCGGCGCCGGCGGCGGCCAGGACAGCAGCCTTCCCCTTGCTGCCAGTGCCCATGTGATCGTCGTCGTCCATGATCGTCGTTGGCTTGTTGGGAGCATGAGAAGGCCTCTGATAGTAGTCGATGCCTTCGTCGCAGTAGCTAGTTCTCCTCCATGAGAATGTGGCTACCGTGTATGTAGTACGTGCACTAGTGACGATGATCGATGCTAGGGGATCGGAGTACGTAGTGAGTGGAGTGGAGTGGTGATGAACTGATGATGATGATATGATGGAGAAAGGTGGTGGGGCACTGGTGGCCGGCAAGGCTAGAGATCGAGCTCGGCTTAAAAAGCAAAGGTCCCGCGGAATCTCTCGGTGGCGCGAAGAAGGTTGTAGAAGGAGGCTCGCCGTGGCAGCGCCTCGGTGGCGGAAGGGCTGTGCCGTGCGTCGCCTAGCTTGTTAGGTACGCACTGTAAACGACGAGTAGCTAGCGTGCACGTGCAAATGCTATTTTGTCACTCTCGTCAACTTTACCCTTGCTGCAAATCACTTTTCACTGATGTTACCAGCCTGGCATCGAGATGGACATTATTATTAACAGACAAATATTATCGGTGGACGTACACACGTACGGCGTGGATCCTGGCCAAAATTAAACCTGACGAAAGAAAGGACCGAAGAAGGCGCCACAGAGTGATCGACCAAGGCAAACATCCAACGACTACCACGACAACAAAAACGATAATATATACTAGTATTCATGTCCCGCGCGTGCATGTTTCCGACGTATGTACGTAGCGCGGTTGCACGCAATTTTGAGATGGAGCTATGTATGCAGCGGCGTCGCAAGGCATGGACGTGAACGTGACGGTCGACGACGCGTGGGCACGAGCTTGCTTAACTCGGTGCATGCGCGCCATTTGCGACAATTCCATGCCGCGCGTTATCGTCGTCGCTGACGTAAGTAAAGGAAGAAGAAGCTTCTTAGACCAACTGCTGCGGGTGCAGCGGGTCCCGTAACCGTCTCCTCCAGGAGACGAGTACCAGAAAATCGGCCGCAGCGGGTCTTGGGAGGACCTCCGTTACGCGCCGGCGTCCCGAATTCGTAGCGGGATAGAGGACCTCGGCTACGCGCCGCTCGGGGCCCACCACGGCGCGAGGAGGAGGGAGAGTGGGGGAGAGAGAGAGAGCCGCCGCCTGCCACCGTCGCCGTCGTGCCTGTGCACGGGAAGGAGGAGGAGGGAAGGAGGAAGGCGACGGGGAGGTCGCCGGCGAGGTGGACGTGGGACCCGGAGAGGTGGCCGCGCCGTCGCCGTCCCCTGCGCCGTGGCCGAGCTCACGTCCGCGCCGCCATGGCCGGGGGCCGAGCTCGCGTCCGCGTCACCATGGCCGGAGGGCCGAGCTCCCCGTGCGCCATGGCCGGGGGGGCCGAGCTCGCGTCTGCGCGCCGTGGCCGATCTCGCGTCCTCCGCGCCGTGGCCGAGCTCGCGTCCGCGGCCATAGCCGGGGGCCGAGCTCGCCACGCGCCATTGCCGAGGAGAGAGAGAGAGTGGGGGAGAGAAAGGGAACCGCCGAGGGGGCCGCCGGCGGAGTAAGAGAGAGGAGCAGGAGCGCCGGAGCCGCCCGCGCGTCGGCGTCGCCGCGCGCTCGTCCGCCGGCCGCTCGCCGTGCGCTCCTCCCGCTCGCTGCGGTGGCCAGGGCTGGCAGGCCTGTAGCCTGGCTCGCCCGCGGCCGGGGGTGGCCGGCCTGTCTCGCCCGCCGGCCACCCCGGCCGCTGGGGCCACATGGTGTCGGGGTCGGGGGAGAGAGAGAGAATGGGGTGAGCAATAAAAAAAAGAAAAAATAAATGTAGAGGAGAGATATAGAGGATGGATGGATACGGAATAATGTTGTATGGAGGAGAGAATCTCGATGATCAGGATGAAATATTCTTTTTAGAGAAGGAATTTAGAGGATAAATGAGTGCGGGTGGTCGTGAGGTCGGTAAGAAATGCAATCCGGCTTCCAACAGCGGCGTTGACTTTTATATATCCATGCACCATGCATGTTAGACATCGGGCTTCGTGAAAATATCGCGAACTCGCGATCGGCCACACAATGCACATGAGCGTTTTGCCTTCGATCTTCTCCGTCGCCCGTCGGCGACGTGTGTACCGACTCTTTTACGACATGATTCGTTGGATTGTAGCTCGAGCACCCTAGGCTCGCGGGGTGCAACTGCAACATAGCCACATAGGGAAATCATCCGGTCCAATGTTGGGATCGAAATAAGGTGCCGATGATTTCTTCGCACGGAAGCCCGCACAATAATTTTCAGTGCATTGTCAGGTATAACCACGACACGCAAGGTCACAAGCAAAGCGTGGCCCACACGGCAAGAGGATCGAGCGCATCTGCACGTCTGTAGGTCGTCGTTTTTTTTTTTCATTTTTACTAATTTTATTATTTTCCTTTTTCTTTTTTCTTATCTTTCGCATGGTCGTCGTTATTTTTCATTTTTATTATTTTTATTTTTTATTTTATTTTTTATTTTATTTTTTTCCTTTCATTCTGTTAACACCAAATTTTGGGCTGGGAGCCGATAGCCGATGTCAGAGGAAGATAGCCGATACCCGAGGAAGATAGCCGATCTCGGAAGCAGATTCCGTCCAGTGGAAGGAAGGAAAATAGCCGATTGCACGGTGAATCGGTAATCGGGCGAAGGTGATAGGAGGCGTGCAGCGTCGGTATTGATGACGGCATGCAGAGTCCGCCCCGCCAAGATGCGATCACGATCGGAGTCCGTTATGAAAGGGAAGGTAGGACTCTAAGTTACCTTAGATATAGAATAGTTTGTTAGTTTCCTTATCTATTGATGAGTTGTAATTCGACTAGGACTCTATCTACGCTCAGGGTATAAATATAAGCCCTCACCTATTGTAAAAGATACAACAACATCAATACAACACAACTTTCGGCTCCGGCCAACAAACCCTAGAGTCAGTCAAGTCCTGCGAGTTACTTCATCCAGGTTGGGTGTCATCCGGTAGACGCAGGCTTGCTTGTAAGTATCGTCAACCCCTTGTTAAAATCTGTCTTTTTATCGTCATCCGGTGGACGTGGAAGCATGGCGGACCAGGGTCCTTGCTAAGCTCTGTTTCTTTGGCGTCATCCGGTGGACGTGGGAAACATAGTGACTCAAGGATGATTCACGCTGCTTTACCCGATCAATCTGTGTTAACCGTCATCCGGTGGACGAGATGCAGATTAGGGCGGTTTTCACGCGCGGATTAGTTATCGATTCGTGTTTTGTTTGCTTGATTAATCTATTAGTTAATGTCATCCGGTAGACAGGCTATAGATTGAGATAGTTTGCATGCATGGATTAGTTATCGGCTCTAGTTAAATATGACAATTTAGTTAGATTCATTAAGTTATCAAGATGTTATTTATTATTTATTGTTTATTTATCAATATAACATCTCTCTGTTCGATCAAGATTGATAGATTTGGCCTTAGATTTACTTGAATCTAATCGTCGTTTATGCTTTCTTATGCCTATTTTACCACGATGATCGGTTCTATGCTTACATCGGCTAATTCTCTATCAATTTTGTGTTACATGTTGTGCGTTCGGTTCTAGTTGAGACATAAGTGGTTCTGAGGTTATCGTAAGTCTTATTTTTTTGTCCTTGTTTAAGTTAAACTGAGCGTTATCCGGTGGAACAGGTTTAACCTAAACAAGTTTTCATTAGATTAAACTTACTTTAATTTGAAGTCTGTTTATGGCTACGCTAGCATTTGTTCGTGCTTCATGGACCCTGCATCGGCTAAAGAGCCGATCCAGTTATGCTTTCACGAGTAAATCGTGTATATAGACTTATTTGATATCAAACGATCTAGCTTTGTTTGCTGGGTTTGCTGAAGCCCGCTGGCCGTTAGACCAGGTGAACGCAAACTTGGTGAACTTAGCAAAGAGGATTTACTAAAGCCGCCGGCCTTCTAGACCAGGTTTAGCCGATCTCTGCTTGTTTGATGTACAGATCAGATCTGTATATATGATCTATTTTCTTTTATACATATTAAGTGAACTAGATCGGCTGGTACGTTATTATCTTCACATGAGTATCCTGATAGCCGTTTTACTTCATTATTATACTATCGGTTCATAACATGACGTAATCGGCTTTCTAGGCGATCTCCGATTGAATCGGCTCTCAGAGCCACATAATTGGAACTACCTGGACACACCGGTTAGTTCCGCCCTGTGATTACTGATTACTATTGTTTCCTTGTCAATTGCAGGTCAAATTGACTGGCACGCTTGGGTGTTACTGACACTCTCAGACCGGGTTCGAAGCTAGCTGGATCTGCGAGAGCTCTACTGCCTTCAAGGGTCGTTTCCGGCTTCGCTGGTGTGTTGGGCTTGGGGAACCACTTTTTGCGCCAACACACTTTTTGGCACGCCCGGTGGGACCATTCACTGAAGTCCATGGCAAAGGGGAAGACTGCGGCAGACGGATCCTCCAGGGATGACGGTGTCCTCAGGGTCAGGGTCGAAGATCTCAGCGAGGAGGACGCGGCAGTGCTGAACAAGATCGTTGAAGAATTCGCTGATGCCTGCCTTGTTTCATTCAGCAAGCAGCGTGACGGCTCTATAGTGAAGTAGAATGCATTCCCAAGGTGGATCATGGACGGCCATTCTGATAAATCTGAAGAGGAGTGCAAGGCCGACCTCAAACAGATGCTGGAAGAAGCGACCTAGGAGGCGCCTATTCGGCGGTTGGCCATCACCACAAATCCTTCCTGCAGACATTCTATAACATTATGAAGACCGTTCTCAAGCGGCAGGATTGGGAGTCTTTGGGTCTAGTTTACTTCAACATACCCGTAGAAGACGCGGATCCAAAAGCAGCGGCAGGGACCTCCAATTCCTCACCGCAATAGCCGAGCCAGCCGAAAACGCCAGTGCAAGGTGCCACTGCGGCCGGTTCGGCTCGAAAAATAGCAGCTTCTCCCAGATTATACAAGGATCATACTCCGGAGGAGTTCGCCGCTTTCATGCAGGGCACTGGGCAGACAGTGAACTCGATGAACTCATCAGCGGTCAACCCGACGGCTAGGAATACGCCGGCGGCAGACACGGCCAACCCAACTCCTGGGTACCATGAGGGGATCACATATCAAGACCTTCAGGCAGCGCCACATCCGGGGTACGCCCAGACGCCCAACATTCAGCTGCTGGAGCAGATGAGTGCTATGCTCCGAGATACGTTCGGTTTGCAGCCGAAGACTGGGACTGGAATCAAGTATAGACGTCCTTACCCCGAGTGGTATGACCGAGTGACGTTGCCGCCCAGGTATCGCTTGCCCGACTTCTCCATGTTCAGTGGGCAGGACGACATCACTACCATGGAACACATTAGCCGTTATCTGACCCAGCTCGGCGAAGCTTCATATGAGGTAGCTCACAGGGTTCGGCTCTTTCCGCTATCACTGATAGGGCTGGCGTTTAGCTGGTTCGCATCTATGGAGCCTGGCTCGATTCAAGGTTGGGAAGATCTGGAGACCAAGTTCCATAATTACTTCTTCTCTGGCACCGGAGAGAAAGACATCACAGATCTCACCAACATGCGCCAAAAGCTGAATGAACTTGGATCGGCTTTCATCAAGCGGTTCAGGGAGACCAAGAACATGTGTTACTCTTTGAACCTAAACGACAAGCAGCTCGCCAAGATAGTGGTCAGTGGGTTGCTCACACACGTCTAAGAAAAACTGGTGGGCACCAACTTCAACAGCATCAGCGAGGTGATGCAGAGGGTGGCCGCATTAGAGCAGCAGGCCCAGAGCTTAAAGAAGGAATCAAAATACAAGCAGTCGGCTTACATCTGTAACTCTGACTCAGAGGATGAGGAGAATGAAGAAGTGGCTGCTGTTGAGCTCAAATGGGGTACAAAGCTCATGGCCGTGCCGAAGGGTTGGTGCGCGGAAGATCAATACGACTTTGACACACGCAAGCTAGACAAGCTCTTCGACCTGCTAGTCAGTGCGGGCCACATCACCTTCCCGACTGATTACGTCAAGCCGTCTCCTGAAGATTTGCAGGGAAAACCGTTCTGCCAGTACCACGGCCTCACCTCACACTCCACAAACAACTGCCGCAATTTCAAAGCAGCAATCCAGAATGCTATTAGGCGCGGCCTGTTGAAATTTGAGGCCCCTCCCAAGGGGAACATGAAGATCGACAAATTCCCATTCCCGAAGGGGCAGAACTTGGTCCAGATCGCAAATCCTCTGACCAAAGTAAAGGTGTTAACCTCCGAACGGGCCAAGAAGAACTCATTAGTTGATACCGATGCACAAATCACAGCTGAGGAGCTAGCGCTGATCAAAGTAAGGAGGGAGCAGAATCAGAGGCAGCTGGAGCAGGGAGAGTCCGGCGGCACCAAGGGCAGGAGGCCCACGCACCAGCACCTTCTGAACAAGTGGCGGCGACAGAAAGAGAAAGATCATCAGAGGCAGCTGCAGCGCGAAGAAGAGGAGTACCGCAGGTGGCTCCGCGAGGAAGAAGAGGCGTGCTATCACGAAGAAATGGCTCGCCACCGGGAAGGTGAGGAGGATCACTGGCATTGCCTATTCTTTCGACACTGCTGGAACGAAGGCCTGAGACTGCCAACGCTGCGCAACTGTCCAGAATGCAGCGATCAGTATCGAGAGTACAGGCAGTCCCAGGTCAACCGCCGGTCCGTGCACCAGGGGCTAGGGAGCCCCCATAGCCTGCGGGATCCGCGTGAAAAAAGGGACCTGCGCGATCGGCTTGATGAGGCGGTAGTTGAACGCCGACAGCCGGTTTGGCAAGAGAACCAGTGGTGCCTGGGGGATCTAGCTAGAAGCCAAAGGCGCCGGGTGCAGCGGCTCAGGAACAGGGAGCTCCAGGCTGAGGGGCGCGCCAAACAGGTGTGGCGCGAAAAGCCTTTACAAAATAATGGAAAGGCTGTAGCCGATGCACAGATGGTGTTTGTGCTACCTGCAGAGTTTAGAGCCAAAAAGTACGATACCGATTCCGACTCAGACGATTCGGGATCAGAAGAAGGAGTGGCCAAGTTAGTGCTCGCACAGCAAGCTACTTTTGATAAGCCGGCCAGGAATCGACATCTGAAGGCTCTCTATCTCAAAGGATATGTCGACGGCATGCCCATGACGAAGATGCTGGTGGACAGCGGCGCCACTGTCAATCTCATGCCCTACACTACATTCCGCAAGTTAGGCAAGGGTCCCGATGATCTAATAGAAACCGATCTGATGCTCAAGGATTTCGGGGGCAATTCTTCCAACACTCGGGGGGCAATCAACATCGAGCTGACAGTGGGGAAGAAGACACTGTTTACTACCTTTTTCGTGATCGACAGTAAAGGTGCCTACAGCTTGCTGCTCGGACGTGACTGGATTCATGCCAACTGCTGCGTGCCATCCACCATGCATCAGTGCCTCATTCAGTGGTATGGCGATGAGGTCGAAGTGGTCCCGGCCGACGACTCGGTCAGCGTGGCGACGGCGGATGCCACATACTGGGAAACTGGGGATTATGATTGTTTCTCTGGCAAGGCTTGGGAAGGAGGCTCCATCAAGGTCAGCGATGAGAGTCAACAGCCGATCAGGGCAATCGGCTCTGAGTCTTTTTATTAAATGGAGAATCCGATCGATGACACAGAGGGTAAGTTGGGGCAAGGATTCACGTCGGCCGACAAGCTCGAAGAAGTAGATGTTGGACCTGGCGACAGGTTAAGGCCGACGTTTATTGTCGCCAATTTAGACCCGGAGTTCAGGCAGGAGCTGATTCAACTGCTGAAGAAGTACAAAGATTCTTTCGCCTGGAAATATTATGAGATGCCTGGATTGGACAAATCTATTGTTGAGCACAGGCTACCTATCAAGCCAGGGTTTCGGCCACACAAGCAGCCTCCACGACGGTTTAGAGAGGACGCTCTGCCTGACATTAAGGCCGAAATCACGAGGCTGTTAGAAGCCAAGTTCATTCGAGTTTGCCGATATGCCGAGTGGATATCGAATCTCGTCCCCGTGTACAAGAAAAATGGTAAATTGCGAGTCTGTATTGACTTTAGGGATTTAAATAGAGCTACACCGATGGATGGCTACCCTATGCCAATAGGCGATATGTTGGTAGACTCGGCTGCTGGGCACAAGGTTATTAGCTTTATGGATGGCAATGCTGGTTATAATCAAATTTTTATGGCTGATGACGACATCCCGAAGACCGCCTTCAGGTGCCTTGGTGTGCTTGGTTTGTTTGAATGGGTGGTCATGACGTTTGGTTTGAAGAATGCCGGTGCAACCTATCAGAGAGCTATGAATTATATATTTCACAAGTTGATCGGCAAAATCGTTGAAATCTATATAGATGACGTGGTGGTGAAATCTAAGAGCAATAAAGATCACCTGGCCGATTTGAGGGCCACTCTAGAGTGCACAAGGAGACATGGTTTGAAGATGAATCCTAACCAGTGTGCGTTCGGCGTGTCGGCTGGCGAATTTCTGGGATTCATGGTCCACCGCAAAGGGATAGAGATCGGCAGCAAGAGTAAGAAGGCGATCGAAGAACTTGTACCTCCAACCAACAAGAAGGAATTGCAGTCTTTGCTTGGTAAGATTAACTTTATCAGAAGGTTCATCGCCAACTTATCAGAGAAGGTGCTGCCGTTCTCGCCATTGTTGAAGCTCAAGAATGATCAAGATTTCAAATGGGGTGACGTGCAACAGAAGGTTTTTGACGAAATCAGAGAATACATGAAGACTCCCCCTGTTTTAGTACCGCCACGGACAGGGAGGCCTTTTAAGTTGTACGTGACGGCCGAAAGCCATACTATTGGATCGGCCCTTTTTCAAGAGTTTGAAGGGAAAGAGAGAGCAGTTTTCTACCTGAGCAGGTGGCTCCTTGACCCTGAGACAAGATACACACCAACCGAGAAGTTGTGCTTGTGCCTGTTCTACTCATGCACCAAGTTGAGGCACTACTTGCTTGCCTCGGAGTGTGTGGTGGTGTCCAAGGAGGATGTCATCAAGCACATGCTTTCGATGCCTCTTCTAAATGGTCGGATCGGCAAATGGATCCTGGCGCTCTCAGAGTTTGACTTGAGGTTCGAATCGGCTAAGGCAGTCAAAAGCCAGGCGATAGCCGATTTCATCACGCAACATCACGGAGAATCGGCTAATGTAACGGATATAGCGCCATGGACTATGTTCTTCGACGGCTCTTCGTGCAAGCAAGGTGGTGGCGCCGAAGTAGTGCTCATCTCACCGCGGGGTGTGCGCTTTGAGTATGCTTTCCAGATCGGGCCGACTGTCACAAACAATCAGGCTGAATATGAAGCCGCGTGGAAAGGTTTTCAGCTTCTGCATGAAGCAAAAGCCGATGCAGTTGAAGTATTTGGCGATTCACAACTAGTCATCAACTAATTGCTCGGCTTGTATGAGTGTAAAGATGAGATACTCAGAGGCTACTATGATCAGTGCCAGGTTCTCATCAAGAAATTCATGACGGTATCTCTCTGTCACATCCCCAGGGCCTAGAACCGGGAAGCTAATCGGCTGGCGTAGAATGCGTCGGGTTATCGGCCGATGCAGGAGATTTGTAACAGCGAGAATCAGCTGATGACTGGAGGGGCGAGATAGCAGGTTACCTGGCAAATCCTTCACAATGGGTCAGCAGAAAGCTAAGGTACAAAGCCACCAAGTACGTGTTGCTGGATGGTCAGTTGTATTACATGACTGTTGAAGGAGTGCTGCTCAAATGCCTGGGGGCAGAGGAATCAGTGAAGCTGATGAGCGAGGTACACGATGGAGTCTGCGGTGCACATCAATCAGCTCACAAGATGAAGTGGATCATCAGGAGGACTGGTTACTATTGGCCTACGATGCTGGAAGATTGTTTCAAATATTATAAAGGGTGTCAAGAATGCCAAAAGTTCAGAAATATACAAAAGTCTTCAGCCTCTGCTATGAATCCTATAATCAAGCCATGGCCGTTTAGAGGATGTGGTATCGATCTAATCGGCCAAATCTACCCATCATCGAGCAAGGGTCACAAATGGATCCTGGTGGCGACTGATTACTTCACCAAGTGGGTAGAAGCCATTCCTTTGAGGAACGCCACTTCAGCTGACGTGATCGAATTTGTAAAGGAGCACATTATTTACAGGTTTGGCATACCTCAGACGATCACAACCGATCAGGGGACAATGTTCACTTCAGAGGAGTTTATGGCCTTTGCCGACGACATGGGCATCAAGATTTATAATTCATCGCCGTATTATGCCCAAACCAACGGGCAAGCAGAAGCCTCCAATAAAATTTTAATCAAGGTCATCAAGAAAAAGATTGAGCAGAACCCCAGAAAATGGTATTTGCATCTGAGCGAGGCGCTATGGGCATATCGCATGGCACAACATGGATCGATCAAGGCTTCACCTTATGAGCTAGTCTATGGACACGCTGCCGTCTTGCCATGGGAGATTCAGTCTGAGACACGGCGTGTCACGTTGCAAAACAAGCTTACAGTCGGTCAATACAAATACATTATGATGGACAGTTTAGAAGATTTGCACTGTCATCGGCTTAGGGCTTTGGAATACATTGAAAAGAACAAAGTACGGGTGGCCAAGTATTACAACACTAAAGTAAGAAGCAAGAGCTTCACCGAATCAGAGCTAGTATGGAAAGTCATTCCGCCTATTGGTACAAAAGATAGCCGATTCGGTAAATGGTCGCTAAACTGGAAAGGCCCGTATCGTGTGGTGAAATGCGCCCCGGGTAATGCTTATATCCTTGAAGACTTGGAAGGACAGAGACTCGCCAGAGCCATCAACGGGAAGCATCTGAAGAAATACTACCCTAGCATTCCAGTTGGGGGGGTGATAGCCGATTCGTGCGAATCTAGCTCTAACAGCCGACGCCGTGCAAGCGGGGGTCGCCTTCAGGATAAAAATGGCCGACATCGTAGTAACGAGTCGGCCTTAGAAAAAAAATAAAATACCCTCGATGGGGTGTAACAGCCCATGCGATAAGCATCCCCTTTAGAGCAAAAATAAAAAAATATACAGTCTTGCAAATTGGATTGTTTCGAGCATAAATAGTTTAGAAGTATCATATGCATTAAAATGCCTAATACAATCTAGTTTGGATTATTGACGCCCTCCCGGATCACGTCCTCGGCGTCGATGGACACGGAGAGACCGTCGGCATGAGGGACGAAAGCGGCCATCAGCGTGCCGAACTCCTCCATGTCTTGGCCTGCCTGGATCCCCGGTTCGACGTTCTCCAGCACGATGCCGGAGTTGATCTGGGCGGCGGCCAGAGCTCCCGCGGCACCGTGGCGGACGCCGCTCATCGCCACCTGGCGGACGCGGTGGTGCATGTCCGCAAGCTGCTCCACCTGCGTTTGCCCCCGCGCGCACAGGACGTCGGTGACGCTCGCCGCAGCCACGCGCAGTTCATGCAGCTGCGCTGTCAGAGCTGCATAAACAAGGAAGGTCAGTGTTCGAAACGAGCCGTGCACACCGTTGGACAAAGCGAGAGATTACCTGCCACGGCGGCCTGCGACTCTGCGAGGTTGGCCCGCGCCTCCGCCAAATCAATGCTGGGGGCAACGAGCGTGACGGCGTAGTCCTCGTTCTCCTTATCCAGCCGGCCGGCCTCTTTGGTAGCCTCGGAGCAGAGTTTGCGGTACCGCACCATCTCATGGTGGAAGTGGTGACCGTCGGCGGCGGTGTAGGAGTCGCGGGAACTCGAAGATGACTCCGAGTTTGATTTCGCTCCGGAGGTGGTGCTGCGAGCTGGAGCGTGAGGGAGGTTCGGTTGTGGCGCCGTGCGATGCACCGAGGAGCTGGCGCCGATCGGTGCGCCGGAAGGAAGATGGAGCGGGAGACGTTGGCGGAAAGGGACCATCAGATCAGGCACCCAGACTTAGCCTGATTTAAAGATTGAAGAAAAGGGAGAATAAGATACCTGCTATGGACTCCCCGTCCGCTGACTTGCATCATACGTCTGATTGGAGCCCTCACAGGAGCAGAGGGCCCGGCGGCGTCACCAGCGGCGGGGGTTTCCGGGGCGGCCGTCCCAGTTGCAGGAACGGCGTCACCATCCGTCGGGGCTGCCCGAGGAGGATCAGCGCCGGGGGCAGGGGTGTTTAGGCCGGCTAAGGAGCCAGCAATGCCGCTGACGAAAGATGGCTGGTGACTGCAGAAACAGATCAAATCAGATAGAAATAGCGAGGAGATGGTAGGCTGACGGTTGAACTTACCCTAATGTCTGCTCGATTCGGGCAACGCTGGCCCAGATGCGGCGGATGCTCCATTCCATCTCATCGCCGTCGGCGGGCTCAGACGCCGGGCGCTTCCCACGGTCTCCATCGCCGGCCATGGTCGTGAACCAGGATTGAGAGAGCGGAAGCAAAGTGGATACAAGGAGGCGGCCGGGAGAGTTGGTCGGCGAGACGGATACGATGGCGTGTGATATTACCTCAAGCCTGCCAACTATTTATAAGACAACACGGGCACCGAGGCGGTTTCTTTGGGAAGTGAGACGGCACGGCGGATTTTAGGTTGCAGTTAATCCGCGTTTCTTGAATCTGGAACAGTTGCCAAATCGGGGGAGACGAAGCGCCGCCATCAATGGTCGCACGCCGATCGGCTTTTTTGGGTCAGGCTGTTTAGCCGATCCTATCGTGAGTACCCACAAGCCGATTCGTGATGAATCTGGCTGAGGGGTTAATTCTAAAGGAAAGCCGAACAAAGCCGATGCTACAAAGCCGATGCTAAGAGGCACGTCCAAAAACCGATTCGTATGCAAAACGGGTCAGGCTGAGTAATTGACTCTGAGGTACAAAACAGTTCGAGAGCCGATTCGCATGCAGAAATGTATCAGGCTGAGCAAAGTCAGTTCGAAATAAGACAAAGCCAGTATTAAGGTGTAAAATCAAAGGCAGATCAGGCTAGATTCTCAAATTCAGGGTGAACAGCATGAAGACAGAGTTGCAAATAGAAAAGAACATGCCAAGCAGTACACCCATCATATTACAAAGATAATAAGGACCGAATCAGTTCTACTAATTCAGCACGGAGCGCGTGGCCAGCCTGCAGCAATTGTTGATCTCGGTTTTCAGTAAACTGCAACAGGTTTAGGCGTTGACATGTCTTCCTGCCTGCAACGACCAAGCTGCTGATTTCCTTCTTTTTCTGGAAGAGCTCGATCGTGCTGGTGGAGATGGTGATTTCGCGCTAACTGATAGCCGACTCAACTACTTCCAATTCTTTTCTCAGCTGGTCTCGTCTTGTTTTCAATGTCTCCAGTTCTGTTTCGGCCGTGCTAATGGAGGATTTGAGCAACCTGGCTCGATCGGCTAATCCGGTGGCCTCTTGTTTGTTGATCGATTTGTTGCTCCTCAGCTGTTCAAGCTCTGCCAGGTTCTTGTGAGCAGTGATAATCCCTGATGCTGTAACTTTAAGATCATCAAGTCTTTGCAGGGATTTCAAGGCTGACAGATTGGGTTGCTGCTGGACAAGTTCCATTATTTGATCGATCAGTCCGGGATTCGAGGCCAGAGCAACTAGATCACCCTCTAGATGGGGTAGCAGTGCACTTAGCCGATTGTTGAAATCTGACTCTGAAAGTCTCTCAGAGGAGGAGGCCAGTTCGTCTCCATCACAGAACTCTTCTATGTCGAATGAATAGCCAGGAGACAAAGGCTTCGGTGCCTACAGTACATACATTCTCTCATCAGAACAAGTACAATATAGATTGATTGTTTTCTGGCAGAGATGGGATACCTGAATGAGGCCTGAAGGTTGTAGGATTGATGCTGATGTTGCGACTAAGGCAGTGGTGTCTCTTGCGACATGCGGATCCTCGGCTGTTATTGCCTCGGGCAGTTGGGTTTCTGCAATCTAGAAGTAAGAACAGTATGGAAGTAAGGATAATTGCTAACAGCCGAATAGGAGTTACCTGGATTCTTCTCAGAGGGCAACTCCTCTTCTTCAAGGTTCGCCCAGACTTCGCCAGAAGGGCTGTTCGGCTGTATTTTTTTAGAAGAAGATTTGGTCAATCAGGACATTTGTGTCGAGGAAAGAAAAGCCCAATGAGTAGTACCTGAGTTTTTGCTCCTATTTCCTGGATCTCTTCTTCTTGAGCAGCTGACTCCTCATGGCCGGTAGACTCTGGTGGTTCTTCGGCCTGTTTCTCTCCCAAGGTATCTTGAGTTGGTTGAGGATTCACCTGATAGAAAGCCTATTTAAGAGTCGGAGCGTACTGCAGTAAAAGAAGATGCTACTGAGTACCTGAACTTTTCTTATCAAACGGCGTTTCTTGGGAGCTTGCTTTTGAAGCTGAGATGCAGCTGGCCGTTTTGAAGCAGAAGGGGGTGTCAGTACAGTAGGGCCTAGCATTAGTTGTTTCAGCGTCGGTGCTCGGGAGCCTAGCCTCGCTGTTCGACAAGGAGGATAATATTCCACTCGCTCTGGTGGATTGGATGATGAGTCCTGCGAGGAATATCTGTTAAGTAAAATGTTTGAATAAAGCCGTTTTTATTGGAATCGACTGAAAACACTTACAGCTCGGGGAGATTGGAAGTTTGGGTCCAGGGCTCTGCATTTGTCATGGACAGTTTGGCAAAACAAGTGAGCGTGCCATTGTTGCCACCAATCGTCAAAACTCTGATGAGCGATGCAGATTTGATTCCACGGCTTCGGCGAGAATGTGGGCAGGTTTGCTCCGAGTTAAAAAATTCTGCCAGCCTGAACGTGCTCTGTAATGTTCTCCCTGGGTTTCAAGGTATTCAAAAAAGAAAGCCGAGGGGGCAATTGGCCGAAACCTAGCTGTCTTGCTGCTATGTTTGGGTGATAGAATTCATAAGAAGGATAGCTAGTTGCCTTGCCGCTTGCGCTCCGAAGGTGCTTGAAGACTGCTGGCAAGGCACAGGGTTTGATGATTGCGTTCAAGATGCTGATAGCCTCGTCATCAGAACACCCATTGTTGAATTTGAAGCTGGAGGGCGCTGGAAATTCATCTTCATCTTCGTAGGGAAACCAGGTAGTAACATTTGGTCCCAGACCCCTGTATAATGTTTCCAGCATGTTGCCCTTTGAAGTTGGGATGACTATGGCAGAGGCAGCTTCACCAAAACTTTGACAGCCTCTGGTTTTTGGGTCCTCCTCCTCTGAGTACTCGGTGGATGGAAAGTTGAGGCCTTGGAGTTTTGTTCTTACCAGCTTGTGCAGATACAGGTTGAGCCATAACTGTACTAGCCACCAAGGGCCTATTATGCATTGCACTTCTTCACCTATAATCAAGGAATTGAATACCCGGCTCATAAGCCTGTATGCTGCACCCAACAAGAGTTTGCCCAGGGGAATGGGGTGCCCTTGAGCCAGTTTTTCTGCTAAGACCCGATAAGGATATGCTGGCCCGGCAGTGGCACCACAGAACACGAACCTCTCAAGCCACATGGTCAAGAATGCGATGTGTTCTTTTTCGCTGACAGAAGAGGAGTTTTTCTGGTGGTGTTGAATATAGCCACTCCACCCGTTGTATGTGTCCAGCTTCGGGAAGTACGGGTCCTTGCCACTGGAGCGGAGATCCCAGAAATCATATAATCCAGTAATCTGAAGCCCGGTGAGCATATGAATATCGCACAGGGTAATGGTTTTTGGACCGTCTCCGAACACGAAAGCATTCAAGGAGTTGGACCAAAAATGACTGGCAGCAATCAGGAGTGGCTCATTCCTTGCCATCTCTGATAATGATGGGTCAAGACATTAGCTCAGATGGCGCATCTCCCAGTCCGCGCGCTTCTTCGCCGCGACGTGACGGAACCAGTTCCTCCACCTAGCAGGTGCATTTGGCCAGTTTCTGAAAGATTTGGTCCAAGAAGAGGCACCCATCATGGAGCTTCGGAATGGGAACTGGTTGGTTTCTTGAATGATGAAGTCTTTGGGGATCGGATCGCCCATCGGGCCCAGATAGTAGGTATCGGGGATGTCCTTCAGTGGAATCAAAATATCATCCCTCAGCACCTGGATTTGAAACTCGTACTCAGTGAGGTTGAAGAGGGATTCACGAATCAGGGGGCGGATCGATGAAATTGATACCTCAGGGACCTCAGAAGGAGTCGCCATTAGCTCGGGGGTGATTTGACGGCGACGAATCGAAGCTGGCGGCGGCGAATCGAAGCTGACGGCGGCGGATTGAAGCCCGTGGCGGAAGTTGCGACGGTTTAGGGTTTCGTTTTGGTGCGAAAGTTTGAAGTGCCGAGAGGAAAGCTGCGGTTTGGCTATTTGAAGGCTCAAGCGCTAATTTCGGAATAAACAAGTTTATTCCAAAATTGGGGGGCATGTGTTAACACCAAATTTTGGGCTGGGAGCCGATAGCCGATGCCAGAGGAAGATAGCCGATACCAGAGGAAGATAGCCGATCTCGGAAGCAGATTCCGTCCAGCGGAAGGAAGGAAAATAGCCGATTGCACGGTGAATCGGTTATCGGGCGAAGATGACAGGAGGCGTGCAGCGTCGGTATTGATGACGGCATCCAGAGTCCGCGCCGCCAAGATGCGATCACGATCGAAGTCCGTTATGAAAGGGAAGGTAGGACTCTAAGTTACCTTAGATATAGGATAGTTTGTTAGTTTCCTTATCTATTGATGAGTTGTAATTCGACTAGGACTCTATCTACGCTCAGGGTATAAATATAAGCCCTCAGCTATTGTAAAAGATACAACAACATCAATACAACACAACTTTCGGCTCCGGCCAACAAACCCTAGAGTCAGTCAAGTCCGGCGAGTTACTTCATCCAAGCTGGGTGTCATCCGGTGGACGCAGGCTTACTTGTAAGTATCGTCAACCCCCTGTTAAAATATGTCTTTTTAGCGTCATCCGGTGGACATGGCGGACCAGGGTCCTTGCTAAGCTCTGTTTCTTTGGCGTCATCCGGTGGACGTGGAAAACATAGTGAGTTAAGGATGATTCACGCTGCTTTACCCGATCAATCTGTGTTAACCGTCATCCGGTGGACGAGATGCAGATTATGACGGTTTTCACGCGCGGATTAGTTATCGATTCGTGTTTTGTTTGCTTGATTAATCTATTAGTTAATGTCATCCGGTAGACAGGCTATAGATTGAGATAGTTTGTATGCATAGATTAGTTATCGGCTCTAACTAAATATGGCAATTTAGTTAGATTTATTAAGTTATCAAGATGTTATTTGTTATTTATTAACATCTCTCTGTTCGATCAAGATTGATAGATTTGGCCTTAGATTTACTCGAATCTAATCGTCGTTTATGCTTTCTTATGCCTATTTTACCACGATGATCGGTTCTATGCTTACATCGGCTAATTCTCTATCAATTTTGTTCGTTACATGTTGTGCGTTCGGTTCTACTTGAGACATAAGTGGTTCTGAGGTTATCGTAAATCTTATTTTTGTGTCCTTGTTTAAGTTAAACTGAGCGTCATCTGGTGGAACAGGTTTAACCTAAACAAGTTTTCATTAGATTAAACTTACTTTAATTTGAAGTCTGTTTATGACTACGCTAGCATTTGTTCGTGCTTCATGGACCCTGCATCGGCTAAAGAGCCGATCCAGTTATGCTTTCATGAGTAAATCGTGTATATAGACTTATTTGATATCAAACGATCTAGCTTTGTTTGCTGGGTTTGCTGAAGCCCGCTGGCCGTTAGACCAGGTGAACGCAAACTTGGTGCACTTAGCGAAGAGGATTTACTAAAGCCGCCGGCCTTCTAGACCAGGTTTAGCCGATCTCTGCTTGTTTGATGTACAGATCAGATCTGTATATATGATCTATTTTCTTTTATACATATTAAGTGAACTAGATCGGCTGGTACGTTATTATCTTCACATGAGTATCCTGATAGCCGTTTTACTTCATTATTATACTATCGGTTCCTAACATGATGGAATCGGCTTTCTAGGCGATCTTCGATTGAATCGGCTCTCAGAGCCACATAATTGGAACTACCTGGATACACCGGTTAGTTCCGTCCTGTGATTATTGATTACTATTGTTTTCTTGTCAATTGCAGGTCAAATTGACTGGCACGCTTGGGTGTTACTGACACTCTCAGACCGGGTTCGAAGTTACCTGGATCTGCGAGAGCTCTACTGCCTTCAAGGGTCGTTTTTGTGTTGGGCTTGGAGAACCACTTTTTGCGCCAACACATTCGTTCTTTTTAAAATTTATTTTCAATTTTCTTTTTCTTCTTATCTTTCTTTTTATTTCTTTTCATTCCTTTCTTATTTCTTTTTTTTGTTTCAGTTTGTTTTTGTTTTATGTGATTATTATTATCCATTTCATTTTCTTATTTTCCATCTTTCTTCATTTTTTTTATTTTCTTCTTTTCGCTTATTTTCATGCTTCAATTTATTTTAAATTTGTTATAGTATTAGTACAATTTTGATATTTGTAAATTTTCTTTTATTTTTTATTTTACTGTAATTAATTATTTTGATGTTACTCCGTATGTGATGTTTATGTATTATACATATGATATATTTTAGGATGTTCATGTAGTATGGATGAAATGTTGTATGATTAGCTTGTTCAAATAATATCCATGCGATGTTATTTTAAATTTCTCCTTTTTACAAGTTTTCATTTTTATGTTATTCATTGTTCTATATTTTTATTATTTTCTATTTATGTATCATTATTTATTTATCTAACTCTATATATTTTTATAACTTTTATTGATCTTTTTTATTTTCAAGGATATTATAATATCCATCACTTGAGCCTTTAATTTATTCTCTTCAATATAGAATTCTATTTTTCTAAGTTAAAAACATTTTTCTAGTGAAAACATTGTTTTGAGTAACCTAGAACATCGTCTACACGCAATAAAAAATTATTCTATTTTTCTGAGACAAATGTTTGTTAACCAAATCGTATCTAAATATATTCTTGTGGTGGTTTGTTTTGAATTATGTATTGTAAAACATAATGTTGCAATCAAAATTTAATTTTGAATACACGGTTTAGTAGTTACTACCTCCATCCCTAAAGTAATGTAATTACGGGATCTATGACCGTCAATCTACCACAAGTTCGACCAAGTTTGCAGTTCACATTATTAGTATTTACGCGTCCAAATAAATTTATTTAAAATATATTCGATAACTAATCTAATGATGCTTATTTTATATCATGAATGCTAGTAGATTTTATATATATTTAGTCAAAATTCAAAGAAGACATTATTTGATGGATTTTCCTCAAGGTACATGCACATCTCTGTTCTCTTCAACTTGTTTGCTTCTTTTGTAAAAGTATGTTCCTTGTGCGGCCGCGAGACGGCGAGAGGCCCTCGTTCCGCCGGCCGTGCGAGGGGGCCAATCCTACCCGTGCGAAGCACCCGCCCAGCTACGCTCGGCAGTCGCTCGGCCATGCGAGGCGTCGTCCGCCCGCTGGAGCGAGGGCCCTGGCCTGCGTACGCTGGTCGTTGGTCATCCACATCCTAAAGCAATAGCGTAACACTCCTACAAATACCGAGTAAAAGGCCAGGAAAGCTTGCCATATTTAAAAGGTAACTTTGTATTGCAATCTCTTGGTTGCAGGCTTCATATTCAAGCTAACATCACTGATTATCAGTTGGAAATAAACGTAGGTTTTTGTTTTCCAAATCACATACATATACAAAATCAAGATCTATAAACTGGCATTGTGATGTAAGTTTGGATTATAACATTATCTAAGATTTTATTTATGGAATGTCCAGTCTAATAACTTCGCATTGGTTTATGTAGGCCTGAAGAAAATAACTTAAGCTGTACTCTTGTAGTGATAAGACCAAATACCTTATAATAAGAGTTTTTAAAAACTATATTCTTGTTGTTATTTATTATGTTGGGCACAATATCACAAGTATATATCATTATTACAAGAGGCTCACGTTTCTCATCTCTATTCACAAGACCTCCTTTTTTTCCCAAACACCAAAATCAGGCCATTCCGTACTGTTTTTTTTAGATAATACATACAATCAGTCCACTAACATATCAACTATCCATACATTATTTAGCTACAAGCAAAGATAATGTAATCTGATGCCACGTATTCACTTCCTCCATATGTCAAATAGTTTGATGCCTCAGAGTCTCAAATACAATGTCCCTCACCCTCAGACCTCAGTAATGCCATTTAGTTTGATTTTCCAACAAAAGCCAAACAACTCTCATAAGCCAAAAGGCCCAAATGGCAAATGCTCTCACAAATTCCAAACGACAAGATTTTTGTCCACTAGGCATGTATGTGCCGCCTCACTGGAGGTTGAATGCAACATACTAAATGGTTCGTGTATTATACGTTGTAATAATAGCAAATCCACAAAGGAGCTTAAGTTTCATTTCATTATATTCTAATATCAAAATTGAGCAGTTTGACAGCACAATTTGATAACCGACCTCACACGGCCACACAACAAATTGGTCCATTACAAGTTAGCCAAACAAATGGAATGCTTTCTAGAAGAAGTTAGAACTAGGGCTGAGCCAAGTATTTGGCAAGATTTGGCTCCGGCCATACCTAAAATCTGTAGAAAATCTTGATGGTTCAAAACTTTATATCTTTGTAATTCTTTGGTTTTGTGCTACCCACTTTTTTAATAATGAACAGCCATATGCATTAGTCAATGCAGAAGCTGGGATATAATATATATTCTCTTTCCCTTTTTTTTTAAAAAGCCACAATGTACAAATGCAGTGGACTGGACGGAATGGGTTGGAATGGGTCGGATCGAGGATAGAATGGTACGGAGTGGGACGGGTTGAAAAGAGAGTTAATTTATTACGGATTAGGTTAGATATGGATTAGGTATTAACCCGTTAGCAGGGATAGCCGTGTGGACCTTGGCTCCGGCCGGCGAGGTTCTTGATGCGCGGTACGCCCTGAGGCTGAAACTAGTGGTGGGCGGGTCACCTCGCGTGCGACTCTGCTCTTCCCTTCCCCGCTTTTTTTTTTTAAAGAAAATTTGCCCGGTCCTGGGCCAGGAGCGTAGCTAGGCTACGCGATTTCTGTTAACCTGACACATTTTATGATTTTTTTTTGCTAGGTTGGCACATTATGATTCGATATCGATCAATATAAGACAAGAAGGGGCGACCAAGATAAACGTAGAAAAATAGCTAATTTTGTCAACCAGTCCTGATCGAGCCCCGAAGCAAAGGCTGTGTTACATGGACACATGGTCTGCCGACATGCCCATCGCAATCACACATTAACGCTAGCTAGGCACGGAGAAACCAATGCATATGCCAAGTGGCAAATGCCCGTATCCAGAGGCAAATGAGCTGATGCAGACACATAACCAAATGATTTATTTACCAGCTGAGTCAAACTAGCTCACATCGGGATAGGCTCGAAGGCTTGGACGCCAGCAAACAGCAACAGAAACGCGAGCTTGAAGAAACGCTGCTTTTATTCTCCGTACGCACAAGAACCTCCTCGCGGAAAAACAAGGGCGGCGAAATCATTCGCGCGAGCGATGGGATATCGGTCATCACATGATTCCATAATTACACAGCCTCAGGGCAAGGGCACAAGATGAGAGCGCGGTCACGCGGTGGCCTCGGCTGCCTCGCCGGCGGCCGGCGAGCATGTCTGTGTCTCCCGCCGCCGCTTCGTCGTCGCCTTGCCGCACTCATCGACGACGGCGTAGAGGCGGTAGGGCGAGGCGTCGGTGGCGAGCCACTGCTCGACGGTGAAGAGCTGCTGCGCGCAGCCGAGGTGGGGCCCCGTGACGGTGGCCTCGAGGTAGTTGCAGTACCAGCCGTGGTGCGCGCCGGCGCCGTCGGAGGTGAGGTTCATGGCGCAGGGCCGCTGGCTCATGCAGGGCCCGCGGCCGCTGAAGATGTCCAGGTTGCCGCGCTCGTAGTAGTCGTGGCCGGCGCCCATGAGCCCGCCCCACGCCGCCAGGTCCCTGATCCGGACCCCCGTGCCGTCCGCGCCCAGCAGCGTCACGCCGATTGTCGAGTCCGTCCCGCCCTTCCAGATCGACCCCGTGCGCACGTACACCGTGTACACGCACTGGTTCTCCGGGTCCGACGACAGCTGCGCGGCCGCGCCCGCGTCGCTGACGAGGACGGCCGCCGCGCGCGACGACGCCGGCGCCGCGTACGCCTGAGTGAGGTGGATCGAAATCAAATGATGAATCAAGCAAAGGGGGAGAGCTAGCGCAGTAGCAGCAGATGACCGATGAGCTAGCTTACCGCGGCAGCAAAGAAGGCGAGGAGAAGGCAGGGGGAGAGGAGCTTCTTCAACTCCATGGCCCCCCGGAGCGCGGAATCCTTGGCTGCTTCGATCTGAACGCAGGAAGGCGTCAAGCTGTGGGGAAGGGGAGCTACTAGAGCTATTCAAATGGGGGTCACCGGGGACGACCCCACAGGACAGTGACAGTTTTTGATAGGGGGAGGAGGGGGGAGGGAGATCCAATCCAAAGGCAGCATATTCCCACGGCGCGGCGGGCCTCGTGGGCCGAATCCCGATGGACCAGATCCGAATTCGAACCAAGTGCAAGCGCCGGCAGTGGCAGGAAGGCATGGCCGCGTGGCGCGTGCACGTGCACGTGAAACACGCGTACACGACCAAGCCGGTAGGTAAATTGTGCGGTCATGGAGGCTCATCAGCCTCGACATAGTATTACTTTGGCCGGCTGGGTCGTCTCGTGACAGCAACGCTCGGATGCGCAAAAGCTGTACGCGCGCGATTAATTAAAAATAATGTTCTTGTCGTGTCCAGTGAGTTTTCTGCGACTGGTGGCGAGGACGTGTCCTCTGAGACACGCAGACGGCCAAATCGGCTGCCGGTCGTCGTCGTGTCTGGATCAAGCTGGAATTACTCCCTCCGTAAAAAAACAACTTTGACTAATTATAGATTAAAAATTATTAATATTTATAATATCAAATAAACACTATTGAATTCATTACAAAATATATTTTCATAATATATTAATTTGAAGCCATAAATATAAATATCATTTGCTAAAAATTTGGTCAAACTTGAGCTATTTTTTCTAGCACGCAACCAATAGTTACATGTTTTCTGGGACGGAGGGAGTAATTAGGTAGCCAATAATGCAATTCATTTGAATAAAAAAATAATGCAATTTATTAGTTTATTAGGTGGCCGTGCAATTTACTCGTTCCAAAATATACACGATTATATGGTCTTTTGCGATTTTTTTTTCATCCAGCCATGAGCCATTATGGCTGTGGGGATATAAATCCCGATACCACAAGACAAGACATGGGTCGCACCATCAAAGCTAGTTCGGTCCAGAAGACGAAGACGTGCGGCATTGCACCGCACGGTTATTATACCAACTTGATAGTGTACTTGTAACCTTGTCCCTTCAGACTATATAAGGAGGGGCAGAGATAGAACCCACAACACATCTCATCTCATCTACTACTAGCAATACAATACAGCAACACACAGGACGTAGGGTATTACGCCTCGCGGCGGCCTGAACCTGTCTAAATCGTTTGTCTCGTGCTTATTGCGCAACTCTTACTCGTCTCAGGCGTACCTTCACCGATCAATCTACTACTTTAGGCATGTCCCTCGGTAGACCGCTGACGATATCTCGTCGACAGTTGGCGCGCTAGGTAGGTGGTGTGCTTCCTGATCCATGACGAACAAGATGAAAATTTCTTTTATCGTCATCGATCATAGCATTCGGCGGTGACAGACCAGATAAGAATCATCTTCATCGACATCATCTGCAGCGACCTCGTCGCAACCCCGCTTCGTGTGACGCCATCACCGAACATCAACCATCGGCATCTACGTTCATGGACAACTGGCGATATGGGACGTGCATGATCCCATCTACAGGAAAGTGACCAGCAAGTAAAAGGAAGATGATCTTGCGTACGCATGTACGTGAAAATTTCCTTTGTTGCTCATCACGTTTCCCTGAAACAGAAGACTGCATCCCAAGCGATCAAGAAGTTATGAGTCAACATGGAAGAGAAAAGGAAATTGAAGACCAGATGCGTGGGCAAGTTAACGGCGGCTACCAAAGGCTCGCATGAATTCATGCATGAGGCGTACCCGTGGTGACCTGCTGCTGCACATATTCACGGTCATATGCACATCGAAAGCAAGAGCTAAGTCATATTTATTCATCTTAACTAATATTTTATATATTTCGTCTTCAGATTTCTCCACGAATATACATGATATTTTTTTGGCAGAAAATTAATTACGCTTCTCATCGTCAACACTTTGCGGCGGTCTCGACTACAGCAAGCCTGAAATTGTTCGGGCCATCACGCGAGCCACGTCAAATGACTCATCGACACGCCGACCACTCTGCTCGACGTCATTCAAACTAAGTAATATTTTCAATATCTTTCTACATATTCTCTGACCTCAATATATCTCCGGAAATTATCTCCATGAATCTTCGCCGCCGACCTCTTCAAAAGCCCTGACAAAGCTCGGACAACTCGCCGACGATTTCTCCATAAACCTCGACCACGCTCGGGCACTCAGAAGATTTTCTCCACCAAGAGATACTAAGTATCTCTCCGTTTTCTTCTTTTAAGGGTTGCTTAACGTACCTTAATAGCACACGCCTTAATCCGTGAAACCTGTCTTCGCCCCATAAATCGTCACAAACATGGTCATGTTAAGAAACCTCTGAACTAGATGTCGGGTCAGGTGCTTAAACGTAACATGTCAACTAACAGGGGAAATTACGTGACCTGACAAGAGTAAGAAACGGACAATCTTATCATGTATTCTATAATATTAGGATCCGCTCCAAAATTTACATCATGTACTACCCACTGTACATATTTATTTTGCAGGAACCCAGGCTCGTCACCATTCCTCGTCGTCCTCGTGCTGCTCGGACACCGTTTCCGACCACGCTGGGGACTCGTCGCCAGACTCGTCGTCGCTCCTCACCATCCTCGTCGTCGCTCCTCGCCGCCTCCGACCACGCTGTGGACTCATCGCTGAGCTATCAAGTCACTCCATGCTGTTCGGATCAGGGTGCTGATGTTGGGCAGCACATTGGGGGTCTTGATATGCGCCTAACCTGCTCGGAAGATTGTCCCGAGCACCATGCTGTGCTCGGGGATTTCGTCATTGCATCGCTTGCTCGGAAGACTTTCCCGCGCACTTGCTGTGCTCGGGGAATTCGTCGTCGATTGGCTGCTCGGAAGATTTTTTTTCCCGATCACTTGCTGTGCACGGGGACTTCGTCGTTGTCTCGGCTGCTCGGAAGATTTCTTCCCGATCACATGATATTCTCGGGGATTGCGTCATCGCCTCGCCTGTTCGGAAAATTTTTTTTTCCGATGACTTGTTGTGCTCGGGGACTTCGTCGTCGCCTCGACTGCTCGGAAGATTTTTTTCGATCACTTGCTGTGTTTAGGGACTTCGTCGACACTTCACATGATAAACAAGAATAAAGACTATGACCCTGACACTACGTGACTGCGTCACCTACTATCAGGCTTGGGGACAAAGTGGATACACTTCACCTGACGGTGAAGGTATTGGTTCTGATGAACCAAAAGTGGATACATTTCACCAAAGAGAAAGCTCTTTTCAAATTTTTTCTAAGCTCCTTACATCCGTCTGATTAAGCAACTCCGAAGATCTGCCCCTCCCGACGAACGTAAGGTGCTTGGGGACTAGCTGTGGGGATATAAACCCCCGGTATCACAAGACAAGACATGGGCCGCACCATCAAAGATGGCCTGGCCTAGAAGACGAAGGCGTGCGGCGCAAAGTATTGCACCGAACGGTTATTGTACTAACTTGGATAGTTTACTTGTAACCTTATCCCTTCAAATTATATAAGGAGGGGCAGGGATAGAACCCACAACACATCTCATCTCATCTACTACTAGCAATAACAATACAGCAACACACAGGATGTAGGGTATTACACGTTGCGGCGGCCTGAACCTGTCTAAATCGTTTGTCTCGTGCTTATTGCGTAACTCTTGCTCATTTCAGGTGCACTTTCACCGATCAATCTATTATCTTGGGCATACTCCTCGGTAGACTGCCGACGATATCTCGTCGACAATGGCCCTGTTTGGTTGAGCTGTGGATTTTAAAAAAGCTGCTGTGAGCTGGGCTGTGAAAAAACTGCTGTGAGCTATGGAAAAAACTAAAAGTCGTTTGGTTGGAGCAGCTGTGAAACTGTAGAATGTGTAAAAAATATCTGTAATGCCCCTAAGGACCCGAAGGATTATTTATATGGAAATTACTCGTAAATAACTATTGTACTCAATTATTCCTATATAAATGAATATTTTGGAAAGAAAAAAACTAATTTGTCACTTTTTTATCATTCAATATACGAAATAATCTGACATAATAAGGAAATAATGTCACACATAAAGAAATAATCTCACACAAACAAACATTCTCAACACAAACAAATATTCTCCATACAAGCAAATAGTACAAATATTCTCCATACAAGCAAATAGTATTGAAAGTAGTCTCTTGCAAATAGCATACGGGTTCAAACAACAGGAACAAATAGTATTGGAGCAGGGGACGACGTCGAGCTAGAGAAGGGGACGGCGTTGAGAAGGAGCAGGGCCATTGAGCTGAAGCAGGGGACGGCGTCGAGCTGGAGCAGGGCCGCCGAGCTGAAGCGGTGGCCAAGGAAAAGGGGAGGGGAGAGGAAGCTCGCGTCAGCCATGGGGGAGGGGAGAGGAAGCTCGCTTCGGCCATGGGGGAGGGGAGTGGATGTCTGCTACACCTCACCTTCCCCAAATCCGGCGAGGAGAGACCCTGTAAGGACCTTAATATCACCAAGAGAGGCCTAGAGGGGGTGAATAGGCCCGTAAAATTTTAGCTCAAACCGAAGTCAGAACACAGAGCGGCAGTGCTGCTCCTTAGAGCGGCACTGCTGCCGACGCGGCACTGCTGCTCTCCAAAGCGGCAGTGCTTCCCTGGCCAATGTTGGTATTTTTTACGTCATCACTATTTAACAACATTAAAAACACATGGTACTAAATTAACTTGTCATTACCAACTAGCCACTTATCTCTCACCAACATCTCTAAGCATTGAATTAGGTTGTCATCCCTAATTATACTAACTAGAAATAAAGTATTAAATGAATCTATTATTTCGCTTGACTAGGCAGAAATAAATATAAGAATATGAACTAAAGGACAATTCTGCAAGCGAACAGATAATTATACCATTGTAGCATTCTACCTATAGTATCACCAGATTATCGATTTATATTTATACCACTGGGAAGGTCTTAGTAGGACTTAAATTATATCTACAACTTATACTGCTAATGTAAAAGATAAACTATAACTATAATCCTACTCATAGCAGGGATAAGTCACATGATAAAGATATATAGGATAAACATGATCAGTCATCATCATAAATAGGTAAATATCAGAGCTCATCTAGTCATAACAATAGCTAGCCAATGAATAGATAAAGGAATTAATATCTAAAGTAATTCTATAACTCGTCAATGAATACTATGATTAGTGCAATTACATCTAGCTATCATTGTTTAGCTCTACCTACATCATAATTAAATGTAAAGGAGCATCATCTAATAAGGATATTAAGACACAAGGATCACCTCCTTCGCGACCGCGTACTGCTCGTCCTACGTACGGTGGTGGACTACAGAGGACTCAACGTAGCTGTCACCTACGCGATCTACCACACGACCCGGCACGTCAGGGTGCACTCGCAGATAAGCAAGATATCTAAACACCACGTCTACATACTGCTAATCATTCATCCACGATATCTCTGGACGAACTCTATACGAGCAATTACATAAATTCAATAGGATCAAACTAACTATGCTAGACATATAATCAAAGTGAAGAATGACTATTGTAATTAAGAATATATATAAGATTAAGAACAATGTTTCTCAAATCATAATGTTGAATACAATAAGAGAAAAGAACTAGAACTATACCGAACTCCGCGCTCTAGACAGACGCCGGGGCCTCCAGATCCCGCTGAAGAACTTGAACTCTTCTACTTCTAATCTAACTAGGCTAATGCTATGAACTAGAGAGGCTCTGATGAACTAGAGAGGCTTTGGATGGCTTGATCTCCAAATGACTTGATGCTTCAGGGAGGAGGGTCTGCCCCTTTATTTATAGCCCGGTGGGGTGCACGTGTGCCGTAGGATCAAACCGACTTAAAACAAGGGCCGAGATGCATCGTGGGAGGTGGTGGAAGAAGACTCTAGAAGGCGGGGGCTGAAACCCTAGGGGGGACCGATCGGCCCCACCCTTGGGCCGGCCGGCCCCACTTTATGGGGTCTCGGGCCCCGGTTGCTCGGGTGTGTTCCAAACTTTTCCAGGGTCTTCGTGATGATGTTTCCTTGGCGGTTAAGTTTCGTGTCTTTTATGCTCTTTAACCCATCTTTTATGCTTTTCTAGAATAGTTCCTGAAAAATACAGAACATGCAAAACTCGTGAAAATTATCAGTTAAAACCCTAGACTAGTGTGTATTCATGTGTCCTTTCATGTCTAAAGTTCTAATAAAAGTTGACGTTATCCACCGTCAACAACACCTCCCAAGTTTACCTGTTTGCCTGTCCCTTGGCAAACAAACTAAGCTTAAATTACCAAAGTATTTGGATCAGGAGTTGCTACAATGCTTTCATACTTTCCAAGTACACATGCTTTAAACATAGATTCTCCTCCGGATTAGACAAAACTGCTGTAACTCTCGAACTTACCCATTTTACCTTTATCTATGGAGCTTTACAGCTTTTGTGTTAGTCTTGAGCAATCGAAAGACAGAACAATCAAGTCAAGCACTATGTCTCGAATTCTTCACAACACTATTATTCCGGGGTTTTGCAAATTTTCAAAATAAAACTCAGAACTTAATTGTATGACACCCTCAAGTCTCTTAGTATGTGGTATTTATGGATCTCACTGAGGCATTAATGATGTTATGCCTTCCTAAAACTAAGGATTATAGTGGAGCTTATAGGAGTGGCAATAACAAGAATGAGCATACTTGCAATTCATATATTGTAAAGTCAAACAATAGATCCACAGAGAGTCAAGTCATACAATCAAACCAAAATGTGCATGTGTATGGAATATGGTGGATAGGTGTATATATGGTGGCTAATCCTAATTCTACTCTTGCTCTTTAGAAATAGATCTCTCTCTTGGAACTTAGAACTTTCGCGGGAAAACATGAGCTATCTTTATTCTCTCTTTTTTCCCTCTTCTTCTCTTTTTTTCAGGGAGGCGGGCATCTAAGTACTCATTGTTTTAATTGTTGGGACACTTGTCCATATTTTACTCCCTTTTCTCTTTTTTTCAATACTTTTGCATAGCCACATGCATCCTTTGAATATAAATAATTGGAGAGATAATGATAAGAACTTAGAGCAATTAAACAGGGGTTGTCCTATATGGTATATTTTTGGGTGTTTGCTCCCAGTGTAGGAGAAAACATTTTCATGATGAACATAGATGAAAGTGGAAATGGTTGCGATTACTCTCAGGGTAGGAATAATGCATATGTGGCTGGAGTGTGTAAGTGATCTTGATTGTAAAAGCATGACAAGACTCTCATAAGGTATACAACAAAGGTTGACTAAACTCAATGCAAAGCAAGTAGCATAAATGTGCAAAGGTTTTCCTATCTCTAAAATGTATCATATATGGCCTTTGGTAGGAATTTACACTTTGTCATACAAGAGCTCATCATGTAAGATTTTAAATTTAAAATAAATCTCCAGAACTTAGTATTGTTAGGAATAAGATAAATAGCAGCTCAACCTTTATGAATAATATCAATCAATCACCTAGACTTAGCTCTGTCATATGCCTCCATAAGTTTTAGGTTCAGAGTAAATTCTTAAGTCAAAACAGCAATATCTAAAACTCGGGAGAATCCATGGTTTGAAAACTAGGCACTTGAAAAGTATTATGGTAGAGCAACTATTCATCATCTCCAAGATAAAATTTTAATGTTCATCAGTTTTAATTAACTCTAGCCTAGACTGACTCTAAACATACTCTAAGATATAGCTAAATATTTATTTGGTTTTCAAATTTTATCTTACTAGCTAACTCACGCGAAAAGCGATATAATAATAAGGTGGAAAACTTATACTTAGCTGGATTTTAAATGGAGGGTGCCCTCCCCCAAGCTGGATGTTAGACAGGGCTTTGATGTTGCAAATTGAGTGATCCTTCTGGGAGCAGGTATATCGGCAGCGTAAGGGTGTCAGATTGACTAGCTCTTTGATCTTATATTTTCCTGTGAAATTCAATTGCCAACAAAAATACCAAATCTCATGGAGAGGGGTTAAGTTTGGTACCACTCCATGGTAAGTGATTGATTTTATATTTCTAGCAGAAGTTTCCTAATCGGGTGGATCTTCATGTACCCACATATTTTTGGGGTTTTCTAAAAAGTGTGGACCTTCATGTGCCCATATATTTTTGGTATTTTTAGATTTTCTTATGGTACTATGGTGAACCTTCATGTGTTCAAATATTTTTGGTATTTTATGACTTTATAAAATAGACTCGATAATCGCATAGGTATAGTTACCTGATAACTAGGGGATGCTCCTCCCCCAAGCTAGATGTTTGCAATACTTGGTGTTGATGATCTTCAGGGCGAGCTTGCCAGCAGTAGTCCTAATGGGCTCCAGTGATGGACTCACTCCTTAGTCATAATATTGTTCCTGCATAATTATGCTCCAAAAAGAAAACCAAAACTCGAGGCTCGAATTTAAGGAGGTTAGCGGTTGGCTAGATGAGTAATTGATTATTCTAATGAGGTAATATTAATTAGTAGATTCTAGCAGGATTCTTCTTTTAGATTTTCTATTTTGTGATTTCGTAAAATAAATATAGATTTTATTTTATTTTTATTTTGATGTCACCACAACAAATATTCCTACGAGGTTACCATAACTCTACTTACATGGGGCTTTAATATTTTTGATGCAATAAAAGCTATACAATTTTTTTGCCTTTCTTTTCAATACACTAATAAAGCGGTAAAGATTTTTATTTTATTTTAATATGCAGAAAGATAAATATGCATGGTATGTTTGTATTTATTTTTAGGCCACCATAATGAGTACTCCTACAAGTTTTATACTGCAAGGGTTTCACATGGGGCTTCAAGTTTTTAAGATTCATGAATACAACTTAATGCATGCCTATTCACTCTTATCATTTTCTATGCAAAGCTAATGCAGAAGAGTAAACCTACTTAAGAGAAAATAATTCATGCAATGCAGAAAAGCAAAAATGGATAACTACCGATGTTACCTCATGGCGAGGGTTCGATGTTTTGAATCTTCCGAACTGGACTCCTCCTTGCAGTGATTCATTAACCAAGTACTCCCGTTTGCTCTTGAGGTGGTGCCTCCACTAGTGGCTCCCAATGGTGGTGCTACCTTCTTCCTTTCTTTTGTCGGCATCTCGAAGCCAATCTTATGTGCATCATTATTATTGGTTGAGAACTTCCTTTTATAGAATTTGGGGGATGGTCTCCCCACACTTTGATTGAAGTGTGTTCTGCCCATAAAGACAAAGTAGAGATCAAGTGCATAGGCTCTGTTGGTGGGAAAACACCAGCAGAACCAGAAATTTATTCATTCTCTAACTTTGGGCACAATAAGATTGATGTTATTCATATTATTCATTTATAATATGGGTGAGAATACAGAAGTGTAAATATGGTATTTAAACTTGTGAGATAAATAGTGAAGTTACTTAACCGTTGGAAAGACTGTTCATCTTTAAAATTTTCATGATGACTATTATTTTCCAATAATAATAGATGAAGTATTTCTAACTTTGGTTAAGACTGAGATTTAGAGAATAGCGCTATGAACAGACTTAGAGAACAAATCGTGTTGAGTTAATCAGGTTGATCAATTTAAGTAGTAACTCTAACATGGTTGTATTTTTCATTTATTGCATACCAAAATCAAGAGGAAATTAATAACCACTTACCTTAAGATGTTACCTTCATCATTGGTGCATGATAAAGGATAGATGAAATTCAGTGGTCCTTTCCTTCATTGCATCTTGAGTTGTTCATTAGCATCTTTTCTTTTACTTTGTTCTTACTCTTCAGACCTCCTGCTTCTCTCATTATATATATATTTCTCTCTGCAAGGGGTTAGTAGACAACACATACCTGAAGGAATATTCAATTTAAAGTACGGATAGTGTTTGCCAAGGTTAATTTATAGCTTTAGTTTTAAATGATTCATCATTACTTCATTCAATTTTTTTCAACAAGGTTAAGGTAAAAGATATTATTTGAAAAGTACCTTCAACCTCAATTTGATTCTATGAATAGTCTCCTAATAGGATTTAAACATTTTATATGGGAGAGGTGAGTCTACATATACAACCAAATTCTCAGACAAGTATGCTTTGATCTCATAGTTATGTTCAAGTAATATTCTGAAGCATACTTGTTGGTATAAATTAACTGCACTCTACTTAAATAAGATTGTATTCAGATTATCCGCAAGCGCAGAGATAATATACCGCTTTCACATTTCACCCGAAGGTTTTAAATATCGAATCCACAAGGAACAGTAGGTGATAATGACCAAGCCGATGAACTTAACCCTACAGTTAGGCTAGATAATATCAAGAAAGAGGAAATAACTAATGATTATCTAGTTCCAACAACCGGTAAGCTTTGAATAATATCATTCTAACTGGGCAGTGACATGAATAAGAGACGAAATCAGAGTTCCCTCCTACCAGACACTTATACACCTATCGATCCTATCAACGGGAAGTCGACTACAGAGGACTCAACGCAGCTGTAACCTACGTGATCTACCACTATCCGTCCAATCAGGGGACATTCACAAGTAAACCCAGCCTAGGCACCACGCCTACACTACGAAATACTACTTCAATCAAGTAATGACCAAGATCAAAGCACTCAATATGAGTTGCAAACTTAAGAACGAAAAAGAATAAATGCTTACTTCAATTAGAATTTGAATACAAAAGTACCTCAGAACGCAGCTCCGGGCGAGGAAGCTGAATCTAGAAGAATACAGCCACGAAGAAGCACCGACAGGCCGGAACTCCTCCAGAGTCTCTACTCTCCTACTCTATCTCTCTAATCTCTAAACAAGACTAGATCTAGATGAACTAGTCTCTCCTAACTGCTACAACTAGATGAACTATAGCTAAATGAACTAGAACTAGATCAACTAGATGGACCCTAACCCTAATTTATGTAGAGAATATGAAGCACCGGGGTGTAGAATGCCTCTAGGAGGGGCCTTGGGGCGTCATTATATAGGCCGAGGTGGAGTAGTGGTAAGGAACCGCCACGTCATCGATCCGCGTCTCATGTTATGTGTACCGTCGGATCAAACCGACCTTAGATCGACGTAAGGATGCTTTACTTGGGTGCCAAGAAAGCGTGGGAGGAAGATTCCAGAAGGCGGGGCCCAAACTCAGCAGGGGGCGCCGGTCGGCCCCACCCTGGGGCCGACCGGCCCCACTTTGTGGGATCAGGGGCCCCGGTTGTTCGGGTGTCTTCTAGATCCTTCCCACGTCCTGATGACGATGTTTCCTTCGCGGTTAAGTTTCGTGTCTTTTACGCACTTTAATCCCTCTTTTACACTTTTCTGGAATACTCCCTGGAAAATACAAAATATGCAAAACTCATGGAAATTATCAGTTAAAACCCTAGACTAATGTGCATTCGTGTATCCTTTCATGTCTAAATTCTAATAAAAGTTGACGTTATCCACCGTCAACAATACTTATAATAGAACAAGGAAGTTTACAAGACTAAAGATATTTATTCAAATAGAACCAAGAATGTGTATGGTGAACTAAAAAGAGCATTTTTTAATTTGTTTTAATTGTTAGCAAGTTAAGTTTGAGCATGGCATAGGGTAGAAGTGACGAAGACAAATTAGCAACATGACATAAGATGTTGATTGTAGTTAAATATTGCATGAGGCTTGGACAAACGTACCTTATGTCTTCATCCTTCTAAGTAAGTGGTGACAAACTTACTTGGAAGAGGAGGCTTATCCGGTTCATCTGTTGGTGAAAGCTTGTGGTCTGCTGATCTTTGTCTTTTCACCATCCGATGAAAGTACAGATAATTACATGCTCTTCACTCATCAACCTTTTCTTGATTTTGATTGAATTGCGGTTGATAAGCTTGGGTCCACTGGAGGTGCAGACTCAAGTTCCTCCCTGGTTGTCTTTGTCTTCTATTGGCATGGCAACGAGTTATTCTTCTTTTAGTGACATGCCAGGCGTCTTGATGATCAGGGCGGGGAACTTCTTTGATGTTCAAGTAAAACTTCACCTCCAATAGATTAAGAATGTTCTTTTCTGCAAAATGTTAATGGACACATACCCGAGGGAATATAACAAAATTGAAATACAGGTTTTATTGTCCATACTATTTTGCGATTTTCCTCTATGCTAACAAGATGATATATGGTTTTAAAATTGTTTAGCATAGATTGTGTCTATTGTGTTTTACATTATTGTTGCTACATTCTAGCATGATTCAAAACAGAGATAACTTGCAACGAAAGATAAATGAATAAACATTACTACTCACAGTTCTTCCTCTTATAAAGAATGAGCTGGGTCTTCTTGTGCAAAGTCATTACTGCCTTGATTCATCTTCGGTGTGAACTCATCTCTTGACTTCCCAAGATTTGATTCAAAATTTTCCTGCAGGGGTTAGTCCGACAAAATATCCAATGTCTACTACAGCAATTTCTAATTCAATAACCAAACCAAACTCCATGTCTAGCTTTAGTTAAGGAAGGCATTTTAATCTAAGCACCACGCTTAATTTAAAAAAAAACCTTTGAAAAATACTCATATGGCCGTATGTAGTACCTCCAAACCAAAACTCACTATAGCAGACAAAGGTAACATGAAAGCATTAGTAGGGAATTATTCAGGTAGAGATGAAAAAACATGATCATGATGAATTTTTTTTCTTTTTTTTAAATACTAATCATGAGCCTTCATGTGCTCATATATTTTTCTTTATTTTAATAAGAATGCAAGTGAGATGGATATATGAATGGAACTAAATAAGTTATGAGTAGAACGAATTTAGAATAGGGTGAATATATGGATTTAAAGTAAACATGCAGTGGAATGCAAAAGATAACTACTCATGAAATTTAAAGTCCATGAGGAAGACTTTCTCACCTTTATTTGATCATACTTACCATGTCTCACATGATGGAATTTGTGAGTGATGTAGCATCTTTATTCCCGTCACTTGAGATATGAATTGAATTTTTGTGACGTCGACCTCTTTTTCCAATCTTGAATTTATTATGTTTCTTCTTTTTGTGAGAGCTTGCCGGAAGGTTGTAAACCGGTCGTTTATTACCCTGCATAAGATATTAAAGTAGACAAAACACGGGTAATCCTGCTTGAGCAGGGGTTAATGGTTATCTCGATTACATTAATAAATATAAGTCTATCAATATTCTTAATATGTCTAGCTACCTTCCCCGGCAACGGCGCCAAAAATGCTTGTTGGTATTTAACAACATTAAAAATACATGGTACTAAATTAACTTGTCATTAGCAACTAGCCACTTATCTCTCACCAACATCCCTAAGCATTGAACTACGTTGTCATCCCTAATTATACTAGCTAGGAATAAAGTAATAAATGAATCTATTATTTCGTGTGACTAGGCAGAAATAAATATAAGAATATGAACTAAAGGACAATTCTGCAAGCGGACAGATAATTATACCATTGTAACATTTTACCTAGAGTATCAACAGGTTGTCAATTTATATTTATATCATTGGGAAGGTCTTAGTAGGACTTAAATTATATCTACAACTTATACTGCTAATGTAAAAGATAAACCATAACTATAATCCTACTCATAGCAGGGATAAGTCACATGATAAAGATATATAGGATAAATATGATCAGTCATCATCATAAATAGGTAAATATCAAAGCTCATCTAGTCATAACAATAGCTAGCCAATGAATAGATAAAGGAATTAATATCTAAAGCAATTCTATAACTATGCCAATGAATACTATGATTAGTGCAATTACATCTAACAATCATTGTTTAGCTCTACCTACATCATGATTAAATGTAAAAGAGCATCATCTAATGAGGATATTAAGACACAAGGGTCACCTCCTTCGTGACCGCGCTATGCTCGTCCTACGTACGGTGATGGACTACAGAGGACTCAACGTTGCTGTTACCTACGCGGTCTACCACACGACCCGACACGTCAGGGTGCACTCGCAGATAAGCAAGATATCTAAACACCACGTCTACATACTGCCAATCATTCATCCACGATATCTCTGGACGAACTCTATACGAGCAATTACAAAAATTCAATAGGATTTAACTAACTATGCTAGACATATAATCAAAGTGAACAATGACTGTTGCAATTAGGAACATATATAAGATTAAGAACAATGTTTCCCAAATCATAATGTTGAATACAATAAGAGAAAAGAATTAGAACTATACCGAACTCCGCGCTCTAGACAGACGCCGGGGGCTCCAGATCCTGCTGAAGAACTAGAACTCTTCTACTTCTAATCTAACTAGGCTAAAACTATGAACTAGAGAAACTCTGATGAACTAGAGAGGCATCTAATGGTTTGATCTCCAAATGACTTGATGCTTCAGGGAGGGGGGTCTGCCCCTTTATTTATAGCCCGGTGGGGTGCACGTGTGCCATAGGATCAAATCGACTTAAAACAAGGGCCGAGATGCATCGTGGGAGGCGGTGGAAGAAGACTCCAGAAGGCGGGGGCCGAAACCCTAGGGGGCGTCGGCCGGCCCCACCCTAGGGCCGACCGGCCCCACTTTGTGGGGTCTCGGGCCCTGATTGTTCGGGTGTGTTCCAGACTCTTCCAGGGTTTTCGTGATGATGTTTCCTTGACGGTTAAGTTTCGTGTCTTTTATGCTCTTTAACCCTTCTTTTATGCTTTTCTGGAATAGTTTCTAGAAAATACAGAACATGCAAAACTCGTGGAAATTGCCAGTTAAAACCCTTGACTAGTGTGTATTTATGTGTCCTTTCATGTCTAAAGTTCTAATAAAAGTTGATGTTATCCACCGTCAACAGCCAACACCCGAGATTACACACCAAGCTTGTTGGAGAAGTGGTAGAGGTGTCCAGGAGCCTATTCCACGAATTAGATGGTTGCGGAAGCTTCTGCACAAGTAGATCGAGTCCAATGCCTAAAACCACCACAAAGACAAGTGAAGCAATAACAAGAGCACAAAGAGAGAGGACAAGCGATTTATCCCGTGGTTCAGCTCGCCACCAAGGCTTGCCTATGTGCACGTTGTTGAGGTATGCCACTAAGCCTTAAGCTTGCCACCAAGGCTTGCCTTTCTCCTTGTTCTCAAGTCAAGAAAGTGAACTCTTGAGATGAGAGGTGATTCCACTAGCTGATTTTGGGCACTTACAAACTGTCCCGCAGCTCACCACAAGCACGGGAGCTTGCTGGGTGACGCCATCCGTCTAGGAGGCTTCACCTCCAAGAGTAACAAATGCACAACGAATATTGACGAAGCCCGACAAGTGCTCAAGGTTGGGAATGCTCTAATCTGCTCTCTAACTCTTAATCACTTGTTAATCACTTGCTAATCACTCACTCTCACAAAGAGAGAAGTTAGAGAGAGCTCAAATATGGCTTAGGAAGTGTTTGCAATGTTCAGAGCACCAGCAGCACGCCCAAGGGGCGTGAGATGGGTATATATAACCCCCACACTAAAACTAGCCATTAGAGTTCAAAAACTATCCGTTATGGTCTGTAAGAGCCCGACACTGCCGCTCTAAAGCCCGGCACTGCTGCGGTGTGGCACTGCTGCCTTCCAGAGCAGCACTGCCGTAGCTCCTTGGACAGCAGAGGTCACCTCACGAAAAACGCCATAACTTTTTATTCGGAGCTCCGTTTTCAGTGATCTTGGACATTCCAGAAAGCTTGTTTCGAAGGCTATCCAACCCAGCAGAGAACAAGTTCAAGATCAACAAGTGCAGGTGTAGTTTTAAGTGTTTTCTCATGTTAGCACTCGGGGTTCGGTTAGTTTGAGCACATGAGAGTTGTCTATGATTCGTATTGCATCCTCCTTGATAGTACGACAAACCCATACTCAAGAAAAAGAGAATAAAAGCAATTTAACCACTTGAGTCTTCAATGTCTTCATATGCCATGTCTTCTCAATATCACTTCAAAGGAGGTTGCAATCATCCTTGTCTCATATCTTCGAGCAAACACACCTTGAGCATGTGACTTGAACCATTTCAACACATATGAGTTCAATTCATGGCTTCAAGTCACTTCCGCTAATGATTTGATCCTCAACACAATATGACTCCTCATATCTTGATTAGTTCCTCGACTAAATGCAAGTACTCTCTTCTTCACCTTAGCCATGGTACCTTTGTCCGAGCCATTGCTTACCCTTCACCTCCGCTTCGTACCTCGAAACCCTTTCCTTGCTATCTTCACCTTATCAAGCCATACTCAAGTCACATCATATTAAGCATCCATTGAAAACTATTTCTTCAATATTGTGATCCTTGCTTGAATATCTTCTAGATATGAATGTTGAGATCAATCAAAATTCACATAGAGTGATATACATGAATCAACATTAAAGTAATCAAGCCAATTCACGATTCCTTTTATCCTCTTTATTTTGGCTTGACTTTCCGAAATACTCTTCAATTTATAAGCCCTTTGGTTGGCTTTTCAGCTTTTGGGAGCAAAAGCTACAGTCAAAAGCTGAACCAAACAAGGCCATGAATTGTACTACTGTGTAAATTGTGCAAAATCCATAACTGATGCCACCCCCCAAGAAAAACAATGCTGCTATGAAAAGCCAACCCTCTATTCCTCTACACATGGGCCTCACGCCCCCTACTGTCATGGAATTCCTCAGGTTACAGAACACGTCCACAATCCATAGGCCACATTTCCTTCACTTTTTTCTTTGGAATTCTTCATACAAATATTATGATATGGTCCACATGCTTGCACTTGATCATGATTTTGCAATACACGTGTCCCTTCATCGCTTTAAATTTCACAATACATAAGAATTCCTACTTGCTAATCTTTACATGTGCCATTCCAAAGTAAATTTGTACCTGAACAGAGTGAACAGACGCAAGTCAGTACTGAAGTGGCTGTACAAGTAGGCCATGGAGGGCGAGGAACATGGGGATAACAATGGTGAGCCCTCCAGCTTCATGACATATTGGATGGATAGATCCACTGCCTTGGTGCAACTACAATTGTAGGGGTGGAACATGTGGAACTAAATGTAGGGACTACCTGGAGAACAGGAGGCGACGGGGCAGCATGGATTGGATTCCAACGAGAAAAATACAGCGGGGAGAGTCGAGATGAAGCAGCACGACTGTGGCACCGCTGGATTTGCTGCAGCCATGGATGAGGTCTTGGATGTGACCACGTCACTAAAGCACACCCATTGCTGAGCTTGGGAGAATATCAACAAGACTAAAGTGCATCATCAGTCCCTAAACTTGTCGGACTGTGTCATTCCGGTCCCTAAATTCACAATTCGACCGTTTAACTCCTCAAACTTGTTCAGCTATGTCATCCCGGTCCCTAAACTTAGAAATCGCCTATTTTGATCCTCAAACTTGTTCAGCCGTGTCATCTCAGTCCCTGAACTTGGTTTTAAATCTCATCTAGGGCGATCTAAAAACTCTATATAAAAGAATAATTCATAACTTTTTCATACGAACTCGAATGAAGACAAATTCTATGTCAAAATTATAGCACTCGGCGCGATCTACAACTTTTAGGTTGAAAAGTTTTTTATCTGAAGTCATTTAGCGTCCCAAATTTCAATTTTAAATTTTAAATGCCAATTTTAAATGGCTAGAATTTCTCTCTCATCTCTTGCTTAGCAAAATCATGACGAGAGGAATGCACGCACAACAACCATGAGTGGACCTAGGGAATAGAGCAAAATTCTTCATGACAAAGTTCATCCACTCTCCCTAATTTTACTCATGCAAACCTTAATCAAATCAGCTTTTGCTAATCATGGGAATGATTCTTGATTAAACCCTTAAACAAATCACCTCTCTAAAGAATCCTCCCGTGAAGCACTCCATGACCAAACATCCACCAGGCATGGTCATGTCTTGTTCCCTCCTTTTGCTCTTTATTCCATTCACCACTCACTCCAAGAAAGGATTCCATGAGCAAGCATCCAAAGGGGAGAAAGATGAGTGCTCCACCAGGCAAGAGATGACCACCATTGACACCATCGTTTGGCACATAGCAATTGGAGAGAGGGCAGGGTTTCGGCCCTCCCATCAATAGACCCCCATCACTCTAAACTTTGTCCCTTTCAATGTGTCATAGATTCCTTCAATTATTTGCACGAGCTGAGGCAGAGCAGGGGTCGGCCGAACCAGGCCTTGTGGCCTCTGCACCTCTGCTTCCTTCTCCATTTCATTCCCATGCTCGTGAGCACCTTGCCTCAACCAAATCACCAGCAGAACATTTCATCACTCTACAACTCTCTGTCACCCTCCAACAAACCTCCCTCCACAAAGAAAACCCAAAAATATTGTTCTTCATTCAAGTGTTCATCACCCGAAGGAGTCAAGAAAGGTAATCATACGGTAAGAAGGCTCATTGAATTAAGCTAATCCCCTAGTGCTAGCTTGTTCGTCTTCTTCTCTTGCAAGCATGAAGAATCCAATCAAGGCCGCAGCAAGTGAAAGGTCCTAATATGGCTAGAGGGGGGTGAATAGCCTAATAAAATTTCTACAAAGAACTTAGGCCAAGAGGTTAGTAACAAATATGGCTAAATGTGCAATGCTAGTGCAATTTCTAACTTAGGCAAGCCACCTACACAATTCTAGTTAATTCTTAGTTCTAAGCGACACAAGCAAGCTATCAAAAGTTAAAAGACTACACAAGACAAGAAAACAAGCTACTTTGCACAAGAATAAGAAAGGAATGATCGTCGATTAAACCTTTGCCTTGTGAGGAAGCCAATCACCGGGACAATCAATAAGACACTCACTCGAAGGTGAGAAAATCAAAAGAGACACCAAGATTTATCCCCGAGGTTCACGTGCTTGCCGGCACGCTACGTCCTCGTTGTGTCGACTTCAACCGGTGGTTCGGTGGCTAATCGGTATCACACACCGAGCCTACAGTAGGCGCCACAAGAACCTACCATGGAGGAAGTAACTCAAAGACACGAGCAATCCACTAGAGTTACCTTTGAGCACTCCGCTCGGGGAAGGCACAAGAACCCCTCACAATTGCCGGGTGTGGGCAAGTACAATCACCAAGCTCCTCCACACCTTCTTCTCCTCCAAGCCGTCTAGGGACACGGCAATGTCCCAAGAGAATAAGAACTGAACCAAGGCTTGCTCTCAAGTGATCTAGAATACAAATCACAAGCAATGATGCACTTGAGGTTCACTCAACTCACTAAGGATGATCAAGATGATGAACTATTGAGAGAGTGGGAGGCTAGAATGCAACAAAGTGTATGACAATGATCCAAGTGTGCAAAGGTGTCACCAAGTGACCAGGGAGGGAGTATAAATACCCCCAAGTGTAAATCTAGCCGTTACCTACTCCAAAACAGCCGTTAACACTCTTTTTCTACCGTCGGACGCAACCGTCGGACTGAGTCCATCGGACTAACCGATAGAGTCCGACGCTCACGATCTCGCCACGTGTCAGCTGGATTCAACGACGTTCGTCCGATCGCAACGGATACCTCATTGCGCGCTTTTTCAAACCGTCAGACTGAGGGCGTCAGACTAAACACTTGCGTCCGATGTTCTCTCAGTTCACTGTGCGCGTGCCGTCGGACGATCGCGAGTCAGTGCGTCGAACTAAAAATTCCCAGGGTCCGACGCTTCCAGAGAGGTTCAGAAACGCTAAAACATCGTCGGACACCGTCCGACGCTCGCCGTCGGACTATTCTCAGGCGTCCGACGCTCTCTCGAACGCCACGCGTCATGCCAACACCACTCGCCACCATCGGACTGAAGTGGGCAATGGTCCGACGCTCGTTTACCGAGCGTCCGACGCTCGTTATTGGCCAGAACTAGGGTTAAGCGTCGGACTCTACTCAATGGTCCGACGCTGCCCTTCCACACAGTCCGACGCTCCTTTTTCAGCTAATTTCAAGTCTATTTCTCACCCCTTGCTTCTATGTGCTAACACTCAAGGTCTTCAACACTTGTGCACAGTGTGTTAGCATTTTGCAAATATTTTTCAAGGGTTTTCAAAGAGATTCTCTAGGTTGGTTAGATCATTGCACATGAGATGCAACCTAGAGCACTTGAAAGTAATCCAATAGCTTAGTTCTCCCCTTGATAGTCGGCTATCTGTCCTAAATGTGATCACTCCCACTTGGAGTCTTGATCACTAAAAGAAAAGCCCTATTTGAATATACCTTAGCCTCTAGCTTTCGTTCTTTAAGTCCTTTTCTTTCTCCTTGATCATTTCATCTTGATCTTCACTTGAGCTCATGTCATCTTCCTTCTTATCACTAATCTACTCTTGGCTACACATTCTTAGCACTTAGATTAGTAACTAAGTTTCATCAATTACCAAAACCAAACCAAGGTCTTTCAATCTCCCCCTTTTTGGTAATTGATGACAACCTATTTACAAAAGAAATATGCATTAAGATTTTGAACTTATCATGCTTGTCCATGAGTAGATCATGAAAGGATTTGGACAACCATCATAAGTTCTATTTTGGTAGTATTGGCTCCCCCTACATATGTGCATCGAGTTTGGATTGAAAGCTAGCACATATATATTGAATAGAGAGTAATTCTACCAAAATTGTGCTAATGGTGTATAGAATGGACCTTTGAAGCGTGATACCATCGGAGTTGCCATGTACACCATCCTTACCACCTTAGTAACTAGAAGGTCACAGATACTAGAGCATACCATGAGATCACATTATAAGCAAGCTCTAGTTGTCACTTGAAGAAATACGGCCAACTAGTTACCCTACACATGCTAGTTGTTCAAATCATCATTCAAATCCTACTACTAGCAATACACCACACAAGCATGTATAAGAAAGTAAATACAAATGTAATGGGCAATCATATGATTAATGCACATCCAAATGCAACAACTTGCATATGCGATTGCTCCCCCTACTTGTGTGCTTCAAAAAATTTTAATTACCCCCTTCCTTTGGCCTATTGCTCTTCCATCATTGGCCTAATGATGGTTCATCGCGCTTTCTCTTTCTTTTGTAACTTTCTCTCCCCCTTTGTCAACAATTGCACAAAAAGGTTCATTTTAGTGAAGAGAAATTAGTCAAGTTCATTTGATTTGGAAAAAGAGATCATTGTTCACTTTGGCTCAAACTAGTGTACTTGCCTAGGATATATAACTAAGTTTGATCCAAGGACAAGCTTCTTCACGCCACTAGGGGTTATCTTGCCCATGTTAAGTTATACACCTTGAGTTAATGAACTAGATTGAACACTAGGGGATTAAGCACACATGCATGTCATATGTTACCACTAGATCATACAATCAAACAAGACAATAGTGGTAGCATATATCCATCAAAAATATTTTAATTTCCATGTATGATCCTAAGAGGTGAATATTTCTATATGCTCTAATCATGTCCTAGCAAGTATGATGTTATGTCAAATAATTTTATCTTGCTTTGTCGAAGTAGAGACATATCATATATGTGTGGGGATGATCTCAACTCATATTGGAGAAATCAAGAATATTCAATTCATTCCTAAACTTGCAAAACCTCTTCTCATCTAGTGGCTTGCTGAGTATGTCGGCCAATTGATCATCGGTTCCAATACTTCGAATGTCAATGTCACCCTTTTGTTGATGATCCCGGATAAAATGGTGCCTTACATCAATATGCTTGGTTCTTGAATGTTGGACTGGGTTTTGAGTTAGCTTGACGGCGCTCTCATTGTCACATAGAAGTGGCACTTTTTTGAAGTTAATTCCATAATCTCTCAAAGTTGCCATCATCCACAAGAGTTGAGCACAACAACTCCCCGCACTAATGTATTCGGCTTCGGCGGTGGAGAGTGAAATGCTATTTTGCTTCTTGGATGACCATGAGACAAGAGATCTTCCCAAGAGTTGACATGTGCCCGATGTACTCTTTTAATTTATCTTGCAACCGGCATAGTCCGCATCGGCATATCCAATCAACTCAAATTTTGCACCCTTGGGATACCACAATCCAACATCTTGAGTGTGCTTCAAATATTTCAATATCCTCTTTGCGGCCTTCATATGACTCTCTCTAGGAGATGCTTGATATCTAGCACACATGCACACACTAAACATGACATCCGGTCTTGATGCGGTGACATAGAGCAAACTTTCAATTAGAGACCGATATGCCTTTTGATCAACCATATTGCCACTTTTATCTTCATCCAAGCTTCCACTAGTTCCCATGGGAGTGCTAATTGATTTTGCATCTTGCATTCCAAACTTCTTGATCATGTCTCTTGTGTACTTGCCTTGACTTATGAATGTGCCATTCTTCATTTGCTTAATTGGAAGTCCAAGGAAGTATGTGAGTTCACACATCATAGACATCTCAAATTCTTTAGCCATCATCTTTTCAAACTCCGCACACAAAGTTTGACTTGTTGATCCAAAGATAATGTGATCAACATAGATTTGCATGATCATCAAGTCACCATCAACCTTCTTGGTGAATAGAGTGGTGTCAACTTTGCCCATCTTAAAACCTTTAGAGAGGAGAAAATCTCTTAGCCTCTCATACCATGCCCTAGGTGCTTGTTTCAAACCATAGAGTGCTTTCCTTAGCTTGTACACATGATTTGGTTTCTTCTCATCTTCAAAACCGGGTGGTAGTTCAACATATACTAACTCATTGATGAATCCATTGAGAAATGCACTTTTGACATCCATTTGGTATAGCTTGATGTTATGAGCACAAGCATATGCTAGAAGGATTCTTATTGCTTCTAATCTTGCAACCGGAGCTTAGGTTTCACCAAAGTCCAATCCTTCTACTTGAGTGTACCCTTGTGCCACTAATCTTGCCTTGTTCCTTATTACAACACCATCTTGATCTTGCTTGTTTCTAAATACCCATCTGGTGCCAATAACATTGTAGTTCTTTGGTCTCTCTACCAATTCCCAAACTTCATTTCTTTCAAAATTGTTGAGCTCTTCATGCATAGCATTTACCCAATCACTATCTTTCAATGCCTTCTCAATGTTCTCCGGCTCTTCAAATGACAAAAATGAATAGTGAGTACAAAATGATGCTAGTCTTGACCTTGTTTGCACACCCTTTTGTATATCACCAATAATTTGGTCCAAAGGATGATGTCTTGCAATGTTTGTGGGTTGAAGCACTTGAGGTTGATTGCTTGAGCTTGATTTTGCATTTGATTGATTTGTTTGAGAGAAACTAGCTTGATCTTGATTTTGCACTTGAGAATCACTAGCTTGATCATTTGAAGGAACTTGCACTTGATCTTTGTCATCTTCTATGTCAACCACTTGAGTCGGCCTTATGTCACCAATGTCCATTTCTTGCATAGCCTTTGCCAATTGAGGTCCACTCACATCATCTAGATTCTCATTTTGATCTTGAGACCCATTAGTTTCATCAAATTCAACATCATGAACTTACTTACAACCAAACACCCGAAAATATGCAATATTGGGCTTTCTTCCATTCAAGATCTCATATGGAGTCTTCTCTAACATAGGATGGCAATAGAGTCTATTGGAGTAGTAACATGCCGTGTTGATTGCTTCGGCCTAAAAAGATTGACTCACATTATACTCACTAAGCATAGATCTTGCCATATCAATGAGAGTCCTATTCTTTATTTCAACTAGGCCATTTGATTGAGGTGTGTACTTAGCCGAGAATTGATGTTTGATTTCTAAGTTATCACAAAGCTCATCAACTCTTGTGTTCTTGAACTCACTACCATTATCACTTCTTACCCTCTTGATGGTTGTTTCAAATTCATTGCAACTTCTCTTGACAAAAGATTTATAGATACCATAAACATCACTTTTGTCAAACATGAAGAAAACCTATGTGTATCTTGAGAAGTCATCCACTATCATCAAACCATACTTGTTGCCGCCAATGCTTGTATATGTAGTTGGTCCAAACAAGTCCATGTGCAATAACTCAAATGGTTTGCATGTGCTCATCGTGCTCTTCTTAGGATGAGTGTTGCCTACTTGTTTTCCGGCTTGACATGCACTACATAACTTGTCCTTCTCAAACTCAACATCTTTAAGACCTCTAACCAAGTCATGCTTCACAAGTTTGTTCAATTTCTTCATTCCAACATGACCAAGCCTTCTATGCCATAACCAACCCATGCTAGACTTAGAGACTAAGCATGTTGACAATTGTGATTCTCTAGCACCAAAGTCCACTAGATAGAGATTCTTATATCTAAATCCCTTAAATATCAAATTTGATCCATCCACACTAATGATTTCCACATCATCAACACCAAAGATGCATTTGAAACCAAGATCACAAAGTTGAGCCACCGACAATAGATTGAAGTTCAAACTCTCAACTAATAGCACATTGGAGATGCTTAGATCATCTGATATTGCAATCTTTCCAAAACCCTTGACCTTGCCTTTGCTATTGTAACACCCAAAAATTTGCATTCTTTTAAATAGGGAAAATTTATTTAATTATGTTATTATTTGATCATTTGATTATAGGGAAGTAATAAATTTCCATAAAAATAAAATCAAACCTAGGTCATGCATATGTATGATGCATTCATGCTGGAGCACATTTCTCTTGTACTGTTTTGGTTTTGTTTGAATTTGCAAATAATCAAATCCCTTTTCGAAATTCTATTTGAAAAACTAGAAGTTAAAAGGGGAAGAACCCCCCTGCTGCTCTCAGCTTGAGGCCCAGCTCGGCCTACCTCCTCCTCTTTCTGTTCTAGGCCAACGCCGGCCCAATCAGGCAGAGCACGGCACCCCCTCCTCCACCTCTCTGTCTCACCGACAGCCGGGCCCCACCGGGCAGTTCTCCTTTCCTTCTCCTTCCTTCGGTTGGCACAGAGCAGAACACGGCCAGCCTGCTAGGCGCGCCGCGACCCTCTTCCCTCTGCAGCGACTGCCGACCGGACCCAACACCTCGACCCGCTGCCGCGTGGGACCCACCGGCTAGCGCCTCCCCTCCAGTCCCCTCTGCCGCGCGAAGCAGAGCCCGATGCCGAAACGAAACGGGGCGAGTTCGTCCTTTCCCGTCATCGAATCGATCTCCTATTTCTTCGTCGAGTCCAACCTCCCTAGACCGCCCCCTCGGGAGTATATAAGTCGCGCCGCCTCTCTGCCAACTCCACGAGCCCTAGCCGCCATCGCCCTCGCTCGCGCATCAAGAAACAGAGCCGCCGCCATGAGAAATTCGACGGGCTCAACGTCGTTTTCCTCCCGGTAAGCCCTTGAGAAGCTTCTCCGAGACACCGTGAAGATCCCGAGCCACTTCACTTCTTGAATCGTGCACTAACCGACGCCAATTTCATCTCTAGAGCACCGCCGGTCCGAGCTCCGCCTGCCATTGTCGACGAACTCGACAAATTCGTCATCCCCATCTCGCCGTAAGTACTCACCGAGCACCATATCGGTCTACCGAAGCCACCAGGACCTCTTCTCCCTCGTTTTTGGCACTAACACCACCTCTCCATGGTGGCAGTCACCCGCCGCCTGCCAGAGTCCGTGAAGAACCCATCCCGAGTCGATTCCGGCCGTTCAAATCACTCTAGGTGAGCTCGCGGTGCTTCCCTCTCTCTCCCGAGACCCTCCCTGTGCCGAACGGTGCACTGCAGCGCCGAATCGCCTTCTCCGGCGATGCGCCGGCCATGGCGCCGCCGGCCCTACCCCTGTTTCCGGCCGGCCACCCCTCTGAGCCCCCTGCCTTTTAATCTCCTCCATCAAAACCCGATCAGACGGCCCAAATCGGTGGATACCGATTCACCTGGCAATTTTGCAAAACAACCTCTGAAGTTTTTAATGTTAATCCCCACGGTCCTATTACGTATTCTTGAGTTTGCGCTTTCCAATTTAGAAAACGTATTTTGCCTCGGTTTAATAGAAAATGTGTTTTCTGATTTTGAAATGAAAACTGATTTGTTTATAATTTCTCCGTTTAAATTCCGATTTGAACGATTCAAATTGCGTTAGATTCGTAATTTTATGATCTATCTGTTAGTACCACTGTTTCATATGTTATTAACTTTTAAAATTTGAGATTATATTTAATCTATTATTATTCCATTATAAATCTTGTAAAATCCATATCTTACTCGTTTTAAATCCAATTTGCGCAAATTTTATATCGATGTGATCGTAGCAACGTGTAGATCTGTTTTATAACCTTTTTAATTTATTTTCTCTCTGTTGGTGTACTGTTCTAATGAAAACTCTTGTTTGTATGCATGATTGCCCCTGTATCCGTGTGTGTTGTTATGATGGATCGAGTATAGACGGTGAGCTTTACGTGGGTGATCAAGATCAGTACTTCGATAACCCGGATCACCAGGAGTTTGCTGATCAAGGCAAGTATTAGTGTGGACCATCCTTGTTGTCCAATTCACCAAATAAATAATTACATTTGCATGTGTCTTCCTTGTTAACCATAGTTATTTCCTAGTATTGTTACCCTGTTCCTTGTCACCTATGGGATTATGCATATGGTAATTGTTGCTAGTGCGCTTTTGGGAATCATGATCATGTAAACTTGATTAATTGATTATGCAATATGATTAAAAGATGCCTTTTTAGCAACATGGAACTAGGGGATTCGAGCATAGTTTTGTGATGCTCAAAATCCTTCACCTTTGGTAATGATCTGTAAGTATGACACCGGGATTGACAGTGCAACTATGAGGGCTACATGGCTCTGGTTTTAGTCAAGTATGGGTACTTTTTCTAGCTTGTTAGAGGTTACCGAAAGGCGTGATGGGGCCTGCCGACTCGGGTATAGTGCGGCTCCTGTCCGAGTGTGTATAACCTGCGTGACCTTGTGCCACGAAGAAGGGGGGCTCTACATCTGCTTGTCGGGTCCCTAGCGGCCCTAACTTGTTAGGCAAAGATCTTTGAAAGACTTCATAGTGAAACCCTGCTCACTCACCTTGGTAGTGTTATGGGAGTAATTAACCCGAGCAACTGGGAATCACGGCTCATAGTGAAAGTGCACAACCTCTGCAGAGTGTAAAACTGGTATATCAGCCAAGCTCACGGTCACGAGCGGCCTTGGACGTCTTATGGAGTAGTTATCTTTTGGGGTGATGCTTACTTGTTGCTAAATCTATTTATTGCTACTCATTAATTATGTTTACTATGATCATGAGAATGGGCTTATTCACTTGTTGCTATCCAACTGCATAAAAGATGATTAATTAAAAGCAACCTGCTGTTAAACCCGTGTCAACCCTTTTGAGCCTCATGAACCCATGCTAGTCTTGTTGAGTACGACATGTACTTACGCTTGTTTATTTTTCAATACTTGGTTAAAAATCCCGGATGGGTAACAGATGGTGATAGTGATGAGGACTACCCAGAGGACTACTAGACTCGTGCTTCACCAGTCGACGTCCCTGTGCTATGGCGCTACCGCGAGAGTTATCTTTATTTTCCGCTGTGTAATGACTTTGATATTATTCGCTATGTAATAAACATTGGTTATGATACAATTTATGCAATTTGTTGGTTTATGTGTGTGACTGATCTCTGGGTGCACATAAGATTATGCATCCCATTTTATCCTTAAAATTAGGTGTGACAGCTATTATCCCCAAATGTGATACTATCATACTCATTGAGAACACCCACTATCAAGAACCCAATGCCTCCCTCCGGCTTTGTAATTTACCTACAAAACAAATCAATGTCTTTTAGGTACCCATACTTGTTTGGGTCCTTGGAGGTTAGCAACCAAAGCCTTTGGTACCCAAATAGCCTTCAATCTTGGGCTCTCTTTAGGTGTACCAATGTATTTGACTTTAACACCTTTCTCACCCTTGGTAAGCCTGTAACAAGAATCAAGTCTAATAGATTTAGCACTTGTAAATTTTATTTGCTTGTTCTTGTTGTTAGTGATGCAATTTGCCTCAATATGCCCAACTTGCTTGCACTTGTAGCAAAACCGACCATTACTCCTCACAAAGTTAGGCTTTGGAGTTACAAAGGCCGCCTTGCCTCTCTTGGGAGTATAGCAAGTCCCTCCTTAGAGTTACTATATCTTTGCCTACCCAAGCATTGTAGCAAGCGGGCATCCCCACCATAGGCATTGCCTAATGCGCGGGTTAGCTTGTCCACTTCCTTCTTCAATTTCTCATTTTCAACTTTTAGTGTTGGATCAACACTACTAGTGAAGGTAGAAATAGAAGTGGATGATGATGAAAAGCTAGTGTTATTAGGTGTGGTTGCAACAAGTGTTTCATTAGTTGATTCATTCATTAGATCACAAGTTACACCAACATCACATGTTATAGCAACATCCTCTACCTTGCTTAGCTCTAAGAGTGAGGAGTGAGCTTTCTCAAGCTTGGTGTGAGCTAGTTTGAGATCCTCATGGTCTTCCTTTAGACACTCATGAGAAGTACTTAGCTCATCAAAAGATTCTTCAAGAGTTTTTAATTTCTTGGACAATTCTTTGCACTTCTTAGACTTAGAGCTAATAAGATATTCGGCTTGCTCTAACATGTCCATGAGTTGTGCTACACTAGGCTCATCATCATCACTATCACTATCATTATCATCTTTTTCATCATCACTTGAGTCATCGTATTTTACCTTAGTGGACTTAGCCATAAAGCATGATGAATCAAATGATGAAGACTTCTTATTGATAGCAACAGAAGCCATGGCCTTCTTCTTAGATGTCTTCCTCTCATCATCATCACTAGATTCATCATCATCGGAGGAAGCATCACTATCCCATATAACCACATAGGATCCACCTTTCTTCTTGGAGAAGTTGAATTTCTTTTTCTCCTTCTTTTCCACCTTGTCCTTCTTGTCCTTCTTGCCTTTCTTCTTATAATCATCTTCATCATCACTAGCATTGGGACAATCCGCCACAAGATGATCCGTACTCTTGCAATTGTAGCACTTCCTCACTACATTCTTGCCTTTGAAGTTATCTCTTCTCTTTCTAGCACCATAGCCCTTCTTCTTCATGAATCTTCCAATCTTGCGCACAAAGAGAGGTAATGCCTCATCATCACTGTCAAGGCTAGATGCATCATCATCACTAGATTGCACTTTCTTGCCCTTGCCTTTGTTCTTGGAAGAAGAGGTGGTGGACTTGAATGCCACGGTCTTTTTGCTCTTGTCATCCTCCTTCTTCACTTCTTCACTATCACTCTTCTCATTGTATTGACCCTCGGTCATCACATCACCAAGAACCTCATTTGGAGTGACACCCTTCAAGACGCCTCGAAAGATGATAGTTCTCAAGGTCTTGAACCTCTTGGGCAAGCACATGAGAAACTTGTGAGAGAAGTCCTCATCACATGTTTTATCACCCAAGGCCTTGAGATCATTGACAATCACTTGAAGCCTACAGAACATTTCCGGAATGCTCTCTCCATCATCCATCTTGAAGTTTGAGAGCTTGTCCTTGAGCATGTACAACTTGGCACTCTTTACTGTTAAAGTGCCCTCATAGGTTTGCTCTAATCTTGTCCATACTTCACTTGCTCTATCCAAATTCTTGATTTGCTCAAACACCTCTGAGTCGATCCCATTGTAAATAGTGTTGAGAGCCATTGTGTTACATTGATTGTTCTCTTGATCTCTAGGTGTGGGGCTTGCGGGATCAAGCACAATGTATTCCTTCTCAGTGACTTCCCACACCTTCTCATGAATTGAGCAAAGATACATCCTCATCTTTCTTTTCCAATAATCAAATGAGCTTGTGCCATCAAAGTGAGGTGGTTTGCCCCCAACATGATTGAACATGATATGAGCCATTTCAATGCACCAAAGGATGTTAAGCCTTGACTAAACGGTGACCTCGGCTCCGATACCACTTGAACGGTCCTAGTATGGCTAGAGGGGATGAATAGCCTAATAAAATTTCTACAAAGAACTTAGGCCAAGAGGTTAGTAACAAATACGGCTAAATATGCAATGCTAGTGCAACTACTAACCTAGGCAAGCCACCTACACAATTCTAGTTAATTCTTAGTTCTAAGTCAAACAAGCAAGCTAGTAAAAGCTAAAAGACTACACAACTACACAAGACAAAAAAACAAGCTACTTTGCACAAGAATAAGAAAGGAATGATCGTCGATTAAACCTTTGCCTTATGAGGAAGCCAATCACCGGGACAATCAATAAGACACTCACTCGAAAGTGAGGAAATCAATAGAGACACCAAGATTTATTCCCGAGGTTCACGTGCATGCCGGCACGCTACGTTCTCGTTGTGTCGACTTCAACCGGTGGTTCGGTGGCTAATCGGTATCACACACCGAGCCTACAGTAGGCGCCACAAGAACCTACCACGGAGGAAGTAACTCAAAGACACGAGCAATCCACTAGAGTTACCTTTGAGCACTCCGCTCGGGGAAGGCACAAGAACCCCTCACAATTGCCGGGTGTGGGCAAGCACAATCACCAAGCTTCTCCACACCTTCTTCTCCTCCAAGCCGTCTAGGGACACGGCAATGTCCCAAGAGAATAAAAATTGAACCAAGGCTTGCTCTCAAGTGCTCTAGAATGCAAATCACAAGCAATGATGCACTTGAGGTTCACTCAATCTCACTAAGAATGATCAAGATGATGAACTATTGAGAGAGTGGGAGACTAGAATGCAACAAAGTGTATGACAATGATCCAAGTGTGCAAAGGTGTCACCAAGTGACCAGGGAGGGGGTATAAATACCCCCAAGTGCAAATCTAGCCGTTACCCACTCCAAAACAGCCGTTAACACTATTTTTCTATCGTCAGACGCAACCGTCGGACTGAGTCCATCGGACTAACCGATAGAGTCCGACGCTCACGATCTCGCCACGTGTCAGCTGGATTCAACGACGTTCGTCCAATCGCAATGGATACCTCATCGCGCGCTTTTTCAAACCGTCGGACTGAGGGCGTCGGACTAAACACTTGCGTCCGACGCTCTCTCAGTTCACTGTGCGCGTGCCGTCGGACGATCGCGAGTCAGTGCGTCAGACTAAAAATTCCCAGGGTCCGGTGCTTCCAGAGAGGTTCAGAAACGCTAAAACATTGTCGGACACCGTCCGACGCTCGCCGTCGGACTATTCTCAAGTGTCCGACGCTCTCCCGAACGCCACGCGTCATGCCAACACCACTCGCCACCATCGGACTGAAGTGGGCAATGGTCCGACGCTCGTTTACCGAGCGTCCGACGCTCGCTATTGGCCAGAACTAGGATTAGGCGTCGGACTCTACTCAATGGTCCGACGCTGCCCTTCCACACAGTCCGACGCTCCTTTTCAGCTAATTTCAAGTCTATTTCTCATCCCTTGCTTCTATATGCTAACACTCAAGGTCTTCAACACTTGTGCACAGTGTGTTAGCATTTTGCAAACATTTTTCAAGGGTTTTCAAAGAGATTCTCTAGGTTGATTAGATCAATGCACATGAGATGCAACCTAGAGCACTTGAAAGTAATCCAATAGCTTAGTTCTTCCCTTGATAGTCGGCTATCTATCCTAAATGTGATCACTCCCATTTGGAGTCTTGATCACTAAAAGAAAAGCCCTATTTGAATATACCTTAGCCTTTAGCTTTCGTTTTTTAAGTCCTTTTCTTTCTCCTTGATCATTTCATCTTGATCTTCACTTGAGCTCATGTCATCTTCCTTCTTATCACTAATCTACTCTTGGCTACACATTCTTAGAACTTAGATTAGTAACTAGGTTTCATCAATTACCAAAACCAAACTAGGGTCTTTCAGCAAGGAAGATTCACGCAATACTCAGCAGGAGTTCGTCACGGTGCTCAAGGGAGGAACCATCCTCTCATGACACTGAGATACGGCTCTCAGGGTCAGACGATGAACCGGCTTCTGGAGAAACTCTGCCTGTGCAGCGTGGAAGCAGGCAGAACATTGGACAACCACTCCAACATCACGAGGCAGGAAATGAAGTGTCCGACGACGAGGAACAACCTGCCAGAACACAAGACCCAGAAATAGGAATTTGGATCACTCCAGAAGAACTGCTCATCCTCAACTCAATCCGAAACCGCAACTTCGAACACACGAAGGTAATTGATTTAGGACTCCTCCAACGCACAGGTATGTATGAGGAGTTCTTTGATGTTTTTGGCGCAATAGGCTGGGGTGAATTCTGGGATTTCTCTAACTTCCCGGGTATCAGGAGTCTCACTTTAGAATTTATGTGCACGGTAAAAACAACCAGAGACAACATCTATTTTCGCTTGTTTAATCAAGATTATGATCTTTCATGAGAGCAATTTAGTGCTTGTCTAGGTTTTATAAACTGCACTACAAACATGGAGGCTGCCACCCGTAGGTTCAATAAGCTTGAATTCTGGCATGAAATAACAGGGGAAAATGCAATGGGGAAACCGCGCACTAGTCATATTTGTAACCCCACACTTTTCTTTTTGCACAGATGGCTAGGAATGACTTTATTTCCCCGGGATGATGTGAGAACTGTTAGAGAAGTTGATCTAAAAATAATGTATGCCATGGTTCATAAAATCCGAGTGTCACCTATAAAAGCCATGGTAGAACATTGGAAATCTGCACCTTCAAGGATTGGCTCTTTTGATTTGATGTCTATCATTACAAAGTTTTGTAGCTATCTTGAAATGCTTAATGGATTTAATGATTATTTAAACACCTCCAAAACCATACTTGACGAAGAATATTTCATTAAGGCACACATTATTGCTGGTGGTCCCCAAGGAACGATTGAATTTAAATTCCATAATTCCACTACAAGACTCACTTTGCCTTGCGCAGAATTAAAATTGTATGGGGGCCACCCTTTAGTGCCTAACATTGCAGGAGTAGGTGGCCATTAGAGTTTTTTACGACCTGCTACCCGCGCAAGAACGCGTACTGCACAGCGTAATGATTCGTCTGAAGAAGACGACAGTACCTATGCAGACAGCTCAATGCAGGCCTCCAGTTCTGGAGGAAGGCGCCGGTCAGGGGCACAAAGTGCTAGATTCTCCCACTCTTCTTTTTAGGATGCAGGGACCCGGAGCCACCGACATGACATGGAGTTGCTCACCCACCAGTTTGGTGTGCTACGGGCTGGACATGAGGCCATTCATAACATCACTGCATAAACCCAGCAGCAGCTCCAAAACTTTCAGGAGCAGAGTGGTAGACAGTGGGCTGCTCTCTATGCACATCACAACATACCTCCACCACCATATATTCCACAGCACCCACAGCAGTTCCCTTGGCCATACCCACCAGCATATCCACCACAGTATCCTCCTCACTATCCACCACCATACCCACCACGTCCACCTCATTGAGACATCTACAAAAGTGCAAGCTTGGGGGAGATTCTCTCCCCCACTAAGGTAAGTATTCTATCTCAGAATTTTGTATTTTTTTTAATTTGATGCATTTATTGCTTTGCTTTAAAAAGTTCAAAAATTATAAGAATGCCAAAGATATTTTCCATGTTTATTATTACTTTTCCATGTTATATATGTCATGCATGTTTACTTTTCTCATGAAAATGATGAATATTGCTCTGTTAATATTTCTTTAATGCCTAGTCTACAACTTAGTATTTCTTTGAATATGGATTACTTGGCTCATTCAAAATCATCATGAACCTGAAAATTTTGTGGGTTGCAAGTGCTAGAACTAAGTCTAAGTTGTTGTGAGATATGATATGGTAAGACAAGAGCTGCTATAATATTGTTCTAAACATGCATGATTACTGAAGATTTATTTCTTAGAAAAATCAAAACCTTATTGTTCCTCAATAGTGATAAATTCCTACCACAGCCTGATATGCTATACATGTTTAAAGCCTTCCTAATAAGCTATTTGCTTTGTATTGAGTTTTGTCAAGTCTTGTTGACCCTTATTGAGAGACTTATCATGCTCCCAAGATTAAGATCATGTATACACCACATATTTCTGCTACATCTACACTGGAAGTACGCAACAACATGCCTTTTATTTTCACCAAATAAATGCTCCATGTGTTAAAGTCATAAAATATCTCTCTTAGTTGATATGATAGAAGAGACAAAAGGCTATGCAAAATAAAAGAAAAAGAAAGAAAAAAATGGACACAAGGAAGTCCATAGAAAAGAAAAGAAAATCTGAGCATGTCTAGGCTCAAGAATAAAAGAGAGGAAAAATGATAGCCATATCTCTAAAATTTGTTAGAAAGAGATACAATTCCAATTAGAGGAGCATTATAATCCAATATTTTTCCACACACTTGCACATCTTGATCTAAGGGCATGACACTTCTCTCTTTGGATCCAAACTTTGACTCTACAATACATGCAAAGTAAGTATGCTATATTTTTTCATTCCTACATTGAGCTCCACATAAGCCATTTTAGAAGTAGGATGACAAGAGAGGCCAATATTTACTTTATGCCTTGGTAAGGAATCATACACCATTTGAGCGACATGAGAGAACCATTTGAGGAACATTAAGTTTTCTTTTGCAAAACATTGCTAAAACCTCCAGTATGAAACTTGTAAAGAATAAGAAAATTAGTGCTCAAGTCAACCTGTTCTGTCTCTCAACCACTCAAGGCAAAGGAAAGGCCATAAGCCCCATAGAGAACTAAGGTAATATGGGTGATTTTTTATAGCTAAATTTTCCATTTAAAAGAGAAGTACTTTGTTGCACACTTGGTACTAGGGAAACATGAACATTGTAGCAACTCCTGATTGACCGAGGCTAAGTTTAATTATTTGCTCAGGATGAGCAAAGGTTAAGCTTGGGGGATCTTGTTGACGGTGGATATACCATAAAAATCCACACTTAAACACTGTCAACACGCCTCGGACTTAAGGAAGGATAAGCATAACGTGCACATATTTTATCCAATAACTAGTTTCACTTGTACTCTTAGCTTGTGAATGCAGGGAAGATCAAGCAGAGCAGAAATGAGCATTTGGAGCCCAATTGAGTGGGTCGGCCGAACCACATATTTGGGAACCAAGTCATCATACTTCAACACTTGACTCAACGAAGCACGTAGAAGAGAGTAGAGCACCTGAAAGGCCCACATAGGGGTCGGCCGACCCACATGTGGGGCCCCTAGGGCTCTGCTGACATTGCATGAACCATGTCACTCTCCATCCAGCTCAATTCCACCTTTGGATCAAAGTTGTGTTTTCAATCAACGGTGGAAGATCAAAAGCACATGGATCAAGGCGTGAACCGACAAGACCAAGGCAAAACCAGTACATAGCCACACTCTATGACCAGTGGGGACCACAGTGGTGGGCCCACCTTGCCATAGGTGGGTCGGCCGACCCACCCTTGGTGGGCCCAGGCCACCGCAATGCTTCACCGACTTTCTGCATGTTTCACACGTGCTGGTTTAATCACTGACGTCCATCTAAGGCGGTTTCAAGGTCGGTTCATCCAAGGGCCAAGGTGGAAAGGCACAGGGATCGCTGACGTGGCACCCCTCCATCTCCTCCTATAAATAGAGGCTGCTTCCACCCTCTCAAGACATGATTCAATCAAGATACAAGTGAAGATTAGTGTAGTTCCACCTCTAGTAGTAGTGTAGTCTAGTGTGGGAGTTAGAGTTGAGTCGAGCTGCGCTCGGGGTCTCTGGAGTGGTCTGCTGGAGAGTCTGTTATAGCTCTTGCATCTTTCTCTTTCTATAAGACTTATTTACTTTAATATAATATTCTTACTTTACTTTACTGAGTCTTTACTTAGTGTATTACTAGTATTGTTGTGAGTTATCATATTACTTGGTCGGCATACACTAGATTGTGATCTTGCAACCAACTCACGTGTGTAGTTCATCGCCTGTCATAGGGTGCTCTAGTTGTTTGGATCCCAGCTAGAGTAGTGGGAATTAGTGTAAGCGTGGTGCTTAAGCTAAGTCTTGCCTTTGAATGCCGCTTGTCGCACGAATTGTTTGTGGGTACTAGCAGGTGGTGACAGCCCTGTCTAGTCTTAGCATCCCACCACGTGTTTTAGGCAAGTTCTTAAAAGGTAGGCTCACATAAGAGTGTAGCCGCTTCGAGTAGAGGTTATATCCTTTACCGTCTCGGACTATCCCTTACACACCGGAAGTAAGATAGCAGTCTTAGTGTACCTCGTCCATTTGATAGGATAGATCACAGGAGTAGAGTTTGAATCACACGAACCTTTCTCACTCGTTGTCCTCCCACCTACCTATACTACACTGGTTATCTTTTAGCATTTCATTTGTTATTTTTGAATCATCACCTTCCTATCATACTTCGATTACCCCCTGTACACTAGTTGTACTAAGTTGAGATAGAATTAAGGATTTCTTTCTATTAACATTTCTAGCAATCGCTTTCTGTTGGGACAAAATAAATAACGATACCTTAGAATACTCCTGAGTGAAGTGCTACAGCGGTATATTCTGTGCGCTTGCGGAATTATCCAATAGACATAAGAAATCCCCCTAGACACTTCTAGCGCCGTTATCAGAGATAGCATAACACCCTGTCTCTGGTGATTACGCTACGAAGTGTCAACAGTAATGCCCCAATAGTTTAAGTACCCAGTGTGCATTTTACTCAAAATTATTTCATTTAACAACATATCAATAGCATATGGCTTGTCATCTTCCAAGTTCCAACCAACATGTATCTTGCACTATGTGAGAGAGCTAAGCATTATAAATGCAGGTAGATAAAAGAATGAAATGTCTAATTGGTAAAGAGCTTGTCAACACGGTTATCATCAATCCTAGGAAATAAGAAACAAAGTAGAATAAAACTAAGAGCCAAATACCAAATCAATCGAAGTAGAAATCACTATGCATCTTCTGAAAATAAATCTCATAAAGAACTGCATGGAAATTTGTTCAAGCACCTAGTGTGCCACCAAAATTGCTGCATCTCATCAAGCAGGTACACGCCAATAGTTTCATGGTCTCCTATCTGGTCGGTGTTGCCGCACGGCGAAGTCCTTGACTTGCTCTCCGGGCTGAAAGGCGAGGCCTTCCCACTCTCCTCGAAGTCGCTGAAGCGTGGCGCGCCGCACACGATCTCTGTCGGTGTAGCGCAGCGCGATGGCGTCCCACGCCATCTTCGCCGTGGCCTTGTTGGCGATGGTTGTGGCAACCTCGATGGGGACGGCGGCGCAGAGAGCCTCCAAGGCTCGGCGATCGTCATCGTAGCGAACGCCGCCATCGTGGACCGCCTCCCAAAGATGCTGGGCTTGGAGCTTTACCTTCATCAGAAATTTTCACTCGTGGTAGTTGCTCTTGGTGAGCATCGGTGATGTTGTGCCGGCTCTGGAGTCGCGGTAGAAGGCCTGCAGCACCAGCGATCACCCGCGACGGCCACGACGTCGCTCTGGTGACGGCGACTGATGACGGCCGAGCCTGCGTGACCCCGTAGAGCCCATGTCCTCCCGCTCCATCTCTCGGCGAAGAGCCGCCTTAGCCGCAGCTGTTGCCTGCTGCGCCGTGGCGGCCGCCGCAGTAGCCGCTGCCTCTGCGGCAGCAAGGCGCGTCGCGCTGGTCGTCTACTCCTTTGCCGGATGTCCCGACGCCTGGCTGCATCACTGGCTTCCCTGTGGCACTGGCCGCAACGGCAGCAGTGGCGGCGGCGGCGGCTTTGGAGCTCTCGGTGGACATGGCTGCTGCTTGTCTAAAACCCTAGGCTCTAGATACCAATTGTTGGCCACTCATCAAATGGATCAAGGGTTTGGATGCTCAGAGGGCAGCTTGGCCACTGCTTTTATAAAGCAAAGTGGCTACCTCCTATAGCATATTCTAGAGATAAAGTAGATACTTAGCTTGGCTTCTAAGCTAGCCTGAAAACACCTAGATAGTGAATAGTAAACTGCAACAAAGTAAGATACAAATACTAAGTTTAACTATCAGATATATATATATATATATATGTGGAAATTAGGGACTAAGGCAGCTAACCAGTCTGATATGATAGGAAATCATAAAACATATAACACATTTGTTCAACCTGAAACTGTGATGCTGGTAGCCATATCAGATGCACACACTAAGCCCGTTACTGCCGTTGTGGATGGGATCATTCGTTGTACATGCGGATGAGGGTGGCAATAAGAAGAAATTGTCCTAACAGTGGGATGTACACACGAAGTGATCTCTTTAGTGGGCGTGGCTGATTCAAAACTTAAAAAACATGCTCCAGTGCTTGATGAGAAGGAATTGCATGAAATTTGATTTAGTGTCTCCTGGTATAGTGAACCGGTATTTAACCAAGCGAGCTAGAAACACATAAACTAACTCACATTGAGTGAAGGATGAACTGAAATCACAAATGTACCACATATCGAATCCAAAAGTTGAAATAAGTTAAAGCATCATATTTAGCCTCTTCCTATATAGGCACTTATTGAACTTCGGTAAAACCTTATATATAGATGCTATATGACAGACCATTGGTTCCCGTCGAATGAAAATTGTTCTTTTTTTGTATTAAAAAAACGAACATATAAAATGTACCAGTGCAGAAAGCATCCGGTGACAGAAAGCTTCTGGACATGTCGAAGGTATGCTTGATCCTAGTAAAACATGCTCCATAAACAGCCACATATCTAAATATTTACATATTTTCTGATAAATTATTTTATCAGAGGCTTGACTATTATTTATCATATTTTGATTCATTGTTAAAGTAATAGACCACCATAAAGCATGGCATACATACACAACACTGTTCGAGAACTTGCAATTTCACCTTTACAAGCCTATATTGGTGCATATTGTTGGTTATTTTGTTAGAGTAAGCATTCAAAATTCAGTAACTGATGTGCATAAAAAGTGTAAATTATTCTTACAAATAGGAATTGTAAAAGAGAAATGATTAATTTTACCCTAACTATACAATCATATATGAACACATAATTTAGAAACTACTGATTATTGTAGGTAGCAGGGAGGTAGAAAGAAAAGATATGGAGGGAGTACTATCAAAATGATATTTTGTAATGGATTAAATGTAACTAATCGGATGCTAAAATGAACTATAATTTGAAATGGAATCTCCAATTCAAAGCTGGGTTGGCCCCACCATTGTTATTTTGGTATCTTGAGGTTGAGGGTTGACTCCTGCAGTCCCCTCAGCTCCAAAACCGAAACTTGCTGGAGAAGTCATTTGGGCTGACTGACTCGAAAATGGATGGCACGGTGATTTGGTTGAACATAGGTGCTTGGGTGTCACTATTGCCTGCTGGTTTTGGGTAACCAGATCCAAGAGAAGCAAAAGATTCAGTGGGAATCACACAGATTGAGCACTGGATCCAAAAAGCTTCTCCTCGGACTCCAGGAGCTGATGCTGAGAAACTGTTGCACAAAAGAAACATGTTACAATTAGCTTATACTATATTTGAATTGATCACGAATACAACCAAAATATTGTTTCGAAATGGAAATGCTGTGATGTAAGAATAAGAGGAAAAATATGTGCTAAATAAGGTATTGCTGACTAGCTTCCTGGTCTTTTTTCCACTAAGAATGATAGTAACTATCAACTGGTTCCCAAAATTCTCATAGCAATTCCACCAATAACACCCTGTACACAGGGAAGGGAACCAATTATATGTTAATTATGTCACAAGCAAACGGGAGTCTAATAAGGACTCACTGAAAACTCTAATAATAAGGATTCACTGATCTGCTCCACTCTAGTCTCTAGACCTATGAATCAAATGTTGTAGCAACACATGGGCCAGTACACAAACCTGACACCCCGGGAGGAAAGGTTGCCTAGGGTAACGAATAGCCATCGAAATCCTCCCGAGTGCTTTCCTTCCATGGGTCGAGTTCTCCGCTCCCGATTCCTCATCGCCTCCCTTCCCCTCTCCCAGCCGTCAACGCGTCGATGCTTGATCTCGGCGAGCAGGAGGGGCAGGAGGAGACGGTGGGAATGCGTGCGCTTGGGCCGACTGATTTGCGGTTTTGGACTTATGAAAGGAAATTGATCTTTTTCGAAAAAATATGTTAGACATCAAATAAATCTTTGAATCGGATTTCAAGTCTTCAGTCAACAAGTAAAAAAAATCCATCAAAGTTCTTATAAGTTATAACCGACCACACTTTTTGAAATCTCTGTCAAGTGGCTCCGGTTCCTCACGATGACAACGGCCATGTTCTTCCCACCCAAGAAAAAATAGGCGCCCACTTCCCACTTCGGCTTCTGTCTCCGCCGCACGGCACGTCAACTCTCCCGCCAACCGCCTCTCGCTCCCGCACGCCACCTCTCTCGCCTCACCCACCATGCTCGCCGACGTTCGTCGCCTTCCTTGCCTGGGCGCCCTCAGAGTGGTGCTTGACGGAGGCGATTGGACAAAATCGATCGCGCTCAAGTTTTAACGGAAGAAACTGGGCCGCAACTTCACTGGACTTGTTACCAAACCAATAGAAGCCGAATGCACAGTACATGGCAAAGGAAGATGAGTGGGACAACTCTCCCAGAGTGGAGAAAGTTCTAGTTATGCGGTTATGATGGACCTCTTCTACTAGGGAGGAGAGACGGAAGAGGACGACACCACTGAAAAGGCGGTTGGAGCTGACAAGTGCTTGCCATCATATTCATCTACGTTCGTGATTGATATCGGGAAAATTGGTTCTATAGCATCGAAAGGTTGTGGCCTCCGTAAAATACCACTAAAAGATTGTGGTTTCATAAAATACCACTGAATGTTATCTCCGTGAACTGAAAATAGCACTCCGTCATTTTTTACACAAAAAATGGACTGATTCAACATAAACACTCAATTTTTTGTGACCATTTTGCCCTTACCTTATCCTCACCAGGGACGCACGTACAGAACACAGAAGAGCAGCACTCGCACGGTACCAGGGACGCACGTACAGAACACGGAAGAGCAGCACTCGCACGGTGCCTTCACACACGCACGCACGCACGGACGCCCGCCTCCGCCAGCCACCACGCTCCGCCTCTGCAGGCCGCCGTGCTCCGAGGGCCTCCAGATCCGGTCGCTGCAGCTTGCTCCCATGCGCAGGAGGCCAATCCGTCCATCGCAGTCTGTTCTTCGCACGGAGACGGCACCGCCTGCGCTGCGAGCCGTTCCTCGCGCGGAGAGCTGGAGACCGCGGCACCTCCGCCGGCCACCTCCTCCTCCTCGACCGGTGTGCTATGCTGGTCGTGACTTCTCCTCTAGTGCGCATGTGGTGGAGCACCAGGGCCTCCTTGGGCATGTGCACCGAGAACTCGTCGTACCACACCGGGGGCAGGTGCCAGCCGTACTGCCTCCGCTCCGCGAGGTCCTCGAAGAACACGGGCACGCAGCCGGCGAGGATGGCGTCGAACGTGGAGCGCCGCGTCGGCGTGTCCCCTGGCGGCTGCAGGCAGAACTTGGACCGCAGCATGGGGCGCATGTACCGGACCGGGTCGTGCGCGCATCTGCCGCCGGAGCAGTCGACGACGACACACGCGTCGGTGCGGTTCGCGCACTCGGAGAGGATGGAGCCCTGGATGTTGGGCCGGGACGGGCGGGACCGCAGGAGGCGCCTCCCACGAAGAGCATCAGCGTGGCGCGGCGCGAGCGGCGCGCTCGGGCAAGCCAAGCGCGGAGGTGGCCGAGAGAGGACGGGCCAGGTGGAAGGACGTCGGTGCGGGATCGCGTGCTCCTGCCACGGCGACGTGCGGGACTCCAGGGTCAGGAACGTGAAGTTGGTCAGCTCCGGCAGCCGCAGCAGCGACGTCGACCCCATAGCCTCGGCTCCGCGCTCAGCGACTGCGCGTGGTCCCACGCGGACCCCGCGACCACAAGGAAATGGTCATGCCCGTGCCGGCGAGACATGGTCCGCGCCTGGTCCCGCAACAGGAACTCCGCCAGCGCCATGCTGTGCCCCGCTCCAGGATCCGGCGGTGGAAGAAGGCCTTAGGAGCCACACGTCGGTGCGGTACCAAGACCGGCTGCGTGGGTGAGTGTGAGGGCATTTTGGTCTCATTTAACGCTTTAACCTGTAAAAACTGACCGAGTGGTATTTTCAGTTCACGGAGACAACATTCAGTGGTATTTTACGGGACCGCAATCTTTCAATGGTATTTTATAGAGGCCGCAACCTTTCGATGCTACAGAACCAATTTTCGCATTGATATTTGTTTATGGCCAAATGAATTATTTTCCAATGCTACTATACACACAGGTAATCACAACTGACAATCTTCATGGAGTTTTAACTTGGACACTGATTCAACTAATGAAGAGATATCGAACTCACTTCACGTCCAAGGATCAATAGTGGTTAGTAATATCTTTATATTATGTAGTTTGCTTCTGTACTACCAGCAGTACTACTTACTACTAATATCTACTCATCATGGTTCATGGTTATTGCTTAGGGCTTATCTCGATATCATGATGAACCCCTAGAATACAGAGGATTAATATGTGGTTCAATTCTCAACAAGTTTAAGATCTCCTTGGATACTTATTATGATCTAAAAGAATTGCTTGGTAAGTTAGTGAAGGTTGAATAGCCAACTGTACAGATCACTTAATGACCTAGGTCACATAGTGGGATTACATATAAATAGGCAAGTTACAAGGGCCAGGAGAGCCCTGAGCAGCCCACATATAGCAGGAGGTAGAGAGTATACAGGGCTATTCTAACCCCCCCCCCCCCCCCCCTCCCACAGTCACAACGTCGCTAGACCGGACATTCAAATTGGAGCGAAAGTCGTGAAACACAGATGAAGGAAGACAGACACCAGCAAACTGGGAGGTGGTGCGCTGGTGTTGGACAGGGTTGGTGGAGAGGTGGACAACGCTAACATTGTTGCGGTAGACGATGCAGGCGGAGTCAAGAGGATGATGTAGTTCCTAGAGAAGCTGCTGTAACCAGGAGGCTTCAGCGACACCATTTGCAACAGCATGGTACTCGGTTTCGGCACTGGAGCGAGAAACAGTGGGCTGCCGTTTAGAAGACCAGGAACAAGGCTGCCACCGAGGAAGACAGCATAACCACAGGTGGATCGGTGAGTGTCGGGGCAGCCAGCCAATTAGCATCAGTGTAGACAACAAGTTGTGTTGGAGAGGTCCGAGGAATGACGAGGCCATTGTCAAGAGTGACTTGGAGATAGCGGAGGATCCATTTGGCAGCATCAAAATGAACCTCCGAGGGTCGTGCATGTGAAGGCAAACCTGCTGGACTGCATACGCAATGTCAGGCCAGGTGGAGGTCAAGTACTGGAGGGCTCCCACAAGGCTGCGGTAGTTGGTGGGATCAGTAACCGAAGGACTAGCATCTGCAGGAGCCTTGGCACAGGTGTCAACAGGAGTGGAGCACGGTTTGCAGTCCTTCATGCCAAGTCAAAGGCAGGATGTCCAGAGCATATTGGCGCTGAGAGAGAAACATATTATCACGACGGTGCTAGACTACCATGCCGAGGAAGTCGTGGAGTGGACCAAGATCCTTCATGGCGAATTCTTTCATCAGAGCATCAATAACTTGGTGAAGCAGCTGCTGAGAGGAGGATGTGAGTACAATATCGTCCACATAAAGCATCAAGTAGACAGTCTTTGTACCACGGCGGTAACCAAGGAGTGTAACAACCCGGGTTTTCGGTAAACCAAAAATACGAACTCTTAAAAAAATTTCTTGCAAATGTGTGAAGCATGTAGTTCTAGGTCGAAAGCAAGACTAATCACTAACAAATCGTTGCACACATATAGAGATTGCTTGTAAGAGTTTGCCGGAGTTTCCTTTCATGATCTAGTGTTTGTGTTGGAGAACACAAGTCCGTAGCTACTCTCTTCCAAATCCTTCATTCTCCAATCTCGAATTCCTTCCGACTTAACCTTCCAATTCATAATATATTCCGCAAGCCCACTTTGTTATTATCTCAATTCACCATGGCAACCGGAAAATCGTTTCACCTTCCTTCTCAAATCTCCTTTATCGTCATCTCCATTTTTCCCTAGTTATGACAAAAGAGGGAAGAATTAAGAAGTATAAAAAGGAAAACATCTCTCCTTCTCTATCCCAATCCATCCCATCTCCCTCTTCTTCCCCATGCGGCCCAGCATAACAGCAGCTGCCCTGCCACTCCCTCCATCTCGCGCCATGGCCCAGCTTCGCAGCCCAGTCAGCCAGCCCGCGTCAACCTCCAGCACCACGCGGTCCACCACCCACCTTGCGGCCCACGTGCGCGAGCACAGGCCCAGCTCACCCCGCCACAGCTCCGCATCCTTCCTGGGCTGCACACACGCTCCCAGCCGGCCCACCAGGCGGCCCGTCCACGCGCCCCTCTGGAACCCTAGAGGAGGGCGACGCCTCCCAGCACCCTCAGCGACCGCCGCCGCCGCCGCCCGACCCCAGCATGCGCGCGCCTCCTCCAGTTGATGCGTGCCACGTGCCCTCCTCTTGCACGGACGCCAAGGATCACCGTCTATCTCCATCGAGCCCTAGACGTCGCCCTATAAAATCACCGCAGCCGCCATCTCCCTGTTCATCTTCCCCGGGCGCCGCCGCCACGCTCTGCTCCTGCTTCCTCGCTCGCCGCTGCCGTCCGCACTGCCACCACGGCCGCCGTGCCTTCTGCTTGCCACCACCGTGCGCAGCGCCGACCACGGCAAAGCTTGTGACACCGGCAGACCGCTACGCCGCGTCAAGCCGCGTGACGTCCTACGCAGGCCACGACCACGCCGTCGGCGTTCACCACCTCCGCGCCGCCTGACACCCCAACCACGTCGCCGTTCCACACCACCGTGCCGACCTCGTCTGCCTCGGCCGTGCTTCATGAGCCACTGTCCCCACCGAGGCAGTCACCGCGTGCAGCAGCGCCGCCGCGACGAACACTCCGCCGGAAGCCCTCCCTGCCGGGCGTCCGCACCAACGTGAGGCCACTGCAACACCACCGAAAAGCCGGAGCACCGCCGCTGGAACACCGCCATGAAGACACCTCGACCTCACAGCCGTACCCGACACCGAGCAGCAAACCTCACCAGCGTCCCTACTGTGCCTCCACTGCCGGTGAGCACCCCTCGGTCCCAACGCCTTTCCCTTCCTCTTCACTATTATCGAATACCATCTGAGGCTGGCCTTCGTGCCATTATCTACACTGCTGCAGGAAAGCGACCACCCTGCAGAACCCATCGTCGAAGCCTACCCCGTTCGCACTCTGCCGGCAACGAGCCCGACCCGCGTCAAGCGACCTACCATCCGCAAGCCCTCGGTGAGCTGACCAAAGACCCGGCCCTTCCAACCCCTGCTGCTGGCGAGATGCCGATGAACCTTCCACCTTCACCCCCTACCTATCTGCTGCCGGCCCAAGGCCGATGGTCCCTCCATGTGTCCGGCCTTCGAGCCGTGTTTTCTGCAGGGACCTCGTCGACCGTGTGAAGCTGATGTTAGTAGGCACGATGCACGTACACGCACTCGCTGTGATCTTTTGTGGCACTCACGCACACCGGACTAAACCCAGCCAACCGGATGACAGACCATGAATGCTTAGAACAACCATGATGGGCATCACCGTCGCGTGTACCCGGGGCGCCGACGTCTCGACGGCGTTCCCACGTGTGGTAGCTACTCAACCATGATGGGCATCGCCGTCGCGAGCACCTTACCATTTGATATCGGCCTTCGTGCTATGATTCCATGCCTTGTTGGGAACCCGGCCATGCTCTGCCACCTCCCGGCCACTTGATGCAACCTCCAGGCGGCCTCCGGCCAGCCACAGCCTCGTTCGTCCAGCCTCAGCCCCGCCCGGCCAGCCACAGCTAGCCGCAGCCGGCCAGAAGCTACTAGCAGCTGGCCGAGAGAAACCGGAACGTGTAACAACAAGCCTCACCACTTTCCTTTGACACCGACCCGGTTCGGCCTTCATGCCGTAACCCCATTGCTAGATCTTGAGGCCCCGTAGAAGATGTTGGACTGTTGGAGTACCCAATTGATAGATGCTGCTGGACTGTTGGAAAGCCCAGTCGATAGATGATGTTGAACGGATGGAAAGCCAAATTGAAATACGATGATGGTCTAATGAAGAGCCCCCCTTCTCTTACTTCTTGTACACATGTCCACCATATTGTACCCTATCCTTACAATCTATCCGTTCATATATCTGTTGTACCCTATCCTTATGATCTATCTGTTATACCCTATCCTTACACTCTGTCTGTACGTGTATCTGTAATACAGGATCTGTCCATCTTCGAGCTAAGAAATTGTGCTACTCCATTGTCTTGTCGAGTTGTGTTGTCTTTTGGTCATGTCATTAGTTCTTATTGTTGGTTGTTCTTTGTCTATCTGGGTGCTGTGCCTTCGAGCCGGCTGGGGGATCGTACCTCGTTCGGACGTTGTGATCGCGGGATCCATCCTGCCATGACCGTAATGCCAGGTGTAACTCGACTCCGCACTTTTTAGTTGACCCCTTTGAGCTACGAGTGTTAGCCCCTACCTTCGACCCTAAGACGTGGTCATGTTGGACTTGATATTGATGTCAGTATCTATGCGGATCTTACCCGCTCACATCGAACCTATCATGATCTAGTCCTGTAGGAGATGACCTAGGGGATAACAACCGTGGAACGATGGGTGCCAACTCTCGTTGGTGTAGCTTGTGGCCGCGAGCACGCCTCGCCATGACCATGGAGCTATACCCCGTGTGTTGTTCTTTGATTCTTCGTGCCCAAGCCCTAGTATGCTTGTACCCTATGCGACCGTCATATTCCTTCGATTCTCGCGGTGACAACCGCACCGCTACGAATTCGGGAAATGACTTAGTGCCAGTGCACCCAGGTCGTGGTACCCTACGAGTGGTTTGCGCACTTATGTCTTTTACATGTCACTCTCTTCTGACGCCTCGTCTATTCCATGGCGTGCGCATTGGAAGAAGTAGACCACTGCTTTATTATGTTTCTCGCTCATTGTCCCCGCATAGCCCGCTCTATTCGATCCCGTCTTATCCATGGTGATTGGATCAAAGACCGGACTTACCCTTTTTTAGTTAACAAAGCTATGGTCTATATCAAGATCTTGGATCTATGCGAGTCAACTCGATCGACCGCTTAAAAACCATCTTCACTGAAGGTGTGACTGAGAATATGATATGGATGTGCCTAGCTAACTCCTCTCTCTCTCTCTCTTTCTCTCTTGATTCTGGGTGTTTAAGCACTTGTATGATTGTACCCGTTTGAATCACAGCCTTGGTACCCTACAAGTGGATTAAACACTTGCACTATTTTGTGCAACATTTATTGTTGGTAATTCCATGTTCTTCCCTTCTGATCGGCCGTCCTCCGATCCCCGTCTTCTCCATGGCGTTCGGATTGGAAGATTGTGAGCCGTGGTGTTTGCTATGGATCAGCTCTAGCCTAAACCATTTATTATAAAGCCATATTGGCTTGGCCGTGACAAAAGCTTGTGCATAGCAAACCCCACTATTAATTTTTCGTTGGCCCAATGAAATTAGACATACGCCGAGAGGGCCAAGTCGTGTACCTTTTATTACTTCATCAGTATTTATGGATCTTCCCGTGTCCCGTCGACTTTTGGTGTATTGGGTGTTTTCTTGCCTTGTATTGCTTTGCGGAGTAGCCGTTTCCAGGATTAGCGATGATCGGGTTGAGACCCGCTAGAGGAGGAGAACATGGATGACGACAGGAACCGTGGAGGAAAGTCACCCTGGATGAGGTGGCCCAGCAGAACGACTACACTAACTGAGGAGTGCTCGTACCACTACTTCCTCGACAACGCAGGTGTCATGGCAGCACCTTCTTTTAGAGAATCCTATTAGACATTGCATATTTAGAATGGCTAGGGCTTTATATTTACTCCTTTGCTAGTAAATGATGCATACTACTACCTAAGCTGTTATTACCCTGCTTGCAACCACTCTACCATACTACCTAGCTTCGCGCTCACTCTTTTATATATTCCTATCTACCCGCTTGCTTGCATGTTACATCACCATATTTATTAACTCCACTCGCATTGTATCTATGATGTGATGCTGGTGGTGAACCTATGGGAATGGTTTAGCTTGGAATGCCAGATTGGGGGACTATGAGCGTGCTGCGTGTGTCTTGGGTGTGTGGTGAGGGTCGAGTCGACCAAGTGGGATACACGACGAGCTGTGTAAGCAAGTCTTGCCGGAAGTTGCATCTAGGCATTCCCACGAGAGATACCTGTGGCAGGTAATGGATTTATGAGGAGGTTCCAGGAAGGATAGCCTGCGTGGTTTGAAACCCCGTGAATGGAGGTGCCGTGGTGACACGGGGAGAGTATCCCCTAAGAGAAGATGCCTGCTTGGTCAAACCTAGGAAGGACTAGTACCAGGTTCATAGGAATCCTTTACTGCTCACTCGTCTTCGATGGGCGGGGAACGGCTGGACTACTTGGTAGGGCGGTGCCACTACTGCTAGGTTGAAAGGTGATAAGGGTGGGCGGTGATGGATGTTGGGATTCCTAAACCGTTCTAGATGTGCAGTACCACTGATTGGGCCCGGTAATGCGTCTCCCAGTCTCAGCGTTTTGGTTCGTGCCCGAAGTTACCCAGTGCTGAGTGGTAGGGTGGCATCGACCTAGGCAAGCAAGCACCCGGTATTCTGCCTAGATGATTGTACAACATCGATGATGGCTAATCTTGTGAGTGGTAAAACCTCTGCAGAGTATATGGTTGATCGATCGATATATATGCCGATTCGTCGGCTATGGACCTTTTCTGTGAAGCTCTGACTAGTGTAGAGAGCGATATTCTTTTCTCCCCCTGGTTGATGACTGTCCGGCAGTGTGTCCGATGCGGCAGTGTGCCGTTGAGACAGGACCCGAGAGGGAGTTGGGCCTGTCGACTGAGCGTGAGGTGGTGTATGGGTGGGATGATGAATTTGGGATAGACTAATGGAAATTGATGATATGGGTTAAAACTTGACAAACTATTATGATATTATTACTTGATACTACTTTGCACGCGCTTAGGATGCAAACCACAGCCAAATGTTAGGATCGCCAGATCCTTTGTTTTCTCTTTTCCACTAAAGCTCATCGGTGCTAACCATGGCCTGCACATATCTGGCGGTGTGCAAATTACCTGACTAACAGAGATATTGAGATAAGAAGTATTAGAAGGTCTCGTGCCTACGCTCAAGTTTGGTTCAGGAGATGAAGACTATGCTGCGCCAAGATTAACTCTGATTATGCCCGTGAAGGAGGAGCCTTCACTCGACAACATATTCCGTCAACTCTGATGATGCCTGTTTTTGCTTCCGCTAGATTAACCCTGTAATAGGTGTGATCTCAGTTGATATCATCTTGTAAGTATTTACGATGTATGGCTGTAATATCAACTGATATATGATTATGTGATGGGATCAATCTTTGGTTTTATCACATTATAGCTCATTCTGTGTATTTTCCCTTCGTGGAAAATCGAGAATGTTTCAAGGAGTGATGTGTCTGATCGTGCTTCAGTAAAACCCAGGGACAGTAGGAAGGAAGCAAAGCGGCTGTACCATGCTCGGGGGCCTGTTTCAGGCCATACAGAGATTTGTTGAGCCCGCAGACATGCTGAGGAAGAGCTGAGTTGGCAAACCCTGTTTCTAAAAGCGTGCCATGGAGGAATGCATTTTTGACATCGAGTTGGTGAATCGACTAGCCCCGAGAATAAGCCAAGGTGAGGACTGTGTGGACAGTAGCAGGCTTGACGACGGGGCTGAAAGTCTCGTCGTAATCAATGCTGGGACGTTGGGTAAAACCACAAAGAACCCAACGAGCCTTGTATCTGTCCAAAGAGCCATCAGCATGGAACTTATGTTTGAAAATCTACTTGCCTGTGACCACTTTGGCCTTGTTGGGACGAGGAACGAGGTCCTAAGTGTGATTGTCCATGAGGGCAGCATACTCATCTTTCATAGCCCGACGCCAGTGAGGATCAGCAAGAGCGTCGCGGCAGGACCGAGGAATTAGGGACAGAGCCTCCGCCTGTAGATGAAGGCGTGGCTGTAGGAACCCAGATTTCCCTCTAGTCATCATACCGTGTGTGTTGTCAACTGGTGGGATGGGAACAACCCGATCCGGACGCGGAGGGCTAGCTTTGACGAAGCGAGGCAGAGAAGGGATGATGGTCAAGCGGCGAGGAGTAGGAGCTGGTGGTGGTGTCGATGCTGCTGGTGGTGGGGGTGCATATGGGGATCCACCTCCACAATGTGCATAGGCTAGAGATGTAGGCTGAGCATGCACACATCTCCAAGTGTTAGCAAACCCATGGTCAGTCTTTTGGTCATCTCGGTCCCTTAGTCCAAACCTCACGTCCGTTCTTCACCTCTCTCTCAGTCCATCAGTTTGGCATTGCTCTAATTGACTTTCCCAATGGTCGTCGACTGTTTCTATGTTCTACACCTGCACACCCAGCACAACCAAGAGACATGTTGCACACACACTTACGGCATGATTAGTCTCCAAACTCAACTAAAGTCGATCATCTCCTGATGAACTCGACATACAAGGGTACATATCAACCTTTGTGTTCGCAGCTTGTGTCAACCATTTTTTGCCGGAGGTCCTGGTAGAAGGTGTTCAGAAGCCATGAAGTTTTCTTCGGTGAACTTTGAGGTTCGGTTAAAAAAAAATTGTCACAGTCGAATTGTATACATGTCCTTGATTGGCTTATGTATTTTAGTACTTCCATTTTTACATGCGGTGAATTTTGTTGTGAGAAAGAGCTGAAGACACGCTGACAAGAAGATGTGTGTACTCTCATTTTTTTTTTACAGGCGGTGATGTTGGGCTAAGTTAACTGTAACTAATTGGCTTGTCTAAACATCATATATCTTAACTTAAGGACAGAGAGAGTATAGTTTTTGAAGGTCTCAAACTTGATACCATAGCTTTCCTTTTTTAGGAAAAATAAATCTCAAATCAGCAGAAAAATACCTGAATTCAAATCAGACTATTCACGAAAAAAATTGCAAATCAGACTAACCTTGAGTCTGAATTTGAGGTACGCACGCAGCTACTCTGCCGGCTATAGATATGAAGCTATCTTACAGGAGTGAACTCCATCCGATCCGTTGCGGCACATCAATAATCGGCAGCATGCACGGAGGAGAGATCTGAGGCAGGAGAGAGGACGCTCCTGAGTCGCTCTCCCATCATTTGCCCCTGTGAAGCCTCTTCACTTTCTTATGAGCAGGCAGGGCTGCAGGGGATGATGGTGCAATGTGGCTAAAAAAATCGTGCAGTATATCTGAATCTGAAAAAAAAAAAAAAAGCATGCACATCATTTTCGTTTGCTGGCTAAAAGTAAAAAAGTACACTGTCAACAGGAAATGACATGGTGGTGCACATGCCGAGTGAATTAATCTCGTTAATCTGTTATAAACCATATATGACTGTATACGACTGTCAATCCGTTGGCATCCATGCTGCCAAATGGCGGGGTGAACTGAATTCAAGCCGCAACCGCTGCTGCAACCATGGGCGGATTTAACGGTGGGGCGGGCAGGGCTCAAGCCCCCCCTACCGCTGCCAGAACCATGGAGCCCCCCTAAGCCCCTCCATGAATTTTTAGGCAAGGTTTCATAGTGTAGGAGGGGCTGAGATGCAACTGGAGGTTGAAGACGACGTTTCTTCACGAGTTGGGCCAAATGGGCCGAGTTCCCACTCATCTGTTGAGGCCCAAGAAGACAAGGCCCAAAAAAACTAAAAACCCTATCCATCCAGGCGCATCCAGCAAGCAGCCTGGCCCCTGGCCGCCTCCTCGCGGTTCTTTCACCGCCGCCGTCACGCACCGAGCTGGGGGGCGTCGCCACGTCGGCCTCGGCGCTCGGCCGTGGGGCGTCCAGCACGAGGACACCAAGCGGGCGCGAGCGGCAGCGGCTGGCTGGCAGCAGCCAGGCGCGCGAGCCGCGAGCGGCAGCGGTGGGCCGTCCAGCGGCGCGGGGTCGCGAGCGTTGCGAGCGGCAGCGGCCAGGCGCGCGACGCGGCAGCGGCGACTGGCGAGCGGCGGACCACGGACGAGCGGCAGCGGCTACCTGCTGTGCCTGGCTGCAGCGGAGGCCGGACGGAGGCAGAGCAAGTGAGCAACCGAGCGCCCGAACTGAGAAAAGGTGATTCACTGATGGATTCACTCATTCACTTCACTGATTTGTTAAAGTTAACTTAATTTAAATTTTTATTTCTCCCCTGCTGTCGAATGAATGTTTGAACTGAATAGTTGATACTCTAAATATGTGATTGGAATTTCAGATCTCACATCTCAGCATGTTGAAAAGAAATCTGCTCAATTACTATTCAACTTCCAGTGGTAGTGGTTCAGGAGCAACTCCACATACAAATGAGAGCACAAGTCAACCAAAAAAACATAGAGTAGAGTTTAGTCAGTCGATTATGATTGCAGACCCTGGAAATCGGAAACCAATTGATGATTATGAACCTGAGATTAGAGACCAATTAAAGAGAGCATATGCTTTAAGTGGTCCAACCCAACCTCGTGAATTTGAATTTCCTCACAAATGGATTGGTGGTGAATGGAGATCATTTCAAAAGACTTGGTTTGATGAGTTTGATTGGCTAGAGTATAGTGAGTCCAAGGATAAAGCTTATTGCTTATATTGCTATCTCTTCTTTAATTCGGCAAAGTCTGAAAAATTTGGAAGTTCTATCTTTGCTCATCAAGGATATGTGAATTGGAAGAATGTTAAGGATACTTTAAGTAAGCACAGTGTTTGCAAGACTCATATAGAGGCTAGGCTAAAATGTGATGATTTTATGAACCAAAGGACAAGTGTGGGTAGAAGATTAGTTGAAGTAAGCACGCAGGAAGAGAAACGATATGAGATACGTTTGACATCTTCTTTAGATGTTGCAAGATTTCTCATATATCAAGGGGATGCTTTTCGTGGACATGATGAGACTTCTTCTTCGCTCAACAAAGGTAAATACAGAGAGATGGTTGATTGGTACAAAGATAAGGTTGAGGTAGTGAAGGAGGCATATGAAAAAGGTTCTAAAAATTGCCAGATGTTATCTCATTATATACAGAAGGACCTTACAAAAGCTTGTGCAGAGGAAGTCATGGCTGTCATTATGGATGAAATTCGAGGAAGAAAATTCTCAGTGCTTATTGATGAGTCTCGAGATGTATCAATAAAGGAGCAAATAGCGGTGATTCTAAGGTTAGTACTCCGTACTTGCATTTTCTTGCCTAGATTTCTACAATTATACATTTATACTAACACAAATGTTGTGCAGGTTTGTGAATGATGAAGGGAAAGTGGTGGAGAGATTGCTTGGAATTCATCATATTGAGAGTTGTACAACTATTGCATTGAAAGAACCTTTGGTTCATATGCTTTCAAGTCACAATTTGTCAATCTCTATGCTTCGTGGGCAAGGGTATGATGGTGCTTCTAATATGAGAGGTGAATTTAATGGGGTGCAGAAATTGATTCGTGATGAAAATCCTTATGCTTTCTATGTGCATTGTTTTGCCCATCAATTGCAACTAGTGGTTGTTGCTGTTTCAACATCTTGTGCAGACATTGCAGATTTTTTTAACTATGTTCCTTTAATAGTGAGTAATGTGGGTGCATCTTGTATGAGAAAGGACGCCTTGCTTGCAAAGCATCATGATGTGCTAATGGAAAAGATTGAGAATGGTGAGATTATGACTGGAAGAGGTTTGAACCAGGAAAGTAGCCTAAGCTAGGCCTGGAGATACTAGATGGGGTTCACATCTTAAAACTTTGCTTCGCATTTTGGTGATGTGAGAGGCTATCATAGATGTCCTTGAGATAGTGAAGAAAGATTCAAAAAACCAACATATATTGGTGGAGCTTTAGGTTTAATTGAAAAAAATGGAGGGCTTTGATTTTTGTCTTCATTCTGCATTTGATGATACAATTATTGAGCATGACAGATTCTTTATCACAAGCTTTGCAAAGGAAGGATCAAGACATAGTTGAGGCAATGCATTTGATCACTTGTGTGAAAGATGGCTTGCAAGATATGAGGGACAATGGATGGGAGCCATTACTTAGAAAAGTGAAAACATTCTGTGAGAAGAATGAGATTGAAATACCAGATATGGATAAGGAAATGAATGTTAGAAGGACATCTAGACGTAGAAAGCAAAAGGTAACAGCCTAGCATTACTATCATGTTGAGATTTTTCTTGTTGCCATTGATGCCATCTTGACTGAGATGAATCATCGGTTTTGTGAGACTAGTTTAGAGTTATTAGTATGCATGGCTAGTTTGAACCCAAGGAACTTCTTCTCTAATTTTGATGTGGACAAACTTGTAAGGCTTGCTGAAGTTTATGCTGAGGATTTTGATATTGGTGACCTTATAATTTTGCCAAGTAAACTTAGAGAATTTGTCAGCCGTGCTAGAAGAATTTCAGATTTTCTTGGATGCACTGAACTTGGCAAAGTTGCTGAAATTATGGTCAAGCATAATATGCACACATCTTGCAAAGAGGTTTATCGTCTAATTGAGCTGACATTGATACTACCGGTGGCAACAGCTTCAGTTGAGAGGATATTTTTAGCCATGTCCATTATAAAGACAGATTTGTATAATAAAATGGGTGATGAGTGGCTCAATGACTTGATGATATGCTATACTGAGAAGGAGATATTTAGAAAGATTGATAATGAGAAGATTAAAAAGCGGTTTCAAGAGATGAAAAAACGTCGTATGTTATTACCTAAAAAAGTAGTGGTATGTTCTATTCCCTTCTAAACTCATAATTTGGCAGTTCATATATGTTTAACTAATCAATTATGTTTTATTGTATTATTTTGTAGATTAATTCTCCAGATGAATAATGGTTGTCGTCGTCGCGCGTCGTCTATTAGTTTCGTAATTTGGCTAATGGGTATGGTTATAAACCACATCTTTTATTTTCCATGGTGTATTTTGTGATTCTCATAATACAAGACCATTTCAAACTATTAAATTTAACTTCTGTGAGGGTCATGTTAGAGCTATATTGTTGTAGCGTTTTTGTTCAGCCCCCCCCTAAAAATTTTCCTGGATCCGCCGCTGGCTGCAACTGCAATAGTATACTGGGCAGAGCCAGAAATAAAATATAGGGGGGCCAATTTGCCAATTACTCCCTCTATGTTCTTAAAGAACGACGTTTTGATGTTGTCTTGAGTTAAAATTTTAAACTTTGATTGTATATAATTGTTTTTTGGGTTGAGAATGAAAATATGAGTGATGCAAGTAGATTCATCTCGAAATGTAATTTTATAAAAGCATATATTGACTATATTTTACAAATATTCTATAGCAAAAAGCAGTGTCTAAGTTATTTTTTAAAGACCGTGTCAATATCCAAAACAACATTCTTTATAAACATGGAGGGAGTAAATCTATAAGTGCATAGGAAGTGGACAAATTAGTCTTTCTAGTTACTAATATAATCAAGTCACAAAATACAATTGAGTGGGGGATCTATTTTACTCATGAAATCGTCACATTCTCATTAACATATGGTATTTATATATATACATACACCTCAAAATACAAGGAGGCAAGGGGGGGCCAGCGCCCAGCATGGCCCCCATGTAGCTCCGCCAAGGCAAAGCAGCCACGGTTGCAGCCACAACAAGTGCTGTAGTCTAGCCGAACAGGTCATCAGATTAACGGCCGAGTTAACGATCAGCTTCTCGCACGAAGGAGAGTACTGTAGTCAGGAGATCGGGAGAGCAGGCGTTCGTGGCCAGCCTTGGTCTTTTCCGGATATGGATATTATCCGCTATGGGAGTTCCGCAGCCTCTCAAATTCCGGTGCTCAATTGCATCCATGGTCGATGCTCTTTTCTTCGTCCCGAGGCCCCGACCACGACCACCCACATCCGAATTCTGGCGCCTGGGCCTGCCACGTCTCCGCATAATCCCACATCCACATGGTCCACGATGGCACGACCCGCGCGCAGGCTCTCTCTACTACCTCCTCCTCCAGTCCAGTCCTCCCTCGCTCGCCCTCACGGCGCGAGGCGGTCACGAGCTCACGGCCACCGCCAGGCGCCGCCAGCCGGAGACCCGGCCCGCAGCCAACGCGTGACGTAAGCCATGGCCGCTTCCTCCTCCTCGTCGCTCACGACGCTTCACTCCCGCCTCGTCTCCTCCGCTCCTTCCTCGCCCTACATGGCGGCAGCGCTACTGCCCCGGCGGCGAAGGGCCGCCGGAGCGCGGTACCCTCGCATCCGGGCCATTGACCTCGACCAGAACACGGTACGGTACGCTACGGACGGATTGCACAACCAAACCGCGACCGTGGCCTTGCCCCTTGATTCTCGCGTGGAGTTTGATTGATTTCTGGGTGCCTCTAGATCGTGGCCATTTCTGTGGGCGTCGTCAGCATCGCCGTGGGGATAGGTGTCCCTGTGTTCTACGAGACTCAGATCGACAATGCCGTGAGTATTCGCTAATTTTTTAAGTTTTTTGCGACCTGTTCGCTCTTCACAGGCTGTCTGGGAGTTAGTAGCAGCTAAAGACATACTTGACTGAAACTGAGAGATACAAATTTCATTGAATTTGCCTCTGTTTTTTTTTTTTATGGTTGCAATATTATGATCGTCACTTTTTTTCCATGCAGGCAAAAAGGGAAAATACACAGCCGTGCTTCCCCTGCAGTGGCTCTGGCGCACGTACGAGATGATTCTGCCCTTTAGATTTATTTAGCTCCTTTATTTCAATTTGCATTTGTAACATGTCTAAGTTTGTGTGATTAAACATTGTTGGGACAACCATATGGCTGAGTGAAACACACAAAATCTGGTCATGGGATTGCCTTTGTTAAAATGAAAATGTCATGGTTAGTTGGTTACAACTTACATCCAGGCTCTCCTTTTAATCAAAGATGCATCCTAGTTCTTCTCCCTATGCACTATCTTATTTGGTTGACCTTTTAATATTTTATACAAAACAGTAGGAAGAGCACTAGGCCGAAAAAATGTTTGTCATCCGCACAGTCGGAAAATCGTAACCAAAGTTTTAGTAAGGTTTATTACTGCAAACTTTCATCTTTCTCACATACAAAATGTGTCCCTATACCTCTACCTTTCGTGATCATATCTATGCTTCAATATGATGGCGTTAAGGAAGAAAAACAGATATCTCTTGTTCACTTATTCTGCACCAATTAAGTTGGTACTCTGGTGGCAAAGCTGTTATTGAGCATCCCAGGGAATGACAAACATTCACCAACTGCAATATCAATGAGAACCTTGAACCAAAAGGACTAGAAAGTTCCCTTTATGAGCTTCAGAGAATTAGGCAACTAGTCTTGATGGAAACAGATAATGGACTTGGCATGGTGCCATGGTGGCATATTGCACACAATGCATACATTACTGCCTTGTAAATATGCATCTTCTCTTTTCCTTTACAAAACCATATCCAAACGGTTATCAGGTTATGAATATTAAATGGAATTTGTTCATTTCCAGAGGTATGCAGGTTTTGCAGTGGAAAGGGCATTGTTACTGTAGTGCTTGGTGCAGGCGAGACTGAAGAATCACAGTGTGTCAACTGCGAGGGCATCGGCTCTTTGACATGCACTACATGCCAAGGAACTGGAATCCAACCACGGTATCTTGACCGCAGGTAATATGCTTTTATCCAAAACTTATCATGCAAGAGACCGTGTTTCCTTTTTGCCTTATATACATTAACAACTTCTGAGCAATATTATCTAATTTTTCCAAAATGGAACTATGCTTCAAATACCTGTATCAGTTAGATGAATCTCAATCATACATGAGGCCCTTTGCGCAGAGGAAAGCTTGCTTAACACAGATGGTCCGAATTGTTGAAGTGAATGATTTTGGAACCTGTCATGTAGGGGACTTTACCCCGCGATGCTTCTCCATGAGAAGTGAACGGTCCTATATGTTTTCATTCATACGTTCATTTTATCAATGTTTTGGCCGAACGACGTTCCAAATAAACGTATACAAGATAAAAAATTGTCAGAATGAAATATCTAATGGTTATTTGCTTTGGATTGGCTAATCAGGGAGTTCAAGGATGATGATTGATGAAGGCTTTATTGCCATCTTTGGTAGTATGTCAAAGATGTAACATCACCGTCTAATTTGAGGACAACATCACGTACTAAGAAGAGATGTACCTATCAGCCGTAGAATCCATCTGATTGTTTTGTGTTGTTTTAAATATGTTCCAGTTTGGTAAATATAGATGGCAGATGCCTTCCAGCAGAGAAGAAGATGTCTCAAATTTAAGTGTTGAACGTTTTGCGGGAGATGTAATATATGGTGTTCTTCTGATTTTATCACGCATAATTTGTGTAGTAGCAGCATTCGATCTGTATAGACATTTTTAAGTGAGTTGCACCCAAGGAAATTTTGCATGATTGCAAAAGTTGTCGAAGAATTTGAGCAGGACAGTATTCTGGGTTTTAAGTTTGATAGTGCCAAGTCCATCTTGCACTTTGGTCTGCATGCCACCTCCCAGGCAACAGTGCATAAGCCGTTCTATTGGATAATGCCAAGTCCACCTTCTCCTTTGATCTGCTTGGTTTTGTGATTTGTGATCCTCACACTCACTAGCCTAACAATCAGATTACCACAAACAAAGCGGGTTTCCTTATCTTATTCTTCTCATCTTGAATGTGATTGTTTGGTTGAATTTAAGTCGTCCTTTTTCTACTTGTACTTGTAGGGCTGTGATTTTCTCTTATGCTGTTATGCACCACATTCATGGTACTTGAATTCTCCTTGTTTCCTTTAAGCATTGGGGATAGGATGAGTAATCTGACTCATGTGTTGAAGCAACCACACAATCTTCTACTTGCATTCTTGGGAACGGAATAGTAATTTGTCAGGGACGCTCTTATTAGCCTGCTACACCGAGTTTAAACATCTCCATGAACAAAAGCAATGACGCGAGGAAACGATATATTAGTCGGAACAGCGTGGAAAGGCATTACACTGTACATGTATTCTGCTGGAAAAATATTACTAAGTGGCAGGCATGATGTCGGAAGAGTCATCAAGTATTCTGCTGGAAAAATATTACTAAGTGGCAGGCATGATGTCAGGAGAGTCATCAAATTAAAGGATCAGTTCGGCCGAACATATTTCGGCAGTGGTTTGAGAGTCATCTTTGAATGAAAAGTAGGGCTAAATAAGCTGAAACTAGCTCAAAGGATATATGCATTGTGACAATAGCGCCCGTGCTTAAGCTTAATTTAAGTGCTTGTTAGACAATTTAAATATGCATTAGCCTCGCTGAGCGTTTACATGGAGCACAAGTGTACAAGAGTAAATTAAAGAGTCCGCCATGCTCACGTTAGACCTTGTATGGACGCGACCGGAGTTTGCTCTATATGCCCTTTGCAGTTCTTGTTCTATGCTTAGGCCATTGTGGCTGACAAAGTGTACTTGATATGGACTCAACCACGGTAACATTACAAATGATATTGAATCAAAATTGAGCAAAGAGCAAAAATGTAAACGAAGCTAGAAGGTATGCTTTAGAAGTACATTTTGTCGTACCATGCTGAATTACGAAGAGTGGTTAATCTGACGGTGGAAAACGACCAATCAAGCAGTTTCAGTGGTGACAACAAGAAGTCAAAGTGGGAGCATTCGTGGACGTTTTTGCATCTTTCCGCAAAAGGGCGAGCACTATGGCGCTATAGGCTTATTCATGACGAGGGCAATTCACTCTAATTCATTCAGTCCCCCAAATAAAACTGAAATAATAGCAGCGAGGAAGGGAGAGACGGGCTCGGGCGCTCGGCCTCTCCGCTCGATTCCGCAGCCGCTTCCTCTGAGATCCTGTCAGCCATGGACGGGCTCCTGTCGAAGCTCCGCAGCCTGGACGCGTACCCCAAGGTGAACGAGGACTTCTACAGCCGCACCCTCTCCGGCGGCATCATCACGCTCGCCTCCTCCGTTGTGATGCTCCTCCTCTTCGTCTCCGAGCTCCGTACGCGTCTCGCTTTTTTTCCTTGTTCTCTTCTCCCCTCCACCCCCTGCGCCTCGATCTGGCTGGTTAGGTTTGACCGCGTGGGTGGCGCTAGATGGATGCTAGTATCATGACCCCTGTCGCATTACGATTCTGGCTTCCCGTTCTCCCCAGGATGCGTCGAGATCTGGTGTTGTGGCTACGGAATTGGTGGAGCGGGTGGAATCGATCACGCGTAATTGGGTTGGCGAGGGTGGAATTGAGTGCCTATTTCGGCCGTACAAGATGTTATTTTACTGTGCTTTGTATTACCAGGATTCAATCCATTTCACGAGTAACTATTAAGCTCAGGAACCTCTGCTGTTACTTCCGTTTTCTTTTGGTTAGTGAATAAGGCACTGACGTGCCATGTTTTATTAGCTTGTAGAGAATAACAGCTAGAAATTGTGATTTTGCATACGTAATTACTGGTTCCATACAGGATTTGAGATAAAAGGCTGTTTGTCTTGTGCTTGGTTGTTTTGTTACTGAATGTAAGGGCCATTTTCATCAGATATTCAGAAGCAGATTTACTCACTGTGACAGAAAACTTAAGCTTTAAGGTTACTAGTACCCACATGTTTTGTTGAAGTAAATGAGTAGCTCATTTACTCTCATTGTTTTAGATATCAGGTTTTTAGTATGTAGATGCTTGAAACTTTTAGGTTTGTTTTCTTTTGGTTTTCTTTACTGGATGAATAGTCTACCAACAAGAAGGTTAACCAAAGATATCATTCTACCTATCTACTACTTTATACTCCTTTTTTATATATATGATTTGTCCTTATTTACTATTTAATATCTCTCTATGCAGGATTATATCTCCATGCAGTTACTGAGACAACGCTAAGGGTTGATACTTCAAGGGGAGAAACACTTCGCATAAATGTAATGTACAGCTTTATATTCTTGCACCATTTCATTGTCACCCTTTACCAACCGTTTGCAAACACTCATTTCTTTTTAAGCTCTTTTTGCCTGCTAGTTGTTCCTTCATTCTTGTATACTCTCTCTGTTCCAAATTATAAAACGTTTTGGCTTTCCTACAGTCATGACTTTTGCTATGCACCTAGATATATAGCATGTGACATGTCAAAACTTATATAGTATGAATCTAGAAATGCCAAAACTTATAATTTGGGATGGAAGGAGTATTTTCTAACACTGGACCTTGGCTTAACAGAACTTATTCCGTAGATGATAGCTTTGACATTCTAATCTATAGGAGTACTAATTTATGTTCAGACACTTGTTGACATCTACCTTTTCTGATGCTTAAAATGCAGTTTGATGTCACCTTTCCAGCCCTTCAATGTTCTATAATTAGCCTGGATGCAATGGACATCAGTGGGCAGGAACACCTAGATGTGGTATGCATTTGTGTATTCAGCTTTTTAGCTGTTACCAGTTATGTTCAGCAATTGATGGTTGTAGACTTGTGGTAACTAACTTGTTCCAGTTTAATGCTCTTATGTAGAAACATGATATATTCAAGCAGCGAATCGATGCCCATGGCAATGTTATTGCGACTAGGCAAGATGCAGTTGGTGGGATGAAGGTGAGATCACCTCTTGTGGTGTTAAATGTCACACCTATAGCATGTAGAATGTATAACAACACTGTCTCAAAGTCAAGTTCTTTGAAACAGTCCAAATATGGAGTATTATGACATTTCCTTTTTTTCATGGAGTCGTCCTAGTTTCTTACCATGTGATTTGTTCTGTACATAATATCTGATTTATTTCCTTGATACACATATTGGCTTCACAAGTGAATTGTCGTCTTTAGGTGTATTTTATTGCTCAAATCCATACATGTTTTCTGTTATACCTGAAGATGCATATTTCCTTGCCTTTTCAACAGATGGAAGCACCTCTACAACATCATGGTGGAAGGCTTGAACACAATGAAACCTATTGTGGCTCTTGTTATGGTGCACAAGAAGTATGCTTCTATCTCTTGTGAGATAATATCTATCCCTGGCCCACAAAATACACAATTGTATTACTAACTTTTGTGTTGCATGGACTACTTTAGACTTCATGAATAGTGTTTTTTTTTAAAAAAAAATCACCTCCTTTGTCCATTGATCAAATATCAATCACCACTGATCCATCAGCATCACGTAGTGCAACTGTTGTTACAATGTTCGGGAGGGGGTCAAGCCAAACATGCTCACCCGAGTCCCTATATAAATACTGGTGAGCCATCTCATGAGCACACCAATTACATCACGAGGTACAAAAGCACATCCGCAAATATGAAATTGAGACTCATAAAAATTCTAGTGTCCTTGAACTAGACTTCGGGAGGAGCTTTATCAAAAGCTGTGGACTTCAGGTCACTGACAAGGGAAGAACAATCTGTTTCAATGATGATCCTCATCATACCATTAGTTGAGACTGCCTCCAGAGCTATCCTGCAAGTAACCATCTCCGCAAACTACAACATCTATTGATCCAGCGCCAGCCATGACTGTTGAGCCTTTATGATCACGAGCAATAAAACTCCAACTGCCCTTCTGATTGGCAAGAAAAGCACCATTAATATTTTTATTTTGATTATCTCTGGCATCGGTGGAGTCAATCTGCTAACTGCCATTTTTCCTAGTGACATTTGCCTCATTGATGATATCCCCAGCCATGCTATGCGCCTTATATAAAAGGGTTAATTGGAATGGTGCCATTGCAACTTTTATGGTTTTGAGAAATACCATTACAATTCATGTATTCTGAAATATGCTATTGCAATTCTAGACCTCTCTCAAATACGCCATGCTCTACGTCTCCTGAGCCCTTGGGCCTAGCTGCAGTGCTATTTACTTTTATATGGACCAAAATACCCTTGTTACTCTCCCTCGTTTTATCTTACTTACAAGTGGGCCAGCGTCATTGCCTTCGTTTCCACTGTCCTTTTTCCTTGTCTCTCGAGCGCACCAGACGCCGATGCCGTCGCCCCTCGCCCAGTTTCGAGCCACATGCCGTACTGCACACGGCCGTATATATCCCAGCGCGCCGCACGCCGTCTCCTCAGCTGCGCCACCTGTGCGTCACGCTGGGGCGCCAAACAGCACATCGCCCCCTGGACGCGGAGCTCTGTGTCAACGGCCTCAGCCTGCCTCCCCATCCGTGTCGCTGGCTCCGAGTGCTTGCTTGCCTAGATATATGTTGTGTGGATGAATAGCAGTGGGGCCTTGGGCGCGGACCGCAGAGCCAGGATTCAGCGCGGGCACTACGTGGGTGGCCTCGCACAGCTCCTTGTCCAGAGCTCAGCCACCTCGTACTGTACCTCCAAGATCTCAGCACGCACACTCCAAATGAGTAGTCTACCATGAACTTGGCTGTACCTATCCAACCAATCCGACATATATAGCCCATCTAGCTCGCGCTGGTTACAGTTCATGAAGATGTTGTCACACGTGAGGTCGCAGTGGCTGATGGACACTGGGCAGGTTGTGATTGTCCAGGTACAGTAGCCGATGAGAGCGCAGCATGGAGGGCAGCGGTGCCTGCCAGTGCGAGCGTGGCCGGCGAGGATGGCATGATGTAGCGAGTGAGAGGGAGAGTGGCACGGCAGTGAGCTAGTGCACGAGCTCGTCGGGTTGCGTGACAGCGAGCACGGCGCCGAGCCCCAAGCCATTGCCCTGGCCACCCCTGTGTAGACCACGCCTCGCCGCCCACGCACGCCCTGCTCTGTTGTCATCCGGCCTTCACCCATGCGCTGCCTAGTGCCTGCCAACGCCCATGGCTGTAGGATGGTTGCAGGAGTACGAATGCTAGAGAGCAAGAAGTTCTGTGGACTGAGAGCAAGCAGGACAAGAGAGAGGACGAGGAAGAAAAAAAGGGCATTATGGTCCATACAGGAATACTGTATGCGGCCATCACCCTGCAACTGGGCCTAATGCCTTGAAAGACGTAGAACATGGTGTTTATCAAGGAGTGCATCAATTGTAATGACATATCTCAAAATAGGTGAATTATAATGGTTTTTCTCAGAATTGTGAAAATTGCAATGGCATCGTTCCAATTGAAAAGGCTTAATTGGAATGGTGATCCTATATAAAACTTGGTCAGCTGAAAGCATATTATCACCTGCATTCACTTTGATATCTCCAGCTATGATACGAATTGTGATTTTATTAGTCTACTGTTCGCTTTTGGCCAGATTTCAGTAACCTTTCTTTAAATTAACATTTTCATCAGTTCTAGCTCTTGTGAAAGATTACATCATAAGTTTATAATACATACATGTCAGTTGTCAGCTCATGTCAATCTCTGGGCCATGTTAAACTCGTTTTAGTGAAGTTTCATTGACACCCCTAATTTGAGTCCTGTATAATCCTATGAACTACAGAGAAAAAGTCAGACCTAATGGGGCTATCGAATATATCTGTGTGAGTCAGGCCATTTTTAGTTTCTTTAGCATATATCTTTCTGTTAACACTTCTTCATTTCCGTTACCGTGCAAGAAATTACATGATTGCTTTAGAAGTTGTTGTCGTTGTATAATACTCCATACTACAGATATTTAGTTCATCAGCTGTTTTGTTATGAATTTTTGAGCTGATATCTTTTCCTTATTGAATGTAGTCTGATGGTCAGTGTTGTAACACATGTGAAGATGTTCGTGAAGCCTATAGGAAAAAAGGTTGGGGTGTATCAAATCCGGATTTGCTTGACCAGGTAGAACCATCTGATGCAGTTACCAAAAAAGAACATCTTGTGACTACCAAAAAGAAAAGATCACTTTATGTCGCCAATGTCCCCTTTATCTTCAAGACAATCATTATGTCTGATGTGTGTTCTGTAGTGCAAAAGGGAGGGCTTTCTTCAAAGTATAAAGGATGAAGAAGGTGAAGGATGCAATATTTATGGCTTCATTGAAGTAAACAAGGTTGCTGGAAATTTCCATTTTGCTCCAGGGAAAAGTTTCCAGCAGTCAAATGTGCACGTCCATGACTTGCTCCCGTTCCAGAAGGACAGCTTCAATGTAATCATACTTGAGCAAATCTGTAAAGGCTTGTTTGGTTCCCAGGAATTGAGAAGAATCTAAAAGTAATCTAATAATGAAATGGAAAGAACTTTCTTGATATTGGATTCAATTCATGGGATATAAACAGGTCCTAAATGATTTTTATAGCTGTGCATACTGACAGGAAGGTTTGTCATTTTCTCACTAGCATTATTGCATTAACATTAACCATTTTATTTTTTACAATGCCAGGTCAGCCATAAGATTAACAGATTAAGTTTTGGAGAATACTTTCCTGGTGTTGTTAATCCACTTGACGGGTAGTTTCTTTCATATATTTGTTTTCTGGGTCTGTTACTCGGGGGAAATGACCCCTAAAAATCTAAGTGAGAAGCTAAGATTATTGTTAAACATGCAGGGCAAATTGGGTGCAGCATTCATCATATGGAATGTATCAATACTTCATCAAGGTTTGTCCCCTTGAGACCTAATTAAAAAAGTATCAAACGATATGTTGTCTTTCTAGCTAAGTTGCTCCTGTTCTTTCTTCTTATTTTCTGTATATATTCTTATACTTACTGTTACACCAATGACCTAATGCAAAATATCTGAAACTATTCTCTCTTTTTTTTTTTCCTTCTCTTCCAGGTTGTTCCTACAGTCTACACTGACATAAATGAACACATTATTCTCTCTAATCAGGTAAAGAACTTTCTTTTATTTTCTTTTTGTGGACAAACGTTTTCATGCTGCTGATGCACATTATCGATATCTATTATATTTCAAGCATTCCCTAAGATGCTGTAATTCATTGCCATAGTTCTCTGTAACGGAACATTTTAGAAGTGGTGAGAGTAGTCGGATGCAGGCTCTTCCTGGTGTGTTCTTCTTTTATGACCTTTCTCCAATCAAGGTACCATCTCGATGTACTTACATTTGATACTGTATTGCAGATAGATAATGCAAGGCTGGCCTGCTTTACTCATTGTATTTGTAGTTGCTTGACACGTTTTGCAGTACACGAGTGTAATTTTTCACCAATTGCTTTGACAGGTCACATTCACGGAACAACATAGGTCATTTTTACACTTTTTAACTAATGTTTGCGCTATCGTTGGAGGTAATGTTTCCGTCTGTCCATCTTTGTTTATGCTAATTAATTTATCTGGCATGCACCTTTTTCTTTTTACAATAAGTATATTTGTTGAACACACTTGTAATTCAATTGAACATTTAACCTGTTGAACATGAGTGTTTGCCCCTTTGCCAGCTTGACCATAAACAACGTAAAAGCTGTGTTTCTGTGTAAAATATAGCCAATGGTAGAGGTAAAGTTGGTAGATCATCAGAGAGAGCTGAAGTTATATGTAAGACTGTAACTGTGGTTGCTGATTGTTCTCTCTTTGGTTGTTAACTGATTTAGACTATCCTTGGAGCAGTGGCACCTACCTGAGATTTTTTTCTTGATGTGCAGGTGTGTTCACCGTTTCTGGAATCATTGATTCATTTGTATACCATAGTCAAAGAGCAATCAAGAAGAAGATGGAAATCGGCAAATTCAATTGATGTTGCCTTGCTATTGCTGCAATTAAGTAGCTCCTGTTGCAGCTCCGTTCCAGAAATGCACTGTGGTTAAACTCATGGCACACTCGCGTAGTTGACAAACAATTGCTCATCAGATAACTCTTGATGTGCTTGCCAACTTGCTTCCTGCAAAGATACCAGCGAGCAAGATGGTCATCTTGTACACTTCGATGTTACATTTTTGTACGCTTAGTCTAACAAGAAAATATTTTACTTCCGCGAGCAGCAGGTGTTCGTGTGCTGTTGTAAATTTGTGGTAGGGGAGCCTATCTGTAGTTTATTTTATTTTTACAAATATGTGTTTGTACCAGTTTTTTTTCTGAGACATTTATAGCTTAGACAGGTAAAGGTTGATATATATATATATAAACACACCATTTTTTTAAGGAAAGCAAGCTTATCATTGTAACCCATGTATTTTCTTTCTGTACTCATACCCAGTTAGGCTATATAGAGGCAAACCAGTGCCACGAGCAGTGTGCCCCCTCCAATTCAAAATATCAGGTTTTATCTGACCTGGTATGCTTTGGTCTATAATTTTGTCTTATGTAATACAATGTTTCTAACAACAAATCACAAATATAAGAGTGCTTTCAAGTACGGATCCAAAATATCACTTTCGCACAAAAAGGTTTACGTAGTCTGACAAACTCTGAATGCAAAAATGCCTGTGCTCCTCGTAGAAAAATGGAGGGGCTGTAGTTGTTATAGAGCCCCTTTAGCAGCTTTTCAATTGTTATAGAAATGCTCCTGAAGAGGCTGTTCTGATTCTCATGAAATTAGTCTTTTCCAATTTGTAGAGTTTTTTTTTTTTGGGGGGGGGGGGGGGGGGGGGGGGGGGGGGGGGTCGGTGGGTAGGGTTCTGAACTACTGACCGTTTGGTATGGATTCTCCCATTTCTCATTTGGTAGGTAATGACATGGATGGCATTAGGACACCATAAAAGTATAGCCATCAGCTCTTGTTGTTAGTGTCGATTTTTTAAAGGCTCTAATCCTCAGTTCTAGAATAAGAGTTAAAGTACGGATGAAGTGCAGATCATCTTGTGTCAGAAGAGCACCTTTTTAATTTTCTTATTTATCCACTTGTCCCTTCGTAGACTTATAGGATCTTTGTTTGAAAAATGTAGTTCATTATCTTCTCATTGTTTATTTTTATTTGGTTTGCAAAATAAAATAGATTGACCTATCAGACTATCACATCTAATTCCTTACAGGCTAATAATTAATTACGAAAAATAGAGTCATTTTACTAAATTTAAAGAATTAACTTATAGTATACCATCTCATCTAGAACAAGATGGTTCCTGAAACAAACAAACACTCCTTAATCGCAACCGTTTGCAAGGACCGAGCTTAGTGTAGGTAAATATGTGAAAGGGTCGCTCTACCTTAAGTGATTTACCATTAGTTTTGTGCCTTATGACTTCGTGAGGTTGCTAGATCTGAAAGTAATCACAATTTTTCTTCAGAATACATTGCGCCATTTGGTGCTTTGGCCCCTTCCAGTTTAGCTCAAGCTCCACCACTTATAGTTGAATATTGGTCCCTTTAAGAAAATGACCCTTGTGAAAAGTTAGGTTTCTTATACTGGAATTTGCTATCCGGTCTTTAATTTTACGTATGTGTTCATATTCTCATAAATTTATTTAAAGATTTAATGGTGATATTTTTTCAGAAGTGTATTGAAGCTTCTATGGTTATTTTCTAAATCTTGAATTCTGTTAGCCAAGTTTTCAAATGTGGTCATAGAGATAGATTGTGTACACATCATATATTTGAGCATATATGGTTTTAGTACTGTTTTTCGAAAAGGGGAAAACTGACTCTTGTACTTTTATCCAAGTTATAAGCATACTCATGTGACTACTTCAAATGAATTTGAATATGGGTATTTATTTTTGTTGATTTGGGATGGCCTGGTTAACCAGATAGGTAACCGAATATGGTGTCGTATAACACTCCCCCCCCCCCCCCCCCCCCCCCCCCTGCTCTAAATTCTCTGTAGAAGCTGATCAGGAGAAACTAGACTCCAGCTTTCTAGTTTATTTATTTTATAACATTATTTTACAGAATCATAAAAAAAAAATCACTTCTCAGTAATTTAGCCTGGAAGCTTAAGCTTTCCGTGAATCGCCATCTTCTTTGGTTTTTTTTTTTAAGCTGAATCCCCCATCTCCATCTTGGACCTCCGCACCTCGCCTGACTCCCTCCCCACCGCTCCGTCCTCGCGCCCCACCAACCGCCGCCGCCGCGGCAGCCATGCACCGCCGCCGGCACCTCGCGGCATCCCTAGCCCGGGCCCTGACCCAGGCGCCATCCCGCTCCATCTCCTCCACCCCGTCTCTCCTCCAAACCCTCGACCCCTCAGTGCCGTCGCCTCCCGCCGCGGGAGCAGGGCGGCTCGCGGAGCTGCGGCGGCGGCTGCAGGCGGACGCGCCGTCGCTGGGTGACTTCACGTACTCGGTGGAGGTGGGGACGCGGCAGCGCCCGCTGCCCAAGCCCAAGTGGATGAAGGAGACCGTGCCTGGCGGCGCCAAGTACGCGGCCATCAAGGCCAAGCTCCGGGAGCTGAATCTGCACACCGTCTGCGAGGAGGCCCGGTGCCCCAACCTCGGCGAGTGCTGGTCCGGCGGCGAGACAGGCACCGCCACCGCCACAATTATGATCCTTGGGGACACCTGCACGCGCGGCTGCAGGTAAGAGATTCGCCATGCTCATTTTTTCTGCTTGTTTGCGGCATCGTGGACAGATAATGTTTAGGTTGTGCGGTTCGAGACTTTATTGCGTTATGCTCAATATATTATAAATTGGAATGTCCTGTTCACTTGCTTCTGTATGGTAGACATTTAGACTAACATGCAGCAGTGTGCCCTATCTTGATTCATGAGCTGTTTGAATTCATATGATCTAGCTTTTCATTCTCGTATGTTCATATGTTTCTTCTGGATTTTGTAGACACGTTTATACCGCTCTAGCTGTTGGGTCGCAAGAATGTTCACAATATCTAAATTTACAAACTCATTGTGTATGTGATGTCCATTTTCAGGTACCTGTTGGTTTTGATGTTTAAGCCACATAGTTTTAGCCGCTTCATCAATAGCAAGGATGTTTGTGATGTAGAATTCTCCTTTTGAAGAAATGAACTTAAGGCCCATGGTTGCTTACGAATTTGAGAAATTACTAATTTGCAGGTTCTGTAATGTCAAGACATCTCGAACGCCCCCTCCACCGGATCCTGATGAGCCATCCAATGTTGCTCAAGCTATTGCCTCATGGGGCCTTGAATATATAGTTATCACGAGTGTTGACCGGGATGATCTACCTGATCAGGGCAGTGGTCACTTTGCTGAAACAGTACAAAAGTTAAAGGCTTTGAAACCAGAAATGCTTATTGAAGCACTCGGTAAGAGACATGTTCCTCACTGTATGCTTGGTTACTTGCATGTAAATATGGAGTTAATCATCGGACCTGTCAAATTAGTGCATTAACCATTCCATATTATGTACCCTTACTACTAATTTTGCAGTACCTGATTTCCGTGGAGATCCAAGCTGTGTAGAGAAGGTTGCAACTTCTGGATTGCATGTTTTTGCGCACAATATTGAAACAGTGGAAGAGCTTCAAAGAAATGTCAGAGATTACCGTGCAAATTTCAAGCAATCTATAGATGTCCTGAAAATGGCAAAAGAGTATGCTCCTCCTGGTACCCTTACAAAGACATCAATAATGTTGGGTTGCGGGGAGACTCCGGATCAGGTTATTAGCACCATGGAAAAAGTGCGGGCTGCTGGTGTTGATGTTATAACATTTGGCCAGTACATGAGGCCATCAAAACGCCACATGCCTGTTTCTGAGTATGTTACGCCTGAAGCTTTTGAGAAGTATCGAGCCCTTGGTGTTGAAATGGTATGCCTATCTTTCTCGGATGTGTATTTAGCTATTGACATTGTATGAGGCATTTGGAGGCAGCCACATTCCGTTGATACATCCTATACATGGCAAGCTTATTATGAACCATAATACTGAATTTTGCAATATATACAAAATTAATATGTTTATCAACCCTGATGCCCCTTAGATGAGTATTAGACATCATTTGTTTGGCAATTTAGAATTTAGACTGCTGCAAAAGGAAGAGTCATCAACAGAATGTTCATTCCTTTTGTGATTCTATCTTCATAATCCAAACTTAGATGTGCTAGCGAAATGAGGCTCTAGAAACTTGCATTTTCGCCTATGCTGCAGCATTGGTTTATTTGCAGACTTGATTACTGTCATTGTTCTTATTGGTTCCTAGAATCACTCATTGTTAACGACCTTCAAGCACAGAGTTTTTTTTTTTCCCTGCATTCGCTCATATTTAGCTGGGGCTGACAAAATTGCATTGTCTTTGTTGTAAATGGCAGGGGTTCCGCTATGTTGCATCTGGGCCAATGGTTCGATCTTCCTACAAAGCTGGTGAATTCTACATCAAAGCTATGATTGAAGCCGATCGAGCAAAGGCACCCACTGCAGACTGAAGTGCATAATTGACAGTACCTCCATCCCTTAACTTTGGTGTGCTGCAAATAATTTCCTCACTGCTTTGTAGTCAGAGAGACATGTCCATTCATATCATATGATTTCAACCGCAGATTCATTTTTTTGGGGGAATAATTCCTTCTCCTTTGTGCCATTCCCATTCAGCCTTGCTTCACCCTCCCTCCAAGTCTCAAGTTCAAAAAAAATCAAAAGTATTTGTTGTAACAGTATATTTAGGCGATCGCCACATTATTGCTTTATACCCGCACAGTCAGAATGTGAATACAGGGCTTGTGCTTTTTGTGTCAAATCATTGGTAGACAATCCGCTGCGGATCATAACAGAGACGGAGCTTGCGCGTACTAGTCCCGAAATCCTGAAACACTCTGCTGCTGTGGCTGGGAGCCAACTTGACCATCTTTTTTGCGTGGTCAACGACTCAACATGGCAAAGCAGCAAGACGCTGCCACTGGCTCGTACATGAATGATTGGAGTAAGGTTGATCGTTCATTCATGGGATGGGCTGCCCCGGTGGAGAAAAAGCAGCTGACCAGCGCTGCAATAATGCTAGGAACATGTTAGCGAAATGCGGTGTTGCTCCTAATTGAACTTGTCGACATCCCATTCAAGCCGAGCGTAGTGTACGCACCCCACCACCATTCAATGCAGGCAGTGGATTTGGGTCAACCGAGCACTAGAACGAAAGAACGCTCGCCCCCATCACTATCACTCTACCGGGGATCTCTGAGCACGAATCACCGATTATAACACGTTTAACAATAGATCGCCGATGGAAAAGCGGGCAGGCTGCATCTAATTAACCGGCGGCCTAGTAAACTAGGCACGCGTGAACATCATTCCGAGGTGTCACAAGAACCGCTCGTCCTCATCTGCTTATCTGAATCCGGTGCGGAATTACGTGCGCACCGGGCAGCAGGCCTTTCCCAATTTCCCCGTGCGTCGATCGCCCCTTCGCCTTGGGCAAAGCGATCGCGCCAATATTAAACAAACTGGACGGCCAATCAAAAGAGAAGCAGACGCATGTGATGATGGGCTCAAGTGGAAGGGCCGAGGGGGAGCCTCAAAACGAAAAGGCGTTCGCCTTCTCCCGGCTGCTGCGCTGCGCTCGTCGAATCGAAGCCACATAATTAACCATATCGGCCTCGCAATTTGACGCGGGCGCATCCTTATCTGCCCCATCATCATCGGCGCCGGTCACTAATTAATCACTCTTGTGCGTGCCTCCTCCTCTATGGCCAAACCACCCTTGACACGCCCAAGGGTTCACGTTCACGCGGCCGGGGATCAAATCAACCAAGGCCAACCTCCACTAGAAAGCCGCAGCCCCACTCGGCTCGGCTGGCTCGATCGCTCGAGAAAGCGAGGGCCGTTTCCACGAGCACCAAGCACTTGCGTCCGCCTATATATCGGAGCCTTGCACATGCAACTCTACACTACACATGAGCTCAGCGCAGCGCTAGCACGAACCGCAGCTGAGTCAACGACAACTAGCTAGCAGTTCTTCGTTCCTGTTAACTTGCTGCTGCAAGAAGCGAAGCGAGAGTGCGCTAATGGCTGGACTGATGAGGGCGCAGCCGCCGAGCCTCGAGCTCGGCGTCAGGGTCGTCAGGGTGGACGGCCTAGAGCAGGAGCAGCTGGAGCGCGGCGGCAGCCTCTTCCTGAGGTACTACGTGCCGGCCGGGGACGGGCGGCGGCGGCTGCGCGTGGACACGCGGGAGCTCCCGTGCGGCGCCGGGGAGTTGCGCTGGGGCGAGCTCGCGCGCTTCCAGCGCTGGGGTGGCGGCGGCGGCGGCGCGGCCGGGGGAATCGCGTTCGAGCTGCGGTGGAGGCCGCGGCGGCCGTCCTCGTCGTCGTCCGGGCTGGCGGCGCTCGTGCTGGGCGCCGGAGCGCGGGCGAGGCCGTCGTCGCGGGTGCTGGCGCGGGCCGAGCTCCCGTGGTCCGACGTGTCGTCGTCGTTGCCGTCGCAGCCGGCGGCGGAGAGGTGGCTCACGCTCTCGCAGGTGGGCCGCGAGCTGGGCGGGTGCAAGGCGCCTAAGCTGCTGGTCGAGGTCAAGGCCGTCGTCCTCGCCGCCGTTGCCGGTGATCAAGTGACGGGAAGGACAAGGACACCCGGCGGCATGACCGCCGAGTGCTGCCGTGCCGGCGAGCGCTGCGGCCAGTGCGGGTGGATTGGGAGCGAGGAGGACATGTTCCTCGCGGCAACGTTCAGTCAGTAGCACTAGGCTAGGCCGATCTCAATTGTCAATTCTCACAACAAAATTAACAACTTCTTGAAACACTCCCGTCTCAGTGTAGCCCCTGCTCCAAATTTTTGAGAATTGAGATAACTGATTGAATGGTTTGCGTCACTCCGCGGCTTCCTCTCTTTAATTTTCCCTTTACAATATTTTTATAATGCTAAAAAAACACTAATCCGTTATTCACCTATGTGCGGGCTCATCGCGCTTTGCCAAGCAAAGAATCGGGAGAGGACGCGTGGAAGCTTATGGTTTGCCATAATTCTTGAAAGGTGGCATTTCTGCATTTGTACCTGTACAAGATGACCAAAGGAGCATAACGCCAGAACGGCGCTATTCGATTATGCTACACTCTTAGCCTAGGCAGTAGGCACGCCAGCATGTTGGCTTGTGCTTATCAGCCAAAATCAACCGGTGAAACAATGTTTTTCTCTATAATAAATTAGTATCAGGTAAAATTAACATTTATTTTTAGTTCCAGAGAACCTGATGGTCATGGCGGGCTAGCAAGCCTGTGCTGGCTCGGGTCTAACAAGCCATATGCTCTCTCTATCACCGTCGCTATGTCGTGCAAGGTAACTCTGAAAGGACCTATAGATGGCTATTAGAGAGCCATTTGAATAAAATCTCCCTCTACATTTTTCTACCCTTCAATAATTTCTCCAGATTTTGTACACTCTAACTTCAATTCCCCTCTCCATCTTTGGCCAAAGAAATCTAGAATATAAAAGACAATATTAGGATATCAGGTATTTTATCATCAACTAAAGTGGCATATAAAGGGACTCTTTAGGTAGTGTTTGGTTTGGGGACCAAGTGGGTTGGGTTGGGTCCAACCCAGTTTTCTGGGATGAGATGAACCCACTACGTGTTTGGTTAAAGGGTTAGGTTGAACCTAGTTTTCTGTTTAGTTAAGGGTTGGGTTGAACCCATTTTGACATCGCTAACAGTGCAGTTAGTGGGACCCACTTGTCATTGTCCTTATTTCCTTTTTTCCCTTCTTCCTCTGCCATAGTCCCGAGCTCGCACACAGCCATGGCCATGGCCATCACCTCCCTGCCGTACCCTCGCCTCGCCCGCGGCCATGGCGCCCCACCCGCGCAAGCCCCGACGGCCACCTCGCCCGGCGGCCATGGCCATCCGCCCCCGCGGTGACGGCCATGGCGACCCGCCCCCGCGGCGGCGGCCATGGCGCCCCGCCCCGCACGTGCAATCCGCGCCCGCGCCAGCGGCCATGGCGCCCCGCCCCATGCGTGGTGACCCGTGCCTGCGCCCGCGCCAGCGGCCATGGCGGCGCTCTGGACCGCGCCGATGACCTGCGGCTCGCCTCGGCGGCCATGGCACCCCGCTCCGCGCCGGCTCCCCGCACCCGCCCCGCTGCACTGTCCTGCGAGACGGAGAAGGACGGCATCCATCTTGGTCGAGTGCGTCCGCTCGAATCAGAGGGATCCCGGGAACCCGCATCTGAGGAGAATATTCCGACCCAGGTCAACCTTATTCCACTCAACCCCCAAACCAAACACGGGGCCATCTGGGTCGAACCCAGGCCAACCCAGGTTGACCCCTAAACCAAACACTACCTTAGGAGTTGCTCTAGCACATGTTTGGAGCATCTTCGATACTCCATCCGTCCCAAAATAGATGTCGCTATGGGAAACGTGCTGGTCAAATTTTCACAACTTTGACCGAGTTTCTAGAAAATGCGTGCAACATTTATATCTCCAAATAAATATATTATGAAAGTATATTTAAAGATCTATCTAATGATACTAATTATATGTTATAAATATTAATATTTTTGTATATATACTTGGTCAAACATAAAAAGTCTTTGACTTTTCGGGAAGTGAGAATGACATCTATTTTAGGACGGAGAGAGTAATTTCTAAAATTTACTCTCATCATCACTGTAAGTCATTTCAGTAAAATCGTTTTCTAAAATTTTATACCCTCCAACAATTTTTTATATCTCGTGTGCACTCTAATCAGTGGATGCCTATATTTAGCGATCCAACTAATAAAGTTGAGTTCAATCAAAATATCTATTTTAGTAAATTAAGAACAGTCTTGTGAAAATGCTCTTAGATTTTGTGCTAACGGCCCCACGTGGGCCCAAGCTGTCAATGGTTGGGCGTAGCTTACGTACGAAGAGAAAGCACCTCTGCGATGCGAGGCTGCCGGCTGCCGGCTGCCACGGCCAGCACACCGTGCCCACAGGATCAGGATCTTCTACATCAGCATCCGAATCTATTGGTCCATCACTAAAGATGGCAACGGGTAATATCCATGCGGATACTGCTGTCACAAACCCACACCCACGACGGTTTTTTTTTGCCCGTATCCATGCCCGCTACCAGCCACGGGCAGGACTCCACGCCCGCACCCGCTATCCACGGGCATGTTTTGCCCGCGGGCATGCCCGCAAACCCGCCATAAGTAAACAGACAGACTTACGGATCACATTCACACAAATATATACAGGCCAAATATGTACATATTCACAAAAAACAATATTATTCATCACATAGGCTATAGTTGACCACACATACAAATACAATCTCAAGTCTCAAGTCTCAACTGAGTTCATCACAATTCACAAATAAGTCTCAATACACATTAAACAATACAGTACAGCCATTCCAAGTTCCAACTTCCAAGTGATGCAAACAAAGAATACATGAATAAAGTAGATTAATCGGAATCCGCTCTAGTGATGCAAGATTCATCTTTGAGCTCTTCTTCATTGTCTTCAAGGCATGACCAAAAGCTATTAAACCTTCCATCACCCTCATCTATATTAAAGCTGAAATATTAGTAGCTGCAGTATACAATATTAATGAAAATAATTCATGTTAATGCACACTTCATACCTTTGATATTGTGGCGAAGCCAACTTTGGCTGCACATTAATGCTTCCAACATTTTAGGTGTAAGACGACTGCGATGCTCACTTAAAACTCTCCCACTAGTACTGAAAGCTGATTCAGAAGCTACTGTGGTGATTGGAATAGCCATTGTAGCTGCACATCACAAGAACAAGATCTGGAATATGAAGACAACTACTAAAAAGCACAAGATCTGCTAGGAAAAAAATGAAGTAAACTTCGACCTTGAATGGAGTCGCAGGGAGTCGCGTCGCTGGGCCTCCGAGGGTGGCGTCCAGTGCTGCGGGGGCGGAGTCAGCCGGTGGGGATCGCGGGGCATGCTGCGGTGTCCCGTGTCCGTCCTGGGCTGCGGCTCTCGGCGAGGGCGGGGCCGTCCTCTGGACGGAGCGGGGCCGCGCGGCGGCTGGGGGCTGCGAGGGATGAGGGGGAGCTGGCCGGCTGGGGAGTGCGGCTGTGGCGGCAGCGCTGTGCCTGTGGGGCTGTGCGGCGGGCGGCGGCTTGGGGAGTTAGGGGTGGCCAGGGCGCCGCGTGGCCGCGCCTGAAAGCCCATGTTTGGTTTTGGGTAATTGATGAAACCTAGTTTGCTAACGATTGCTCTAAGTGTTTCATGAGAATTGATTAGCAAATGGCAAGATGGAGCAAAGGACCGGGTCGGTGGAAGTCACAAGTGAAGGGCAATGACGGCGTCCATGAAAATGGTGTAAGTCCATCAACAAAGGAGAAAGCCCTATTGACGGCATCCATGCAAATGGTATAAGTCCATCATCATATGTGTCCACAAGGTCCATCAAGAGATGAGAAGGAAGTTGATAAGAAACCGGGAGCTCAAGGCAAAGGTATAACCAATAGGAGCTCTTTTGGTTTTGGTGATCAAGACTCCATAGAGGGAGTGATCACATTTAGGATAGATAGCCGTACTATCAAGAGGGGCGAAATCGTTGTTGAAATATGGTTATCAAGTGCCACTAAGTGTTCATGATCATTGCATATGCATATAGATGCTAGTGACACTAACTTGACCCGTGGAAAACCCTTTGAAAAAGGCTAACACACGTACACCTAAGTGAGAGACACTTTGGAGTGTTAGTGACTTAAGAAACTAGGTGAAGTTTGAGGGTTAGAGAGGGTTTGGTCCTCTCTTCCTCCTGCCGAGCTTGCGAGGCAGGATTCGGCGAATTTCGGAAACGTTACAATAGAAAAAGTGGCGTCGGACTCTAACTTGACTGAGCGTCGGACCATTGTCTTCGGTCCGACGGCTAACCCCTTCAGCAAGCGTCGGACGCTTGATTTCGGAGCGTCGGACCATTGTCCTCAGGGTCCGACGGTACAGAGCCGCAGCAGGTCGACACGTGGCGAGTTCTGAGAGCGTCGGACTCTCGGCGTTAGTCCGACGGTGAGCGTCGGACCATCGTCCGACGGTTTTCAGGGCTCGGGGAGCTCTCTGGAAACGTCGGACGGCCGCGTTCGTTAGTCCGACGGCTCCGTCTGACTGAGTCCGACGGTAGTCGGCTGAGGGCGTCGGACCGGTTGATTTAGTCCGACGTTCGTCCGTCCGACGGTCGTTTTGGCGCGAGGAAATAGCCGTTGTGATCCAACGTTCGACTTCAAACGGCTAGTGACACGTGGCGTTCATCCGAGGCGTCGGACCGTGCGGATTAGTCCGACGCTCTGGCCGTCGGACAGTCCGACGGTACGCAGTGAACTCTAAACGGCTAGTTCTTTGTGTGTGGCTTATAAATAGTCACTTGGCCGGTTTGGGGGGTATCTCTTGGCACTCCTAAACATCATAACATACTTGTGAGCCTTCCCACTCCACTCTCACTCATCCTACTTGATTGTGTTCATCATTTGGTGAGTTTGGAGAGCATCAAGTGCATTGCATTGATTGAGATCATCTAGAGGCACTTGGTAGTGGTATTTCGCAGCGGTTTCTCTTGTTACTCTTGGAGTTTGCCGACTCCTAGACGGCTTGGAGCTGCGAGGATCGTTGAGGGGAGTTGGTGATTGTCTCCGCCTCCGATCGGTGAAGTTGTGAGGGGTTCTTGAGCCTATCCCCGCGGGAGATCGCGAAAGGCATCTTTAGTGGATTGCTCGTAGCTTGGTGGATCCCCATCTTGTGTTGGTTGTGCGGCACCCTTGAGAAGGGTTTGGCGTGTGATGCCAATTAGCGCGTGAACCTCCAAGTGGGTGTATCGCTACAACGAGGACTAGCTTGCCGGCAAGCAAGTGAACCTCGGTAAAAAATCTTGTGTCATCTCTCTACCGAGGATTTCCCTTATATGTGATTGATTGGTTATATTGGACTTCATATCTTCTCTTCACCGGCGGTATTGAAATCACCTTTACTCTTTACATTGGTGTACTTCTCTCTTGTGTAGCTTGTTAGTTAGTTGCTCACTTAAGAATAGTGTAAAGTAGTAACATAGCCTTTGAGTGTGAACTAGAGATCATAGTGTAGTATACTTGTCTAGGTGGCTTGCATAGCATAGTTTAGAGCTAGTGTTTTGCAAAGCTTGCTATTGTTACTAATCGGCTTGTTAAGTGTTGTTTGTAGATTTTTATAGGCTATTCACCCCCCCTCTAGCCATTTAGGACCTTTCAAGTGGTATCGGAGCCGAGGCACCGTTGATTTGAGGCTTAACAACCTACGGTGTAAAAATGGCTCAACTCAACATTCACATCAACAACACCAAGAAGCCACCCCAATTTGATGGCACAAATTATGCATATTGGAAGAGCAAGATGACCTCACACATCAAGTCAATCAATAGAGAGGTTTGGAAGGTTGTGGAAACAAAGATTGAGATTGCCAATGCGGCCAATCCCACAACCGCCGAAGAAAGATTGCTTCAACTCAATGACATTGCGGTTTGTGCTATTCATGAGGCCGTAGATGAAAAAGTGTTTGAGCAAATCAAGAACATTGAGAGTGCTCATGAAGCTTGGAAGAAGCTTGAGGAATCATATGAGGGCACCAAAGGTGTAAAGGCCGCCAAAGCATACATCTTGAAGGACAAGTTTGCAAGTTTCAAGATGAAGGATGATGAAACCGTGCCGGAGATGTTCCATAGATTGCAAGTCATTGTGAATGATCTCAAGGCCGTGGATGAAGAGGTGAAGGATAGTGACTTCTCCATGAAGTTCTTGAAGAGCTTGCCCAAGCGGTTTGCCACATTGATCACCGTCTTGGTGAAGACAACATTGAGTGAATTGACTCCAAATCAAGTGCTAGCGGAGGTGATGACCGATGATGCTTATAGAGATGATGATGATAAAGAAGAGTTGATCAATAAGAAGAAGAAAGAAAAAGATGAAGACTCCAAAGATGAGAAGAAGAAGAGTGTGGCATTCAAAGCCACATCCTCATCAAAGGGCAAGAGCAAGGCCAAAGAAGAGTCAAGTGAAGATCCCTCTAGCACAAGTGAAAGTGATGAAGAAATGGCCCTTCTAGTAAGAAGATTTGGCAAGTTCATGAAGAAGAAGGGCTACCGGGCAAGAAGAAAGAAGAATGCAAGAAGATTTGATGGCCCAAGAAGATGCTTCAATTGTGGAAGCAAAGATCACTTGGTAGCCGATTGCCCACACTCAAGTGAAGATGATCACAAGGGCAAAAAGAAGAACAAGCATGAGAAGAAGGAGAAGAAAGAGAAGAAGGAATCTTCATACAAGAAGAAGAAGAACTATTCTCATGTGGTGACATGGGATAGTGATGCCTCCTCAAGTGATGAAGAGAGTGATGATGATAAGAAGAGCAAGAGGAAGGCACATGCAAGCATTGCCATTCATGACAAGCATTCCATCTTCGACACTCCTTCTTGCTTCATGGCTAAGGGCTCTAAGGTATCATCCGACACCGAATCTAGTGATGATGATAGTGATGATGACCTAACAAAAGAAGAATTAATTGAAATGCTTGATGATGCACGTATTCATTTTGATAAACTTAGAAAGGAATGCAAGGGCTTGCGCAAGGATAAACAATCCATTGAGCAAGAACTTGAGGAACTTAGAGCATCTTATGAGAGTCTAAAGGAAGACCATAAGAAGCTCCTAAAGGTTCACACTAAGCTTGATGAAGCTCATTCTTCTCTAGTTGAGCAAAATGAAAACTTGCAACAACAAGTGCAAAAGAAAGAAACTAAAACTTGCAACATAGGTGTAACATGTGACATATCTTGTGAACCTATTGTTGTTACCACTAACCCTTCTTGTAGCACTTCCACTACTACCTCACCCACTAGTGACCCTTCACTAGTAGTTGAGAACAAGAACCTAAAGGAGGAGGTTAAAAAGCTTAATCACTCCTTAGCTAAGGCTTATGGTGGTGAGGACCGCTTGCTTATGTGCTTGGGTAGCCAAAGGGCATCTCTCCACAAAGAGGGATTGGGCTATACCCCCAAGAAAGGCAAAACCGCCTTTGCTCCTCACAAGACTTGTTTTGTGAAGAGAAATGGCCGGTATTGCACAAAATGCAAGCAAGTTGGTCACTTAGAGCAAGATTGCAAAAACAAGAAATCCAATGCTTATGTATCCTCAATTAAGTTTGATTCTTGCTACGTTCTCACAAAGGGCTCAAATGGTGTGAAGGCTAAGTTTGTTGGTACATCCATGTTGGGTCCAAAGAAGAAGACCATTTGGGTATCAAAGAGCTTAGTCACTAACCTTCAAGGACCCAAGCAAGTTTGGGTACCTAAAAGGAATTGATCTCTTTTTGTAGGTCAATTACAAAGCCGGAGGTGCTTGATAGTGGATGCACTCAACATATGACGGGTGATTCTAGTATGTTTGGCTCTCTCAACACAAGTGCAAATAGTGGCTATGATGCAATCACATTTGGTGACAACAAGAAAGGGAAAGTGAGAGGACTTGGTAAAATTGCTATCTCCAATGATATGTCTATCTCAAATGTGTTGCTAGTTGAAAGTTTGAATTTCAATTTACTCTCGGTTGCACAACTTTGTGATCTTGGTTTCAAGTGCATATTTGGGGTCGATGATGTTGAAATTGTTAGTGTTGATGGATCAAATTTAATATTCAAAGGGTTTAGATATGACAACCTATATCTTGTGGATTTCAATGCTAGTGAAACTCAATTGTCAACTTGTTTGATCACTAAGTCAAGTTTGGGTTGGTTATGGCATAGAAGGCTTGGTCATGTTGGAATGAAACAATTGAACAAACTAGTGAAGCATGATCTAGTTAGAGGCTTGAAAGATGTCACTTTTGAGAAAGATAAGCTTTGTAGTTCATGTCAAGCCGGCAAACAAGTTGGAAATACACATCCTAAGAAGAGCATGATGAGTACTAGTAAAGCTTTTGAGCTCTTGCATATGGACTTGTTTGGACCAACCACATATACTAGCATTGGTGGGAGCAAGTATGGATTTGTGATTGTGGATGACTATACTAGATATACATGGGTATTCTTTCTAGTTGACAAGAGTGAAGTGTATGATCTATTCAAATCTTTTGTCAAGAGAAGCCAAAATGAGTTTGAAACAACCATCAAGAAAGTTAGAAGTGACAATGGTAGTGAATTCAAGAACACCAAGATTGATGAATTGTGTGATGAGTATGGTATTGGACATCAATTCTCACCCAAGTATACACCACAATCAAATGGCATTGTTGAAAGAAAGAATAGAACCTTGATAGATATGGCAAGATCAATGCTAAGTGAATACAATGTTAGTCATTCCTTTTGGGCCGAAGCAATCAACACCGCTTGCTACTACATAAACCGTTTATATTGCCATGGTATGCTTGCAAAGACTCCTTATGAGCTATTGAATGGTAGAAAGCCCAACATTGCATATTTTCGGGTTTTTGGTTGCAAATGCTACATTCTCAAGAAAGGCACAAGATTGAGCAAGTTTGAAAAGAAATGTGATGAAGGTTTCCTACTTGGCTATTCAACCACAAGCAAGGCATATAGAGTTTGGAATTTGGCTAGTGGTACTCTTGAGGAGGTACATGATGTTGAATTTGATGAAACCCAAGGCTCTCAAGATGAAGTTGAAAATCTTAGTGACGTGAGAGGCAATGACTTGGCAAATGCAATGAAAAATATGGATATTGGTGATATTAGGCCAAGGCAAGTCAATGAAGATGAAGATGATGGTGCAATTCATACTAGTATGCAAGTTGAAAATGAAGCAAGTACAAGTGACTCACAAGATCAATCTCAAGTGCAAGATCAACAAGCTAGTTCATCTCAATCCAATGATCAAGTTCCTATTCTCCAACCGGTCTCTATTGCAAGGGATCATCCTTTGGATCAAATCATTGGTGGTATTCAAAGTGGAGTTCAAACTAGAGCAAGACTAGCTCAAATTTGTGAGCATTTCTCATTTGTGTCAACCATAGAGCCAACCAAGATTGAGGAAGCATTGCAAGATGTTGATTGGGTTAATGCTATGCATGAAGAGCTCAACAATTTCACAAGAAATCAAGTTTGGGAACTAGTGGAAAGACCAAAGAAACACAATGTGATAGGAACCAAATGGGTCTTTAGAAACAAGCAAGATCAAGATGGCATAGTAATAAGGAACAAAGCTAGATTGGTTGCACAAGGTTATACTCAAGTGGAAGGTCTTGATTTTGGAGAAACCTATGCACCGGTTGCTAGATTGGAGGCCATTAGAATCTTATTAGCCTATGCTTGTTCCCACAACATCAAGCTATATCAAATGGATGTCAAGAGTGCATTTCTAAATGGGTACATCAATGAGTTGGTTTATGTGGAACAACCTCCCGGATTTGAAGATGTGAAGAAACCCAACCATGTGTACAAGCTAAGAAAGGCATTGTATGGTTTGAAGCAAGCACCTAGAGCATGGTATGAGAGATTGAGAGATTTCTTGCTCTCAAAAGGGTTCAAAATGGGAAAGGTTGATACAACTCTCTTCACTAAGAAGCTTGGTAATGATTTATTTGTGTTGCAAATATATGTGGATGATATTATATTTGGATCAACAAATCAAGATTTTTGTGAAGAATTTGGAAATATGATGGCAAGTGAGTTTGAAATGTCCATGATTGGTGAGCTTAGCTACTTCCTTGGTCTTCAAGTTAAGCAAATGAAGAATGGTACATTTATAAGTCAGGGAAAGTACATAAGGGACATGGTAAAGAAATTTGGATTAGAACATGCAAAGCCCATGAATACTCCTATGGCAACTAATGGGCATTTGGACTTGGATGATAGTGGCAAAATGGTAGATCAAAAGCTATATAGATCAATGATTGGAAGTCTCCTTTATGTGACCGCATCTCGACCGGATGTCATGTTTAGTGTGTGCATGTGTGCAAGATTTCAAGCCTCACCAAGAGAAAGTCATTTGAAAGCCGCAAAGAGAATATTGAGGTATTTGAAGGGCACACAAGATGTTAGGTTGTGATATCCTAAGGGATCCAACTTTGAGCTTATTGGATATTCGGACTCCGACTATGCCGGTTGCAAGGTGGATAGAAAGAGCACTAGTGGAACTTGTCAATTGCTTGGAAGGTCACTTGTATCATGGTCTTCAAAGAAGCAAAATAGTGTTGCTCTCTCAACGGCCGAAGCGGAGTACATTAGTGCCGGAAGTTGTTGTGCATAATTGCTTTGGATGAAGGCAACTTTGAGTGATTTTGGATTGAAATATAAGAAAGTGCCTTTGCTTTGTGACAATGAGAGTGCTATCAAGCTAACCAACAACCCCGTGCAACATTCAAGAACAAAGCACATTGACATAAGGCATCACTTCATTAGAGATCACCAAATCAAAGGGGACATTGCAATTGAAAGTGTTGGCACCGAAGATCAATTAGCGGATATCTTTACCAAGCCACTTGATGAGTCAAGATTTTGCAAATTGAGAAATGAGCTAAACATACTAGACTACTCCAACATGAAGTGAAAAGCATCCTACATTATATGACATGCCTCTCCTTCGACTAAAGCAAGGTAAAATTGGTTGACATGGCATTTATACTTTGATAAGGATTTGTCTAGTTCATGTAGACATGAAATGCATGTTATAGGCTCATTCATAAAAAATCAAATGCTTTCATGTATATATGGTACCACTTTTGTTCTTTATGCTTGTATGATCAAGTGGTAGCATATGACATATTGATGGGCTTGCAAAGCTAGTGTTAAATTTAGAACATGAGCTCATGATGTGTAACTTAACATGGTCAAGATAACCCTACAAGTAAGGTGTGAAGAAGCTTGTCCTTGGATCAAACTTAGTTACATATTCTCGGCAAGTAATCTAGATTGAACCAATGTGAAAATGAACTAAACCCCATTTATTGACTTGATATTCCCATAATTTGCACCATTTTTGGTGATTGTTGACAAAGGGGGAGAAGAAAGTCACAAAGATAAGAAAGGAAAGGGGTCAATTAAAAATTTGAAAGCACACATGTAGGGGGAGCAAGCTCATGAATAAGTTGTTGCATTTGTGTATGCATTAACATATGAAATGTTGCATTGTCAAAACTTCAATTCCTATACTTGTTTAAATTGATGAAATGCTTAAAAATAGGATTTGAATGGTGATTTGACAAACTAGCATGCATAGGACTTATATGCCATACAAAGTACCTCTTTTACTTAAATGTTGATCTCACGAGGTATCTTGAGTTTGTGATGCATGACTAGTAAACAATGGTGCTAAGGATGGTATATTTTCGCAACTCCGATGGTATCACGCTTCAAAGGTCCATTCTATACACCTTAGCATCATTTGATACTAGTAGCTCACCCAAACTTTCAAATTCATGCATATGTGAAAAATTGAACCAAACACAAGGAATCACATATGTAGGGGGAGCTAATACTACCAAAGTGCAAACTTGGTTTTCATTTCATATCTTTGTGAAGGTTGTCATCAATTACCAAAAAGGGGGAGATTGAAAGCCCATGTTTGGTTTTGGGTAATTGATGAAACCTAGTTTGCTAACGATTGCTCTAAGTGTTTCATGAGAATTGATTAGCAAATGGCAAGATGGAGCAAAGGACCGGGTCGGTGGAAGTCACAAGTGAAGGGCAATGACGGCGTCCATGAAAATGGTGTAAGTCCATCAACAAAGGAGAAAGCCCTATTGACGGCATCCATGCAAATGGTATAAGTCCATCATCATATGTGTCCACAAGGTCCATCAAGAGATGAGAAGGAAGTTGATAAGAAACCGGGAGCTCAAGGCAAAGGTATAACCAATAGGAGCTCTTTTGGTTTTGGTGATCAAGACTCCATAGAGGGAGTGATCACATTTAGGATAGATAGCCGTACTATCAAGAGGGGCGAAATCGTTGTTGAAATATGGTTATCAAGTGCCACTAAGTGTTCATGATCATTGCATATGCATATAGATGCTAGTGACACTAACTTGACCCGTGGAAAACCCTTTGAAAAAGGCTAACACACGTACACCTAAGTGAGAGACACTTTGGAGTGTTAGTGACTTAAGAAACTAGGTGAAGTTTGAGGGTTAGAGAGGGTTTGGTCCTCTCTTCCTCCTGCCGAGCTTGCGAGGCAGGATTCGGCGAATTTCGGAAACGTTACAATAGAAAAAGTGGCGTCGGACTCTAACTTGACTGAGCGTCGGACCATTGTCTTCGGTCCGACGGCTAACCCCTTCAGCAAGCGTCGGACGCTTGATTTCGGAGCGTCGGACCATTGTCCTCAGGGTCCGACGGTACAGAGCCGCAGCAGGTCGACACGTGGCGAGTTCTGAGAGCGTCGGACTCTCGGCGTTAGTCCGACGGTGAGCGTCGGACCATCGTCCGACGGTTTTCAGGGCTCGGGGAGCTCTCTGGAAACGTCGGACGGCCGCGTTCGTTAGTCCGACGGCTCCGTCTGACTGAGTCCGACGGTAGTCGGCTGAGGGCGTCGGACCGGTTGATTTAGTCCGACGTTCGTCCGTCCGACGGTCGTTTTGGCGCGAGGAAATAGCCGTTGTGATCCAACGTTCGACTTCAAACGGCTAGTGACACGTGGCGTTCATCCGAGGCGTCGGACCGTGCGGATTAGTCCGACGCTCTGGCCGTCGGACAGTCCGACGGTACGCAGTGAACTCTAAACGGCTAGTTCTTTGTGTGTGGCTTATAAATAGTCACTTGGCCGGTTTGGGGGGTATCTCTTGGCACTCCTAAACATCATAACATACTTGTGAGCCTTCCCACTCCACTCTCACTCATCCTACTTGATTGTGTTCATCATTTGGTGAGTTTGGAGAGCATCAAGTGCATTGCATTGATTGAGATCATCTAGAGGCACTTGGTAGTGGTATTTCGCAGCGGTTTCTCTTGTTACTCTTGGAGTTTGCCGACTCCTAGACGGCTTGGAGCTGCGAGGATCGTTGAGGGGAGTTGGTGATTGTCTCCGCCTCCGATCGGTGAAGTTGTGAGGGGTTCTTGAGCCTATCCCCGCGGGAGATCGCGAAAGGCATCTTTAGTGGATTGCTCGTAGCTTGGTGGATCCCCATCTTGTGTTGGTTGTGCGGCACCCTTGAGAAGGGTTTGGCGTGTGATGCCAATTAGCGCGTGAACCTCCAAGTGGGTGTATCGCTACAACGAGGACTAGCTTGCCGGCAAGCAAGTGAACCTCGGTAAAAAATCTTGTGTCATCTCTCTACCGAGGATTTCCCTTATATGTGATTGATTGGTTATATTGGACTTCATATCTTCTCTTCACCGGCGGTATTGAAATCACCTTTACTCTTTACATTGGTGTACTTCTCTCTTGTGTAGCTTGTTAGTTAGTTGCTCACTTAAGAATAGTGTAAAGTAGTAACATAGCCTTTGAGTGTGAACTAGAGATCATAGTATAGTATACTTGTCTAGGTGGCTTGCATAGCATAGTTTAGAGCTAGTGTTTTGCAAAGCTTGCTATTGTTACTAATCGGCTTGTTAAGTGTTGTTTGTAGATTTTTATAGGCTATTCACCCCCCCTCTAGCCATTTAGGACCTTTCAGCGCCGAGCGGGAGTCTGGGGGTGGCGGGGTGCGGCTAGGGCTGGGACTGGGAGAGTTGAGTGGGAGTTAGAAAACCCTAACTTCAGTCTTATATACCTGTGTATATGGGTCCCACATGTCAGGCGGGTTTGGCGGGTGCGGATACATTATTTTTGTGCCCGCATATAAATGCCTGTTGGGCACAGTTCTGCACCCGCGCCCGTGCCCGCGGGTACAAGTTTGTGTCCGTATCTTCGCCCGTGGGCACGAGTACCCACGGGTACGAAGGTTTTTCATGCCCGTTGTCATCTTTATTCATCACACCCACTCATCTCGACCACGTCTCCAAAGAAACACTAAAACCTTTCGAACACACGGATCCAGGATCCGCTGCTCCCCCGCCGGACGCCTTCCCAGTTCCCTAGTTTAGTTGCCAAAATTTGACACTATTCCTTATCATATTAATTGTACTTCCTGCTTGTATGGAGTACTAAATGGAGTAGCAGCTGTTGTATGTTTGTACTTTTTATTTGGCTAGCTCGTGATGAATCTTTTAACTCTATTTGGACCATAATTGCATAAAAATTATCGAATACAAACAAAACTATTACAGTACACTTTTCACCGACTAAACACCCCGGTTGAAAACTTGCTCCTAGGAACCAATACCCACCGACATGTGGCTCCAGTACCAGATGATCCCACATGTCAGTCAGTCCAGCGCCACTGTTTCGTGAGGGGAACAGGCTTGGGTGCCAGTACAAACCAGTGCGGTGTCACCGGCAAAAAATTTCGAAACGAGAGGTGTCAGTGTCAGCCTATCACTGCCATCTCGTTCCCGAAGAAATCGCGAGAGGGGGGAGCGTGCCGAGCTGAGCAGGCAGGCAGTACTGGCCGAGCGAAAGCATCCATCCTCGATCTCGTAGTCGTATTCGTCGCTGCTGCCGCCGCCGCTCGGAGCAATGGAGAGGGCGGTGCCGGTTCGGAAGCCGCACACCAACACGGCCGACCTTCTCTCCTGGTCGGCCACGGGCCCTGACGCATCTGCCTCGCCGGCCGCGTCCTCCCGCCCCAGCCTCAAGGTTCGTTGCTGTCGCCTGTCGATACCCGCGTCGGGGTGTTATGCAATTGATCGTTTCCGTCTGTTTCTGCGCTACTATATGCGGCTGACTTGTGGGGGTGATGGTGTGTGAGCAGCCGGCCGCGGGGATTACTCCGGCGATGTTCGGCGCGCCGGTCACCGAACAGGAGGCCGAGGATCTGAGCAAGAGGTGAGATCTGGGGCGTCCCCTTTCCGCATTCCGTGTTGATCCGCTCGATCTGTGTCGTTTACGGCATTCTACTTTAGTTATCAGTCCGATTCCGATCTGATCTGGCGATGCGTATCTAAGTGTGCGTGCGTGCGTGCGTTCTCTGTTCGGATGTGTGCTCCTGCCGATCCAGTCGATGTCCCATTTCGAACATAGCAAAGCCTGGATACTCTGGTTTTGGCGAGAAGGCCATTCTAGAATGGATGGGGTTTAGCGAGGAGTGGCAGCTGCATGTTTCATTGCTTCCGATGCCTTTCCCATGGTGGCAGCTGGTGAGCAGTCGCTTGCAGGCGGTTGGTTCATGTGAAGGTTGGACCGTGCGGCGTAGGGTACGGTGCACGTGTGTGACGCTGCTAGTGTCCAGCTTCATGGCATCAGTGGTGTGTTGTGGACGCGCTAGAGTCCAAGTTTTTAACACGGACTGAAAGTGATTTCAAGGATGCAGAACGCAAGCGCCCAATTTGAAATTTGGATATTTTCAGATTGATGATGTTGGCAGGATGTGCGCACCAACTCCTTGATGTAGGCTGTAGCGGTGTGACTGCCTGTTTAACATGTTGTTTCTTTTGAAAGTATCCGCAGTTTTGTTTTACATTGGAGGGTGTTGTAAAAATTCAGGCACCTGTAACATACCTTGTGCATGTTTCTTTTATAAATCTGTGTTTTACATGCAAATCTGTACCTGACAATTCTGTGATGGAGTGCTTGCGTTGGACGATGGTAGACAAACAACTGGGGATGTTCTAGTCTATGTAATTTTCAGCATTGCTTCTAAATTTATCTCTGGCACTTCTTCAGAGATAAAATATACTGAATACTGACCTTCCTGTTGACCTATTATAGTGAAAGGAAATTTTGCTCTGGCTCGAAGTTGAAAGAGATGAGTGGAAGTGGGATTTTTGCTGAGAAGAGTGAAAATGGTGATTCAGAGGCTTCGAATCCTGCTAACAAGACTTCCTTGAGGATGTACCAGGTACTATTCTTATTTAGATCCTTTTACTGAAACCTATTCTCTCCTTAGCATTACTGTGCTGATCCATCCCAGTACATATTATATGTTTATGTGGATGGAATGCCAAGTTGATGGTTACGTTTCTGTATGCAAACTGATATTTCAAAGGAACTGCATCTTCCAGAGCTTATTTTCTCACATTGTGTCAAGTTTAGGTTTATGTAATAACTCTTATGCTTGACTATATATTTTGTATCTCTAATTATCTTGCATTGATTGATTTGATATCACGGAAGAACTGTTTTCTTACTATGTGATTCGCCTTTTCATGACAGCAAACTGTGACTGGAATAAGCCAGATTTCATTTAGCGCTGATGGAAGTGTTTCACCGAAGAAGCCATCGTCAATACCTGAGGTGGCCAAGCAGCGAGAGCTTAGTGGTACCCTGGAAGATGCTGATGCTAAAATCAACAAGCAGCTTTCTGAAGCCAAGACCAAGGAGCTTAGTGGGAGTGACATCTTTGGTCCACCTCCTGAGATTCCTGCCAGGCCATTGGCTGCTCGTAACATGGAGCTGCAAGGAAATGTTGATTTTTCACTTCCACAGCGAAGCGTTCACACGTCAGTTAAAGTATCTAATGTAAGTGACATTAGAAGATGACCCTCCTATTGATGTTTTGATGTACATTTTATTTATTTCTTTGCTGTATATGCCCTACCCAGCCAAAAGCATAATGTAGGAAAATTGGCTCTTCATCTCTTGAAAATTTCAGCTCCAACTTTATATGGTTTGTACATCGCGGAACATTGGCAGGCTAGTATTTCATTTTTGCACAGATATTTGTATTATTTGTTTTATGTTCAAATGATGCAAATATTTGAGTTGCCAGCTATTTTAATACAACTTTGTACTGCATAACTAGTGATCCCTTTTTTATGTGTTTGCATGAATATGGTAATGTGCTTTGCATGCCTACTTGCTGAATACTATGTTACATTATCAGTGCATGCTGTTGCTTTGTAGTTTTTATACTAACAATCAAATCTGTCAATGGTAAATTGTCTGTCTGAGAAATCGAGAATTCAAAGCTGCGCTTTTTGACTGTTTCTTGAATCTTCTCAGCATGTTAATGTACTAATTTGATACGCTTAAGAGTTCTTCGTACCATTATATATATAGGATAATACAAAAAGGAAAGTAACAAAGAATGTGTTTGTAAGCCTTTCATATGAAATACACTAGCTAGGCTAACAGCAGTGCATAGAATAGAACAATCCCCCATGTTTACTTGATGTTGTTCATATGGCTTGATATTCTTAGGAAATTATCGTATTCACCCCTTTGAACAAAATCTAGATGTTTTTCATCTTGTTAGCATGAATATCTTCCGTCTGAATCTATGTAAACTTATGTTGCAGCCTGCTGGAGGTCCAAGCAACATCTCATTCAGCGAAGAGCCCGTAGTGAAGACAGCAAAGAAAATCCACAACCAGAAGTTCCAGGAGCTGACAGGTAACAACATCTTCAAAGAGGACGTCCCTGCCTCAGCTGAGAAGTCTCTGAGCTCTGCGAAGCTGAAGGAGATGAGCGGCAGTGACATCTTTGCCGATGGTACGCCAGCGCCCCGAGAATACCTCGGCGGCATCCGCAAGCCCCCTGGTGGCGAGAGCAGCATTGCTCTGATCTGATTGTTCTGGACTGCTTTACTTCAGACTGGCTATAGCTCCCCTCGTCACGGAAGCTCGCAGAGAGTGCATTTCTTGACCTCTCGGTTCTCCAGTCATGTCGGGGATCATAATTTATGCTGGGTTTCGTTAGTCTAATATAATGTAGAGTCAGCAGAATCTGACTCGGTCACTCGTATCATCTGATACGCCGGTGTGTGATCTCTCATCTTTGATTCTTGCTACATTATTATGTTATGTATTAGCACACCCGAACTGGAACTTATGCAATAATTATTTTGGACTCATTTCTGGGCTTATGGCATCATAGGATGCTTTGCTTGTGCTGTTGTTTGGCGCAAAAGGTCCATACTCGTTGTCTTCTATTTGCACTCGTAATTTGCAAAGTGTTGACCAGATCTTGTATACAGAGTTGTTTTTCTACCGGTCCTCGTCCAAACCCAAGGAAATCGTTAGAACAAAAGCTAGCTCCTGATGGTTGGCGGAGAAATGCCAAACAGCTCGTGTGCATGCTTCTGAAGATCCCTCTATGATTCTGGAAATCGTGTGCATGCTTTGTTCGCTCAAAGCTTAAAACTGATTTCTTGTGAGAGAAAAATACTGTTTCAGATTTGAAAAGAAGTCGAAATAAGTTGATTATAAGCTCAAGCGAACAGAGCCGTGCAGGTGAAGTGGACCAGCAACGTGCAGGAGAGTATCAGGTCAGGCAGACCTAGGGGGCCGCTGAGCACTGTGGAAGCAAATCGCACCTGCAGTCCTGCACCGTGCAGGAGAGAATCAGGGCAGGCAGACCTAGGGGGCCGCAGAGCAAAGCAGCCTGCCAGAGGCAGCTTCTGAATGGCAAAACGCAGAGGCACAAGTGCTTCTTAGTTCAGCTACCATTTCAATTTAGCACTCAAATGTTGACTTTACACAGCACAAAAATGGCATCAGAGATATTAGAGTTGTTGTTAATGCGTAGCTACTGGGCCTGTCTGCTGAATCAAAGAAATAGCAAGAAAGAAATTGTTCTTTCACGATTGGGCCATTTACCCGTGTTTCAGCAAGAAAGAAATTGTAAGGCACCTAATAAAAATTGCAGGGCATAAAAAAAGCATGGAAGCGTATGCAAAACATCAAGACCCCTATGTTACAGAAACATAACTTAGCAGTTAGCAGCACACATGGAAGCATCAATAGTAACAGCAAAGCCTAACTTATTACATTCGAGTGATTTGGTGAGTTCAGATCATCTCATTCAAGGTCTGGGATTTTTCCTTAAGCAAACAACAACTCTGTTGTAGCATCTTAGACAGCACCGTGTGCTTCCCTCTCTTCGAATATCTTCAGCATGATCTTAGCATATTCACTGGGAAATGTATCGTCGCCCCCATCAGCGTCACGATATAACACCCATGGCAGATACTTGTCATGGACGCGTGAGACGTCTTTGCCTTCTGAAACAAGTAATGCGACCTGCCTTCTTCTGCGACGGAAATATGCTGCTTTCTTTGGGTCTGCAGGAACGCAATTGTTGCAGTTGTACACATGCTGTGCATGATATTTGAATAATTTGAACCGGCGAGCCATCTCGGCATGGTCACGTTTCTTGTTGAAAACCTTGCACCAGCGCTCATATAAGGCCCATATAGCTTCATCCGACTCCACGTCCTTGTCCGTCGGAGTGATATACCATCATCTTCATCTATGACAATGTCCATATGAGTTTATTATAAAGCAGTTTTTATATTAAAACAACTACGGATATTTTAAAATTCAGCATGATGAGAAGTCATGGGCGGTGCTAGGGGTATTCCACGGAATACACAAGATTTTGCAGACAAAACATATTTATAGATTCAGGCACACCGCACACGGCAGACATGGGCTGTGGCCACCTTGCGCTGCTGCAATGCTGCCGGCGCACTACTATGAATCCTAATTCCTAGCCCTGGCGAGTCCGCGTCATTGCTGGCGCAAGAAGAGTTGCGGGAGAGAGCACGTGGCTTCGTGGAGCCAACGTCGTCGCGAGTTGGGCTTGGGCAGCTCTTGAGGGGAGATATGGCGCCTGAGTCCAAACGGCCGGCGGCGCAAGCGGCGGCTGCGGCTACGCGGGCCGCACGCGCTGAGCGGGATGCCAACGCAGCGGCGCGAGTTGCGGCTGCCGCAGATTGCCATGGCGGCGAGATTCCACCCTAGCCGTAGCCGCCAGGGTAAGAGCGGTATGGATAATCCTCCACATCCATCCGTTTTGAATTCGAATTTTAAGAATATGGAGAAGTGTTTTTAATATCTGTACGAATGCGGATAATCCGAATCCGATTAGACGTGGATACGGAGTAGGATATGGGATTGGCAAAATCCAACGGATACGGATCATCTGATAATTAAACACAGATTATCCGACACTTCTAATAGGATATCTGAATATTTTAAGGAGCCCAAAAACCTATCCCATAGCACAAATTTTATTATACTGTACAGCTCACAAGCAAATTTAAGTATCTTGTTACTCAAATAAAATGGAAATTCTAGTGATTAGCTGATTGGCTATTAGTTTGCCGCGGCTACTAATCAGCTGACAACAAACGCCAAAGGCAAAGGCAAAGGTCATGCAAACGTCATGAATTTGACATCTACCAAAATTCACAGGATAAACAAATGTCTAGCTATGATAAATACGAGGATTGACGAATAATAATTGTGGAATCTCCACTCTAGTGCACATCAAAGAGCGAAGGAGAAGTTTTGCTTAATTAATAATATATATCTTTTATATGCTTATTTTATACTCTTTAATGCAAATTGAGAACTTGTCTTAATTTTATGAGTTCTTAAATCGAAGTGATGGATTGTCAGGATTGCTGGTGATTATTTCGTATTGTATTGCTGCTTTATGACTTTGATTAATGAATTGTTTTTTAACATAAAAAATAACACGTAAGCACATATTATCTGACTTCAAAAAATCCGCTTCTGCTTCGACGCCGGTCCGAATCTGTGTCATTTTCGACATCCGTAAAAATCCGTATTCGAATCCAAATCCATATAATATTCGCTCCGCTCCGAATCTGATCAAAAAATACGAATAAATATATGGAGAAGCCATTATCCGCTCCGATCCGATCCGTTTTCAAACCTGGTGGAGCATCTCCAAGAGTACGATATGCCAAGTAAAAAATATTTTCTCTCCAAGATTTTGATATTTTTGACTTGGTAAAATAAAAATACCCGCAAAAGAAACGAAGAGCCCCGCTAAAAGAACAAAAAACCCCACTAACAAAAGGAAGAGGTCTGCTAAGTGAACGAAGAGCCCCGTTAAGCAACGAAGAGCTTTGGATGCCAAGCCATGTACGCGCGGAGAGAAGATATACCAAGTTGCTATTGATAATTTGTTTTGTCAAACTATTAAAGGCTAGTTTTTCATATTTTATCAAAATTATATGAATGATAAGTTGAGATAGCAAACTATATATATATATATTGAAGATGCTCCGAGAAGAGAAAAGAAAAGCCCCTGACCACACCTCCCGCCCGCTGCAAAAGGCCACGCCTCTCTCCCGTCTCCACACGCCGCTGTGAGTAACAGAACGGCACATGTCAGGAGGAGAAGCAGCAGACGGTTTTTTCCAGGCCCCGTTTAGATCCCAGTTGCAATTCTGTATTATATCACGTTCGTTTGTATTTAACAATTTTTGTCCAATCATGACCCAAGTAGGCTTAGAAGATTCGTCTCGTAATGTACATGCAAAATGTACAAACATGCAAATATTTCGTCTACATTTAATGGTCTATACATGTGTCGCAATATTGATGTGACTAGTTACAATTACAATTTGCAGTAGATCTAAACAAGGCCTTAGATCCTTGTTATATAAAGAAACATGGTCTGCCGAGAAGACGCCGAGGGAGAGCGCCGTCGTCCTGTCCGAGTTCGGCGGGTACTCGACTAGAATATAGACTGCTCTCATAGATTAATATTAGTCTTTTTTTACGCACTTTGTCTTTAGTTATGTGCACCTGAGAAGAACTTTTCGATCGGTCACCCATCGCTACAGGCTAAGCTCGTTTAATCTCAGAGTTTTTTTGAGATGAGCTTCCGAAAAAGAAGTTGTAACGTCGATCAACCCCAGGCTAGAAACTTCTCCTCTTGGTCACGTCCGTGTGTCTAATGGCAGCGCATGTATCATACCGTGTGACCACTCTGGGTTTTTCGGTCAGTCACTCATCGCTTCAGGCTAAGCTCACTTAACCTCAAAGTTTTTTTAGATGAACTTTCGAAAAAGAAGTTATAACTTGTTGGTATGAGTATCTTATTAATCCTATTAAGTTCTGGATCGGGACGTTACATTGTCGACTGAGGGCGGTCGCTCGACGAGGACCTGCAGATGGCGAGCAAGGATCACGCGTTGATGAACTTCTTGAGCGTTGGGCTTGCCATGAACTTCCGCATCGTTGTGCTTGGTCCCAACTTCCAGAAGCTCTCACCTCAGCACATCAATCCATCGTACCACCGCACCAGCAACAGGCTCATATTACTGGACTATGATGGCACAGTAATGTTTCCTCAGGGGCTGATCACCAGATATCCTTGCGAGGAGTTGATTAGCGTCCTGAATAAACTGTGCTCAATCCAAAGAATACTGTCTTTGTAGTCAGTGGGCGGAAGAAGGATGAACTGGCTCGATGGCTTGCGCCCTGTGAAAGCCTGGGGATCTCTGCAGAGCATGACTACTTCAGAAGGTAAACATTGTTTCCTCCCATGTTCCCGTGGCATGTCCTTAGTGTTTTTATTTGTGCAACAGAGAATGCTGCATTGTGCTTGGCATTGGGTAAGTGACAGGTGGACAAGATGGCCTACGACCTGGTTGTTGTGGGTAGTTTTCAGTATTTGATGTTTGCTAATTCCTCTGCTATCAGGTCCATAAATACACTGTTCTGTCTGACTAACTGCTTAATAGAAATTTTGTTGCTAATGGTATTGAATTGCTCTTGCTCACCATTGTACTTCTGACATCCGCATTGAACACTGACCATGCATATTGGAGTTGCCTTTTCTAGTACACTAGAAAGGTTTGGCAGTGAGTAGATAATGTTGACTGTCGTTATTTTTCTCCATAAAGTGGTATACCTGTTTAGAGTTCTATAAGGCCAAACCTCTACTATACAACAGTAATAATATATTATGGCTAGTGCTTCCTATACGATGACAGATCCATTGTCTTTGTATTCTACTACTTAGTTATTACGTGCATGCGGCTGCAAGGACATTCAGGAATAAGATTGGCTGCTTCTTGAAGTAACTCTATTTTGTTTATCAGGTGGAGCAGGGATTCTCCATGGGAGTCACGCAACCTGTTGGTAGACTATGATTGGAAAAACATTGCTAAGCCTGTAATGCAGCGTTACTGTGATGTAACTGACGGGTCATACATTAAGGCTAAAGAAACAACACTTGTCTGGCACTACGAGGAAACTGATCCAGAATTCGGATCAAGTCAGGCCAAAGATCTCCAGGACCTTAAAGGTCCTAGATGACTAGAGGAAGGGTGAATAGCCTATAAAAATTTCTACAACAACAACACTTAGAATAAAAAGTTAGACAATTAAACGACGAAACGAATGTTGCGCTAGCTAAAAATGAAAGCCACCTAACCGTTTAAGGCTATTGTCTCTAAGATCACACACAAGAAGGTAGGTCACTACTTTACACTACTCCTAGGTGTGAACTAACTGCGCGTCCGGTGCCCTCGAAACAGTGAGTAACGTTTGGATTTTGAGTGGGGGCTATAAGTAGTGGAGTGGCCGGCTTGTAAGACCTCTGTTGCACATTTCCATTGATTCTACAAGCTAGTGAGTCTCTCCACTTCTCTCTCATACATTCCACTTGATTGTGATCATCATTTGGTGAGATTAGAGATCATCAAGTGCATTGCATGAGTGTGTTCATGTAGAGGCACTTGGTGATTGTTTTTCGCAGTGGATTCTCTTGTTACTCTTGGAGTTTGCCAACTCCTAGACGGCTTGGAGCTGCGAGGATCGTTGAGGGGAGTTGAGCCTTCCCTGTGGGAGATCGTAATTGGCTACTCTAGTGGATTGTGCGTAGCTTGTGGATCCCCATCTTGTGTTGGTTGTGCGGCACCCTTGAGAAGGGTTTGGCGTGTGATGCCAATTAGCGCGTGAACTTCCAAGTGGGTGTATCGCTACAACGAGGACGTAACTTATCGGTAAGTAAGTGAACCTCGGTAAAAATCATTGTGTCCATCTCTTGCAGAGGATTTCTTGTGTATTGTGACTGATCATATTGGTATTCATTTCATCTCTACACCGGCGGTATAAAATCTCCTCTCTACCCTTTACATTATTGCAATTACTTTTGTGTAACTCTTGTTTTGTAGTTGCTCACCTAAGAGTAGAGTAAACTAGAGACTTAGCTTCTTGTGTATGTTCTTAAAGACATTAGCCTAGAACGGTTAGGCGGCCTGCATCACTTTGTGTAGGCTAACGCAAAATTCGCTTCGCCATTTAATTTACTAACCCCTTGTCTTAAGTGTTGTTTATAGAATTTTTATAGGCTATACACCCCCTCTAGTTATTTAGAACCTTTCAACTACTTATAGCCCCCACTCAAAATCCAAATGTTACTCACTGTTTTCGGGGGCACCGGGCGCTCTTTTATTTCACACCGGATGCATCCGGTGTATCGCCCAACGACACGTGTACAAGCCGTTTGAATTCTCCCGCTGCGTGCGCTCACACCGGACGCGGAGCTGTCACGCCGGACGCTCCGATGCCCATGTCCGGTGTCCATGCAGAGAGCATCCAGAGAGCTCCAGATGGCACCGGACGCTGCTCGGCGTCCGCTGCTCCAACGGTCAACTGCTACTCGCTCGGTCAGAAGCACCGGACGCTGGAACAGTGTTCCCAGCGCGTCCGGTGACAAGTTTCGCGCGTCCGGTGAAAAACTTCACCGAACCGGCCCGAGAGCACGGGGTTCACACCGGACGCGTCCGGTGCTACCCACCAGGGTCCAGTGCGCACGTTTTAGCACTTTCGCAAAGAGTTAGCCACCGGAAGACTTCGGCAGGCTTCCGATGCACTTTTTTACTCAGTGAAATCATCGAAAAGCGCTGAATCCTGCCTTGCAAACTCGACAGGAGGGAGAGAGGACCAAACCCCTATCTAACTCTTAAACTTCACCCCGTGTCTAAATGCTCTAACACTCCGAAGTGTCTCTCACTTTAGTGCACGTGTGTTAACATTTTCCAAAGAGTTTTTCATGGGTTTTGTTAGTGTCACTAGCATCTACATGCGTATGCAACAAATATAATCATCTAGTGCACTTTGATAACCGCATTTCACAAACGATTTCTTCCCTCTTAATAATACAGTTACCTATCATAAATATAATCACTCTCTCTATAGATTTTTGATCACCAAAAGCAAAAGAGCTCCTTGGTTATACTTTTGCCTTGAGCTCCTAGCTTGATGAAGTTTGTGGACACCTTTTAATGATAGACTTATACCATTTGCATGGATGCTGTCACTAGGGATTTCTTCTCTTGTTGATGGACTTACACCATTTGTATGGATGGCGTCATTGCCCTACACTTGTGGCCTCCACCGACCCGGTCCTTTGCTCCATCTTGATGTTTGCTAATTGTTCTCACGAAACGCTTAGAGCAAAACATTAGCAAACTAGGTTTCGTCAATTACCCAAAACCAAACATGGGCTTTCAGTCTCCCCCTTTTTTGTAATTGATGACAACCTTCACAAAGATATGAAATAAATACAAGTTTGCACTTTGGTAATATTAGCTCCCCCTACATATGTGATTCCTTGTGTTTGGTTCAATTTTTCACATATGCATGGATTTGAAAGTTTGGGTGAGCTACCACTACCAAATGATACTAAGGTATATAGAATAGACCTTTGAAGCATGATACTATCGGAATTGCGGAAATATACCATCCTTAGCACCATTGTTCACTAGTCATGCATTAAAAACTCAAAATATCTCGTGAAATCAACATTTAAGCAAGAGAGGTAGTTTGTTTCAAAAGTAAGTCCTATGCATGCTAGTTTGTCAAACACCATTCAAAACCTATTTCTAAACATTACATCAATCAAGCAAGTATAGGAATTATAGTTTTGACAATGCAACAATTCATATGTTAATGCACACACAAATGCAACAACTTATTCATGAGCTTGCTCCCTCTATGTGTGCTTTCAAATTTTTAATTGACCCCTTTTCTTTTTTATCTTTGTGACTTTCTTACTTTCTTCTCCCCCTTTGTCAACAATCACAAAAAGGTGTCAAATTATGGGAGTATCAAGTCAATTAATGGGGTTTAGTTCATTTTCACTTTGGTTCAATCTAGATCATTTGTCTAGAATATGTAGCTAAGTTTGATCCAAGGACAAGCTTCTCCACACCTCACTAGTAGAGTTATCTTGACCATGTTAAGTTACACATCTTGAGCTCATGTTCTAGATTCAACACTAGGTTTGCAAGCCCATCAATGTGTCATATGCTACCACTAGGTCATTCAAGCACATAAAACAATAGTGGTATCATATATACATTAAAATCTTTGTTTTTCATGAATGAGCCTAAAAGATGCATTTCATGTCTATATGTACTAAACAAGTCCTTATCAAAGTATGAATGCCATTTCAACCAATTTTACCTTGTTTTAGTTGAAGGAGAGGCATGTCATATGATGTGGGATGCTTATCACTTCATACTGGAGTAGTCTAGTACGTTTAGCTCACTTCTCAACTTGCAAAATCTTGACACATCAACTGGCTTGGTAAAGATATCCGCTAATTGATCTTCAGTGCCAACACTTTCAATTGCAATGTCCCCTTTGATTTGGTGATCTCAAATGAAGTGATGCCTTATGTCAATGTGCTTTGTTCTCGAATGTTGCGCGGGGTTGTTGGTTAGCTTGATAGCACTCTCATTGTCACATAGCAAAGGTACTTTCTTGTATTTCAATCCAAAATCATTCAAAGTGGCCTTCATCCAAAGGAGTTGTGCACAACAACTACCGGCACTAATGTACTCCGCTTCGGCCGTTGAGAGAGCAACACTATTTTACTTCTTTGATGACCAAGATACAAGTGACCTTCCAAGGAATTGACAAGTTCCACTTGTGCTCTTTCTATCCACCTTACAACCAGCATAGTCGGACTCCGAATATCCAATAAGCTCAAAGTTGGACCCCTTAGGATACCACAACCCAACATCTCGTGTGCCCTTGAATTGCCTCAATATTCTCTTTGCGGCATTCAAATGACTTCCTCTTGGTGAGGCTTGAAATCTTACACACATGCACACACTAAACATGACATCCGGTCGAGATGCGGTCACATAAATGAGACTTCCAATCATTGATCTATATAGCTTTTGATCCACCATTTTGCCATTATCATCCAAATCCAAGTGCCCATTAGTTGCCATAGGTGTACTCATGGGATTTGTAAATTTCAATCTAAATTTCTTCACCATGTCCCTTATGTACTTGCCCTGATTCACAAATGTACCATTCTTCATTTGATTCACTTGAAGACCAAGGAAGTAGCTAAGCTCACCAATCATGGACATTTCAAATTCACTTGCCATCATATTGCCAAATTCTTCACAAAAGTCTTGATTTGTTGATCCAAATATGATATCATCCACATATATTTGCAACACAAACAAATCATTACCAACCTTCTTAGTGAAGAGAGTAGTATCAATCTTTCCCATTTTGAACCCTTTAGAGAGTAAGAAATCTCTCAATCTCTCATACCGTGCTCTAGGTGCTTGCTTCAAACCATACAATGCCTACTTAGCTTGTACACATGGTTGGGTTTCTTCACATCTTCAAATCCGGGAGGTTGTTCCATATATACCATCTCATTGATATAACCACTGAGAAATGCACTTTTGATATCCATTTGATATAACTTAATGTTGTGGGCACAAGCATAAGCTACCAAGATTCTAATTGCCTCCAATATAGTAACCGGTGCATAGGTTTCTCCAAAATCAAGTCCTTCCACTTGAGTGTAATCTTGTGCAACCAATCTAGCCTTGTTCCTTATCACTATGCCATCTTGATCTTGCTAATTTCTAAAGACCCATTTGGTTTCAATCACATTGTGTTTCTTTGGTCTTTCCACTAGCTCTCAAACTTGATTTCTTGTGAAATTGTTGAGCTCTTCATGCATGCCATTAACCCAATCAACATCTTGCAATGCTTCCTCAATCTTGGCTGGCTCTATGGATGAAACAAATGAGAAATGCTCATAAATTTGAGTTAGCCTTGCTCTTATTCGAACTCTACTTTGAATACTGTTGACACCAGAAGTGGCAAACGGATATACCGCAAGCGCACGATAGTCAATGTAGCCTTCACCGGGAGTATTCCAGGTATCGTATTTTCCACAGGGAACGTGAAGTGTTCTAACTAGGTTCAAGACCGTCCAGTGATGAGACAAAGGATCTATGATAACTGGATAGAGAGGTTCTTATGTAGCAAAGATATCTGGTCTTAGGGTTCTAAGTATAAAGAGGTTTACCACCTCCTCCCTTTACAAGTGGCGACAGGCGAAATAGTAGGAGATATAACTCCTACCCGAGGCGGCTGTGCAGTTGTATTGATGCCCTGCCGTTTTAATAACTTGTCTTACACACGTGGTGGGATACTAAGACCAGACAAGGCTGTCACCACTTGCTGACACCCACAAACAATCCGTGCGACAAGTGGCCTACACTGATAAGATATAGCCTAGACACCACGTCTATACTATACTTACTACTCTAACCTTCATGAGACACTAGAGCACTTCACTAAGTAAAGCAGTGTACAGGTAAAGTAAGTATATAATTATAGTACCAAAACCAGAATATCAAATACTTAGAAGAACTCAAATGTAAAGCTTACTTGAAGATTCGCATCCGCTGAGGTACACTTGGAGAAGATTCCCGACAAGCCCGGGGCTTTCTCCTGAAGACTTCCCTCACTCTCTCCCAACTAACACAACACTATAGCAGAGGTAAAGCAACTACATAGTGGTTCCTCCTATGAGTCATGCTCTAAAGTGAAGGCCTATGGGGGTTATTTATAGGGGGAGGTGGAGTAGAGGCTACACCACTGCCATGTCATCAATCCGCGTGACCTCCATCATGCACCGTTGGATCAAACCATCATATAACCGCCTTAGGATCAAAGGTGAAGCTTTTCCATCACGTGTTCAACATGAGGAAGGCGGTGGAGGTTCAACCGACCTGGCTGGGCCCAAGGAGGGGGTCGGTCGACCCCCTATGGCGGGTGGGCCCAGCCAGGGTCTTCTAGAAGGTTTCCCCACCTCGCTGGAGTGCAACTGAGCTTCGGGGCCCACAAAGGTGGGGTTGGCCGACCCACCTTTGGTGGAATCAAAGGTCCATCTTCCGCAGGTGGCTTCTTCATGCAATTCTAAGCACAATGGTGGTGCTGGCTTGCCCAAGGTGGGGTCGGCTGACCCTATCAATGTGCCCATCTTTTGTACATTGTCTCCAGAAGCTATGATATTAATGATTGTGAAGTTGGTTTGTCATTTGGCCATACTTGGTTGGTTGCCCAACCTTCATATGGAGCTTTCGGACACTGAAAAATACCTGTTCTGAGTGCCTGCAACCAAATAATGACAAGTACATGTGGAACCAAGTTATTTGTACCTAAGTCACTATGTGTTTGGTGGTTTCCTTTCAGAAAGAATGTCTTGTTGACGGTTTTGATGGGGTAAAAACATGGTATAACTACCGTCAACAAGATCCCCCACACTTAAGTCTTTACTCGTTCTCGAGCAAAAGTTAGAGAGAATGATAAAATAAGATTATAACATTTTCAAGGTATTAGCAAACACAAAGCTTTACTTAAGACATAGCTCATACAAGTGGGTTATGTGGTACTATCTAGCATATATCCTTCAGATATTGAAAAATGGAATAGTTCTCAAAGCAAAGTCATCTTTCCATTTTTATATCCTTGGCACTTAGAGTTTTTTTATAATGATTTCAAAAAAAAGCACATAGTTCATTCTTACTCCTCAATAGTACTCTCAAATCACCCAGTAAGTATATGATTCCTCACCAAGGCATAGCATAAGATTGCCTTCTTTTGTTTCATCCTACATCTATCGAGCTTATGTGGGGCTCAGGTAGGGATAAGATAGCATACTTGCATTGCATATATTGTAAAGTCAAAATAAGGATCCAAGAAGAAGACTGTCATAATCCTAGATCAAGATGTGCGAGTGTGTGGAATATGATGGAAACTAATACTCCTTTATTTGTATGATCTCTCTCTACTTTATTATTTTTGAGACATGGCTATCATTTTCATGAGCTTAGACTTCCTCATATTTTCTTTTTCTTATCTCTTTTTTATGGACTTTCATATGTCCATTCTTTTTCTTATCTCTTTTTTTATGGACTTTCATATGTCCATTTTTCTTTCTTTTTATTTCATTTTGCATAGCCTTTTGTCTCTTCTATCATATCAGGTAAGAGAGATATTCTATGACTTTAGAGCATGGAGTATTTATTTGGTGGAAATGAAAGGCATGTTGTTGCGTACTTCCAGTGTAGAAGTAGCATGAAAATGTGGTGTGTATGTGATCTTGATCTTTGGACTATGACATACTTCTCAACAAGGGTCAACAAGATTTGACCAAACTCAAAGCAATTGCAAATAGCATATATAGAAGGGGTTTTGGATCATGGTATGAACATATATGGCTTTGGTAGGAATTTTCTTACTATTGATGAGTAAGTGACACTATGGCTTTATGACATTTTCAAAAATAAATCTCTAAGCACTTTGAATAGAAAAGGTATGAATCATGAGCTAAGAACTATATCACATTTGTCAACAACTAAGTCAATATGATATTCCTATCAAGATATGTGACCCACAAGTATAAGCATATGCAAGAATTAAACTTTGTGACACTTTTACCCTTAAATATCATAAATCATATCACTTTTTATTTTCAGATGCAAGTCTTCTTGTTTTTATTTTTATTTTATTTCATCTAAGGAAAGCAAATAAAAAGTAACGATGAAAGAACATCGGCGAGTAGGAGTGGAGAAAGGATCTATAATGGCCTAGAGGGGGTGAATAGGCCTAATTTAAAAATCAGCACACACTCTAGTTCAAATTGATCAGAGACTACCGGAAGTTCCGACAGTTTGTGTTGGCCCAAACTATTGGAGGTTCCGACCCCCACGTTAAAACAAGCTCTAGTGGCCAAATAAATTTTTGAGCATGCAAAAACTTACAACCCTTTTACCCAGTGTTAAAGTGAGGCAGCAGGCGACGTTCGTCAGCCCCGGAGATGCTCCAAGCCACGGGTGGAGCTCAAACCCTAGAAAGTGGAAGGAGGTAGGGAGAGACAAACACAAGAGTAATACAAAATAAGTATTGCAACAAAAAACAACGAGCATAAGTGACACAAGGATTTATCCCGAGGTTCGGCCACCCCACAAAAGAGTACCTACGTCCTCGTTGTTGAGGTGACCACAAAGGTCAGAGTCTATTTCACCTCCTTAGCCTCTCTCAAAGAAACCACAAAGGTAACTCAAGGTTTCCACTAGAAATCACGGGTAATACAAACTTCCCAAGGTGAATACACAAGCTTGGATGCTCTTGGGCAACGCCTAGCCGGCTAGGAGCAAAGCTCCAAGAGTAACAAACACAAAGCCAACTGGAAAGACGAGGAGATTCAAGTGCTCAAGCTCAAGAGGTGATTTTCTCAGTCGATCCACTCACTCTTCACTCAAATCCTTAGGGGGAATCGAAGTTGGGAGCAAAGGGGAGAGAGAGGAGAGCCTTCAATACTTGGGAGCTGATTTGGACAGAGTTTGGTCGCAATGAATGAGTGGTAACGGTTAGAAGTGAGAGAGGTAGCTTTTATAGTCGAGTCCAAATCCAACCGTTTAGATCTACATCGGAACTTCCGACAGGGGTGTCAGAACTTCTGACCCTGCTATTCAAATAGGTCTCAGTGCGGGATGGTCAGAACTTCCGGCTCCAGCCGGAACTTCCGACCAGGGCTGGAACTTCCAACCTCCCAGCAGTTAGCCACGCCTCCATTAGGCTGTACGTCGGAACTTCCGGCCTGGGCCGCAACTTCCGACAGGTCAAGCAGCTCTCGATCGTGTTCGTGCGGTGCTTTGAGTGTCTCTCTTTTGATTTTAAATTAAATACTGAGCACTCTATCTTCATCAAACCACTTAATTTTGCATCCCTCTTAATAGTACGGCATTCCTAACTCAAGAAAATAATAAAAGTAATTTTAACCACCGCTTGAGTCGAAGCGCCAAAGTTCAAGTCGAATTGAGGGGCACCGTTTAATCCCAAATAGATTTTCAATATACTCTCACGGGATTAAACCTGCGCATAGTCTTAGTAGAGTTCATTAGTCCCTAATTTGGGTGTCATCAACTAACAAAAACCCACGATGGGGCAAATGCACTTTCAAGTGGCAAACTAGTCAGGAAGCAAGTAAACGCTGGGTGGAGGCTGACTGGTGGGTCCAGAGGTCCCAGGTAGGGTCACCATTCGAATCCTTACCTTTGAAGGTGCTCCTGCACTTGCTTTTTTCTGTTTTGTGTTCATGTGCCCATCGCCCGACCTGCCTTTAAAGACTTCTTGGGCAGGTTTTGTCGAGCAGACGTGTCTCGTTGTGAACATCACTATGGTATCTTCAAAATTGTTCCAGAGCATGTTGGGGAGGTCACCGACCTTCCCCACACTTGGCTTGCTGCATACTGGATTAGAGAGACAAAGAAAATATCAAGCGCAGGGGCCCTGCAGGTGGCAACACACCAGCAGAACCTAAATTTTATTAAATATAGGCACAAGTTACTAGAAAATAAACCTAGCTAAGTGCCTTTATTATTTGTGACGAGATTTTTTTAAAATATATCTAACGTGAAAAGTGGATAACCTCACGCCCCATGGACTTAGAGATACACTTCATCTTTGCACTAGTGCTAATGCGAAGAGTGCGGAAGTTGTCTTCTAAATCCAAGTGAGCCGTCTTCAACTTTCGCTACTTTCTCCTCTAAGGCACTATTGTCGTTCCTAGATGTGGAAACCACACAAAGGAACTTCTCCATGACATTCTTCTCGGTGCGGTCATCCTCAAAGTGCCTTGACAGCGCAACTACTTCTTCTCCTCATATGTGAGCTGGGGAACAAACATATTCCCTTATCCCAGCCTACCGCCAATGACCTTGTGGTTCTTCATGAAAGGTGGGCGTCGAATGCATGTAGGGGCTGGTACACTCTTCAAACACCTTGACCTCCATGGTGACCTTTAGAGTCTTGAAAAGTAATCTCTCGGATTGAAGGGGTCCTTACCAAAGGAACAATGGCATTTTTACTGGTGAGGGCCATGGTGGAGTCTCTCTTAGAGACTTGGGAGGTACAAAGGAGGTTGTGAAATACTAGAGTTGAGATGAGAAGTGGGAAGAGGAAATAGAGGAGGAGAGGTTAAAGGGAACTAGGGAAGTGTGCCAACATTCTCCCTATCTGAATTCGCGAGAGTTTGAAGAGGGAGCATCGGGGGGACATTGGCACAACATTCTGGAGCGAACAGATCAAGAACGGGAGCCCAAGTGTGGGTTGCTCGACCCCTAATTTAGGGGATCTGATCGCCAGGTTCTTGTCACGCGTTCCCCAAACTCTCCTCTACCGAGAAAAGTTTGTGGGGTGCCAAATGACGGGTCAGCCGACCCCCTTTGGAAGGTTCGAAGCGAACGGGTTTTGAATTTAGGCTTCCCTCAAGGCAAGAAATGACTTGCCAAAACTTGGCCACCAAAAGTGGGTCATCCGACCCATGTCTAGAGGCTTCTTGGGCCCAGTTTTGACATGGAGACAAGTCTAATTATGTGCTTTCTAGACTAGTGCTTAAACCATAAAGAAATGAAAGAAGTAATGACATGTAGATTTTAGTTGTGTCAAATCATTGTCAATGATGAATTCTAGTATGTCAACTTCTTCTTCAATGGTTTATGTTCATGGAAAACTCTAAGAGGGTGGCCATTTACCTTAAAGATGATGCCGTCGTTGTTTTAAGGTGTGGCAGCACCATGAGTTGCAGCGTTGGTTGCGAGGAATGGCCCTTGCCATTTGCTTCTAAGTTTTCCTTGGCCAAATGACTTGACCCTTGAGTTGAACACATGTGGTTGTCTCCATGAATGATCTTTACCCACCAAGATGTTGATGTCCTTGCTGCATGGGTTAGTCTAAAAGTGCAACCAAGTTCTATGCAAGTATGTTTTGATTCAATAATCAAAATTAACACCATGTCATGTTTGATTAAGGTAGTCTATTTAACCTAAGCACCATGCTTAATTTAAAAAGATTGTGGAGGTATGATCGAATCAAACAACCAAACCCAAGCATACCAGCACAAAATGGAAGCATGAGATGATATACAAGATTCATTCTACTAGAGACAAGAGCATGAGTGGTGAAGACAAAAGTAAGAGCAATTCACTAAACAAGAGGAAGGGAAAGTGTCAAACCAGTCAAGAAGTATGTCTCAACGTAGTGGAGGTTGACTGGTGGGCTGAGGGTCCCATGATGGGGTCGGCTGACCCTACCATGGGGCTCTAGCCACTTTGATCCTCTTTTGGTGCATTCTTACCTCTAGTAATGTGTTCCTACACAGATGCTTTTTGCTTGGGATGTCCTTCAATGCCCAAATGTGTTCGAGGGGGTCAAATGACCCCCCCACACTTGGTGTGAGGTGTGCCCTGAGTTATAGAAACCAAGACAACATCAAGTGCAGGGGATCTACTGGTGGCAGCACACCAGTAGAACCTCAAGTCTTGCTAACCTACTCAAGTTAGGCACACAAGTTGCATGATGTTAATTTGAAGCCAACTTGTGGGGGCCTAACTGCAGGAACTCATACCACCACAGATTTAGAAAACTTATGATAAACAAAAACATCTACAATCTCTACTGCAAAGATTTTGGATACACGAAGAGTGAAAAGGTTATAGATCTCTTGTTGGGTAGTGGTTGAAAGAAAGATTGAGTTGGGATATTTCTCAAATGAGCAAGGACTTGATGATAGGATCAAAGGATAACTTCTATGTTTATTGATGAAATTCTCCATCTCAAGGAGTGGGTGAGCAATTTTCTTCTCATGACATTCCAAATCATCCTCAAGACTTAGATATGTCATGATTGTTTGTGAAATCATCTTAACCTCATCCTTTGGATCAAGAACAGGATTGGATTCTACCCTTGTGCTAAGAGGTTGGGAAGACCAAATAGGTAGATATTCTTTGTCTATTCTATGACCAAGCTTCTTATTTCCCAAAGCATTCTCCAAGATTCACATGATTGGCCTTTCAATGAATATAAGATGAAAGGAAAGCCCAAAAAGGTCAAAGATGTGGAAATCTAGGGAGATTTTTAGATCATCAATCACTACAGGTACATCTTGGAGAACTCCTAAACAATCAAGGACTTGACCATTAGGGAGACTAAGACGCTTTTGGGATTGGAGTAGGTGATTCTTTGATAAACTTTGAACATGGAAATGAGGAATGACGTTGATGTCGAGGCTAGGATCATAGCAAATTTTACTATAAATGCCCATTACTTGACAAGATATCCTTCTTACATGAGTGGGCATTTTAGCAACCTTCATTCATACTTCGGCCTCATCTAACCATTCTTTACTTACAATGGTAGATAGATTCACTAACCATTGTTGTTGGTCAGATTTATGGGCCTGATGACTCTCATGCCTCGGGTGTCTTAATGATTCTCCGGAGTCAATGATTGGATCATCATAAGACTTTGAAGGAAGGGCACAATTGGGATCATCGGGATCAAGGATGAGTTTAGAGATAGGTTCAAAGGACATGGCGGATGTGGGCATAGAAGGGGGAGGATAAATTTTTCTTCTAGCCATTTTGGTTCTCCTTCTATGGGCACAGTCAGCCTTCCTTTTGGAGGTTCATCCAAGATCCTAGATGTTTTCCTATGTGCCACTTGGGAATTCGAGGCGTCAGATGATGCTAATTTGGGAAATTTTTTAAGAGATCCTTTCTTGAAAGGTTTTGAATGAAGTTTCTTAGAAGGTCTCCTTTGGATAGGATAATTGTAGGCATTCTCAGAACCAGCAAGGTCAGAAAAGAGATTGGCCTCAAAATCGAAGGAGCAATTTATAGGACAAATTTCATTCTCCTTCGATATTTGTGGTATTTGTGGTTCAGAATCGATGGCAGAATTTTTGGATGGGACTGATTTTGATTCGGCTTTCGAGATTTCTTTTTCCTTGGGGATTAATTCCTTTTCTTCCTCAGGAGGTTCATTATACCCGTGGGTGTGGGGAGCATTTTCAAGAATTTTAGCAAGAAGTTTCTTCGCTTCACCAATGGTACAACGAAGGAATGCTCCTCCGGAAGATATATCAAGGAATTGTGCGAAATCTTTGCTAAGTCCGAGGTAAAAGTGTTGTAACAAGGTTGGCTCGGTTATAGCAAGATTAGGACCAAAGGATACTAGGTCTATGAAACGGGTCCATGCCGCACCTAGATTCTCCTTCTCCTTTTGTTTGAAGGTTAGGACCTCTAGTCGAAGATGAGAAACACGAGAGATAGGGAAGAAAGCTAGGCAGAGTTTGGATTGAAGGCTTTCCCACTCTCCGTGTGCACTCTCTACGTGTCGAGCATACCAATGTTTAGCTGCTCCCATCAAAGAGAACGGGAATAGCTTCCATTTCAAGGTATCTCGTGTGATGCCTTCAATTTGAAGACATGAACACAATTGCTCAAATTCACGTAAATGAGAGTAGGGGTTTTCATCTTCTTCCCCAGCAAAAGATTGTTCCTGAACCTTAGCTATGAAACTAGGGTGAAGCTCATAGCTAGGATAAAAAATGAGCTGTGATGATGGTGGTGGCTCCAAACAAGCGCCCTTTGGAGCGGCAAGATGAGAGATGGTTGATTGGTTCATGGTTTGGAAAGGATAAAAATAAGAGAAAGATAAAAGAAGGATAACTCGGATGACTCGATTCTAGATAAGACAGCTATCGTTCCTCGACAACGGCGCCAAAAAGCTTGTTGACACCAGAAGCGGTAAACGTATATACCGCAAGCGTACGATAGTCAATGTAGCCTTCACCGGGAGTATTCCAGGTATCGTATTTTCCACAGGGAACGTGAACTGTTCTAACTAGGTTCAAGACCGTCCAGTGATGAGACAAAGGATCTATGATAACTGGGTAGAGAGGTTCTTATATAGCGCAGATATCTGGTCTTAGGGTTCTAAGTATAAAGAGGTTTACCACCTCCTCCCTTTACAAGAGGCGACAGAAGAAACAGTAGGAGATATAACTCCTACCCGAGGCGGCTGTGCAGTTGTATTGATGCCCTGCCATTTTAATAACCTGTCTTACACACGTGGTGGGATACTAACACCAGACAAGGCTGTCACCACTTGCTGGCACCTACAAACAATCCGTGCGACAAGCGGCCTATACTGGTAAGATATAGCCTAGACACCACGTCTACACTACACTTACTACTCTAACCTTCATGAGAAACTAGATCACTTCACTAAGTAAAGCAATGTATAGGTAAAGCAACTATATATTTATTGTACCAAAACCAGAATATCAAATACTTAGAAGAACTCAGATGTAAAACTTACTTGAAGATTCGTATTCGCTGAGGTACACCTTGGAGAAGATTCCCGACAAGCCCGGGGCTTTCTCCTGAACTCACTCTCTCCCAACTAACACAGCACTATAGCAGAGCTAAACCTACTACATAGTGGTTTCTCCTATGAATCATGCTCTAAAGTGAAGGCCTATGGGGGGTATTTATAGGGGGAGGTGGAGTAGAGGCTACTCCACTGCCATATCATCAATCCGCGTGACCTCCATCATGCACCGTTGGATCAAACCGTCATATAACCGCCTTAGGATCAAGGGTGGAGCTTTTCATCACGTGTTCAACATGGGGAAGGCGGTGGAGGTTCAACCGACCTGGATGGGCCCAAGGAGGGGGTCGACCGAACCCCCCTATGGCACGTAGGCCCAGCTAGGGTCTTCTAGAAAGTTTTCCCACCTCGCTGGAGTGCAGCTGAGCTTCGGGGCCTACAAAGGTGGGGTCGGCCGACCCACCTTTGGTGGAATCAAAGGTCCATCTTCCGTAGGTGGCTTCTTCATGCAATTCTAAGCACAATGGTGGTGCTGGCTTGCCCAAGGTGGGGTCGGCCACCCCATCAATGTGCCCATCTTTTGCCATATCAATCAAGCTTCAATTCTTTCTTTCAACTATGTCATTAGATTGTGGTGTATATTTGGGTGAGAATTAATGTCCAATGCCATACTCATCACACAACTCATCAATCTTGGTATTCTTGAATTCATTACCATTGTCACTTCTAACTTTCTTAATGGTTGTTTCAAACTCATTTTGCTTTCTCTTGACAAAACACTTGAATAGATCAAAGACTTCACTGTTGTCAATTAGAAAGAATACCCATGTATGTCTAGTGTAATCATCCACAATTACAAATACATACTTGTTACCACCAATGCTAGTATATGTGGTTGGTCCAAACAAGTCCATATGCAACAGCTCAAAAGCTTTACTTGTACTCATCATGCTCTTCTTAGGATGTATATTTCCAACTTGTTTGCCGGTTTGACATGAACTACAAAGCTTATCTTTTTCAAAAGTGACATCTTTCAAGCCTCTAACTAGATCATGTTCCACTAGTTTATTCAATTATTTTATTCCAACATGATCAAGCCTTTTATGCCATAACCAACCCAAACTTGACTTTGAGATCAAACATGTTGACAATTGAGTTTCAATAGCATTGAAATCCACAAGATATAGGTTGTCATATCTAAAGCTTTTGAATATCAAATTTGAGCCATCAACACAAAGAATTTCCACATCATCAACCTGAAATATGCAATTGAAACCGAATGTTGACGGTGGATATACCATAAAATTCCACATTCAAACATCGTAAACAGGCCTCGGATCCAAGGAGAATAAACATAACATGAATATATTTTTATCAATAACTAGTTTCACTTGTACTCTTAGCGTGTGAATGCAGGGAAGATCAAAACAGGACAAAATGCAGCAGCCGGGGCTCACATATGTGGTTCGGCCGAACCACATATGGAGGCACCAGACAACCACATTTCAATACATGACACAAGGGACCACATGGAAGAGACCACAGCTCAGAGTGGGCCCACCCATGGGTCGGCTGAACTGCCCATGGGGCCCACCTGGCTCTGGTGATGAGGCAGAATCCATGTGACACTCCAACAAAGTCATTCCATTCATCTGATCCACTTGTGCTTCCATTCAACGGTGGAGATCAAAGACACACGGATTGAGGCGTGAAACGAAGCAATCAAGACATAACAAGTACCAGGGGAGACCCTATGATAGGTGGGACCACGTTGGTGGGCCCAACCCACCAAGGGTGGGTCGGCCGAACCATCAATGGTGGGGCCAGGCCACCTGCAGCTTCAATGACTGGTGGGGACACCTTCTAGAAACCCCTGGCTAGGCCCACCTGCCTAGGGGGTTCGGCCGAACCCCCCTGGTGCCCAGCCAGGACGGTTAGCTTCCACCGCCTTCCTGCATGATGTCCACGTGAGAAAATCACCAGCACCAGTTGATCTAAGGCGGTTCCAAGGTCGGTTCATCCAAAGGCCAAGGTGAAAAGGCACACGGATCGCTGACGTGGCACCCCTCCATCTTCTCCTATAAATAAAGGCTGCCTCCACCCTCTCAAGACATGATTCATTCAAGATACAAGTGAAGAAGTAGTGTAGTTCCACCTTTAGTAGTAGTTGTAGACTAGTGTGGGAATCAGAGTTGAATCGAGCTGCGCTCGGGGTCTCCGGAGTCATCTGCTAGAGAGTCTGGTATAGCTCTTGTATCTTTCTCTTTCTGTAAGACTTATTTACTTTAATATATTATTCTACTTTACTGAGTCTTTACTTAGTGCATTACTTTAATAGTATTGTTGTGAGTTATCATATTACTTGGTCAGTTTGCATTGGTTCGTGATCCTGTTCCAACTCAACGTGTGTTAGTTCATCGCATGTCATAAGGTGCTCTAGTTGCTCTGATCACAGCTAGAGTAGTGAGACTTAACGTAAGCGTGGTGCTTAGGTTAAATCTTGCCTTTGATTACCGCTTGTCGTACGGATTGTTTGTGGGTGCTAGCAGGTGGTGACAGCCCTGTCTAGTCTTAGTATCCCTCCACGTGTTTTAGGCAAGTTCTTAAAAGGTAGGCTCCCATAAGAGTGTAGACGCTTCGGGTAGAGGTTTTGTCCTCTATTGTCTCGCACTACCTCCTGCACACCGGTAGTAAGGTAGCAATCTTAGTGTAATTTGACCATTTGATAGGATAGATCACAGGAGTAAAGTTTGAATCACAGGAACCTTTCTCACTCGTTGTCCTCCCACCTAACTACACTACACTAGTTATCTTTTAGTATTTCATTTGTTATCTTTGGATCATCACCTTCCTATCATACTTCGATTACCCCCTCTGCACTAGTTGTGCTAAGTTGAGATAGAGTTCAGGATCTCCTTCTATTAATATTTCTAGCAATCGCTTTCCCTTGGGATAAAATAAATAACGATACCTTGGAATACTCCCGGGTGAAGTGCTACAGCGGTATATTCTGTGCGCTTGCGGAATTATCCAATAGACATAAGAAATACCCTCAGGCACTTCTGGCGCCGTTATCAGAGATAGCCTAACACCCTGTCTCTGGTGGTTGCGCTAAGAAGTGTCAACACTGAGATCACAAAGTTGTGCAACCAAGAGCAAATTAAAGTTCAAGCTTTTAATTAGCAACACATTTGAGATGGACATGTCATTGGACATTGCAATCTTACCAAGTCCTTTCACTTTCCCTTTCTTGTTATCACCAAATATAATTGCATAATAGCCACTATTTGCACATGTGTTGAGAGAACCAAACATACTAGAATCTCCGGTCATATGTTGTGTGCATCCACTATCAAGCACCCAATGCCTTCCTCCCGCTTTGTAATTGACCTACAAAAAGAGATCAATTCTTTTTAGGTACCCAATGTTGCTTGGGTCTTTGGAGGTTAGTGACTAAGCTTTTTGGTACCCAAATGGCCTTCTTCTTTGGACCTAACATGACTGTACCAACAAACTTAGCCTTCACACCATTTGAGCCCTTAGTAAGAATGTAGCAAAAATCAAACTTAATTGAGGATACATGAGAGTTGGATTGCTTAGTTTTGCATTCATGCGCTAAATGACCAACTTGCTTGTATTTTGTGCAATACCGGCCATTCCTCTTCACTAGAGAGGAATGAGCTTCATCAAGCTTAGTGTGAGACTTTTGAAACTTCTTATAGTCTTCCTTTAGACTCTCATAAGATGCTTTAAGCTCCTCAAATTGTTGCTCAAGGGATAGTTTATCTTTGCGCAACCCCTTACATTCCTTTCTAAGTGAATCAAAATGAATATGAGCAACATCAACTATATCAATTAGTTCCTCTTTTGTTAGGTCATCATCGCTATCATCATCACTAGATTCACTATCAGATGATACCTTTGAGCCCTTAGCCATGAAGCATGAAGGAGTATCGAAGACGGAAGGCTTGTCAAGAATGGCAGTGCTTGCATGTGCCTTCCTCTTGATCTTCTTGTCATCATCACTATCTTCATCACTTGAAGATGCATCACTAGGCCATGTCACCACATGAGAGTAGTTCTTCTTCTTCTTCTTGTATGATGACTCTTTCTTTTCTTTCTTCTCCTTCTAATGCTTGTTCTTCTTTTTGCCTTTGTGCTCATCATCACTTGAGTGTGGGCAATCGGCCACCAAGTGATCTTTGCTTCCATATTTTAAGCATCTTCTTGGCTCATCAAACTTCCTTGATGTCTTCTTTCTTCTAGCCCGGTAGCCCTTCTTCTTCATGAATTTGCCAAATCTTCTTACTAGAATGGCCATCTCCTCATCACTCTCACTTGAGCTTGATGGGTCTTCACTTGATTTAATTTTTCCTTTGCCCTTGCCCTTTGATGATGATGTGGTTTTGAATGCCACACTCTTCTTCTTCTCATCCTTGGAGTCTTCATCCTTCTCCTTCTTCTTTTTGTTGACCAACTCTTCCTTGTCATCGTCATCTCTATAAGCATCATCAGTCATCACTTCCTCTAGCACTTGGTTTGGTGTCAACTCACTCAATGTAGTTTTCACCAAGACCGTGATCAAGGTAGCAAAGCGCTTGGGCAAGCTCTTCAAGAACTTCATGGAGAAATCACTATCCTTCACTTCTTCATCCACCGCTTTGAGCTCATTGACAATGACTTGCAACCAATGAAACATCTCCGACACACTTTCATCATTCTTCATCTTGAATCTAGCAAACTTGTCTTTTAGGATGTAAACTTTTGTGGTCTTCACACCCTTGGTGCCCTCATATGTCTCCTCAAGCTTCTTCCAAGTTTCATGAGCACTCTCAATGTTCTTGATTTGCTCAAAAACCTTCTCATCTACGGCCTCATGAATAGCACAAACCGCAATGTCATTGAGTTGGAGCAACTTCTCTTTGACGGTTGTGGGGTTCGCCGCATTAGCAATCTCTATCTTGGTCTCCATAACCTTCCACACCTCTCTATTGATTGACTTGATATGAGATGTTATCTTGCTCTTCCAATATGCATAATTTGTGTCATCAAATTGGGGTGGCTTCTTGGTGTTGTTGATGTGAATGTTGAGTTGAGCCATTTTGTCACCGTTGGTTGTTAAGCCTCAAAACAACAGTGCATCGGCTCTGATACCTAAATGGCTAGAGGGGGAGGTGAATAGCCTATAAAAACTTCTACAAACAACACTTAGAACAAGAGGTTAGACAATTAAACGGCGAAATGAATGTTGCGCTAGCCATCTAAAAATGCAAGCCACCTAACCGTTCTAGGCTATTGTCTCTAAGACACAAGAAGCTAAGTCACTACTTTACACTACACCTAGGTAAGCTAACTACACAAGTATACTACTTCCAAAAGTAATTGCTCAAAAGTAAAGGAGAGGAATATGGTTATACCGCCGGTGAAGTGATGATATGAAAACCAATACAATCAATCATAATACATAAGAGAGATGCTCGGTAGAGAGATGACACAAGATTTTTTACTGAGGTTCACTTGCTTGCCAGCAAGCTACTCCTCGTTGTTGCGATACACCCACTTGGAGGTTCACGCGCTAATTGGCATCACACGCCAAACCCTTCTCAAGGGTGCCGCACAACCAACACAAGATGGGGATCCACAAGCTACGCACAATCCACTAGATAGCCAATTGCGATCTTCCGCGGGGAAGGCTCAAGAACCCCTTACACTTCACCTATCGGAGACGGAGGCAATCACCAACTCCCCTCAACGATCCTCGCAGCTCCAAGCCGTCTAAGAGTCGGCAAACTCCAAGAGTAACAAGAGAATCCGCTGCGAAATCCAATCACCAAGTGCCTCTAGATGATCACACTCATGCAATGCATTTGATGCTCTCCAATCTCACCAAATGATGATCTCAATCAAGTGAAATGTGTGAGAAAGGAGTGGAGAGGCTCACTAGCTTGTAGAGTCAATGAAAATGTCCAAGAGAGGTCTCACAAGCCGGCCACTCTACTACTGAAACGGGGTGAAGTTTGAGTGGTAGAGAGGGGTTCAACGCTTTTCGATGATTTGGCGAAGTTTAAACGGGGTGAAAAGTGCACCGAAAACTTGCCAAAGTTGTCTGGTGGCTAAGTCTCTGAGAAAGTGCAAAATTGTGTGCACCGAACGCTAGAAGCGTTATTGACGGTCGTTAAGTACCAATTTTATACCGTCAACTAAAGCTGAGAAAGGGTGCCATCAACTAAAGCTGAGAAAGGGACAATAATAGAAACATAGGAGTTATTACTGACAGATTCCACGAATTTTGGTGAATTATCTATTTTCCAGGAAATTATCCAGAAAAGCTTAAAAGAAGGATTAAAATGCATAATTACCATGAAACTTGATCGCGAAGGAAACAAACATCATCGGCAAGATAGAAGAGTGTAGAAGGTACCCGAAGCAAGCTGGGCCCTACCTAGCAGGTGGTGGGGCCGGGCGGCGCCCTCCCTAGGGTTTCGCCGCCGTCTTTTGGAGTCTTCTTCCACCGCCTCCAAGAAGTCATCTCAGCCCTATGTTAAGTCGGTTTGATCCAATGGCGCATGTTCACCTCACCAGGCTATAAATAAAGGGGCAGACCCCCCTCGCAGAGCACCAATTCATTCCTGCTGCTTCATTTGTCAAGAGTAGACAGAAGTTAAGGTTTCTAGATATTAGAAGTAGAGCTCTAGTTCTTCAAGTTCATTAGTTTAGGCGTCTAACAAGCTTCAAGTAGAGTTAGGCGCTATGCTCGGGATTTCAGATCTGTTCGTCTGGAGATCTATAATATTATCTTGTATCTCATTATGACTTTGCTCTATTTTAATATATTGCTACTTATTCAGTTCTTAGTTTATTCTACTTGCATATTCGATATAGTTGTGATTAGTGATGATTATTGTCATATGATCATAAAGCGCCTAATTCAGTACTCGAGTGAGTTAGGTGGTATGTATTATATAGACGTGGTGTCTAAATATATTACGTACCTACGAAGGCACCTTGACGTGCCGGGTCGTGTCGTAGTCCACGTAGGTGACAGCTACGTTGGTTCCTCTGTAGTCCACCCCCCGTACGTAGAACGAGCAGAGCGCGGTCGCGAAGGAGGTGACCCTTGTGTCTTAATATCCTCATTAGATGATGCTCCTTATGATGTTTTCTGAGTCGGTTCTGCTATAAATGAAGATGTGTAATATAGCGTAGCCTGTAGACTTTATATTTAGTAATTATATAGGTTTCCTTTGCTTTAGCCGAATCTCGAGATTGTCTTACTACATTAGTGAGTCTCTATATTCTATCTCTGGAATACCATTTACTTTATTTACTCAGTTATCATTTATCATATTATTATTGACTTATTATCGCTAAAGCATTAGAGTTACTCGTCATTATAGGTCTGCACATTTATTATCTTTTCAATCACTATAGTAGATTATCCTAATGAGTAGAATGTCTATTTATCATTTTGGCATAAAATAAATCAACGATACTCGGAATACTTACTGGGTGAAGTGCTACAATAGGAGAATTATCTGTGTGCATGCAGATATATTCTATAGTGTTATATTTTTAGGTGGCAAGTGTAGATTATTTTACCAATGATTTTTGGCATCATGTTAGGGATGACAACTTAACTTGAAGTGATGTTAAAAATACCAACAAGCGTCCTGTAGAAGTTTTTCACCGAATGCGCGAATTTCATCACCGGACGCGCTGGGAACACTGTTTGAGCGTCCGGTGCTTGTGACCGAGTGAGCTGCAGTTGACCGTTGGAGCAGCGGACGCTGAGGAGCGTCCGATGACCCTGCGCCGGACGCGTCCGGTAAGCAAATGAGCTCTCTAGATGCTCTCTGCATGGACACCGGACACGGGCGGACGAATATTGGTATTCGTTTCATCTCTACACCGGCGGTATAAAATCTCCTCTCTACCCTTTACATTATTGTAATTACTTTTGTGTAGCTCTCTTTTTGTAGTTGCTTACCTAGGAGTAGAGTAAAGTAGAGACTTACCTTCTTGTGTGTTTTCTTAGAGATATTAGCCTAGAACGGTTAGGTGGCTTGCATTATTTTGTGTAAGCTAGCGCAAAATTCGCTTCGCCATTTAATTCACTAACCGCTTGTCTTAAGTGTTGTTTGTAGAATTTTTATAAGCTATTCAATCCCGTCTACCTATTTAGGACCTTTCAACTACTTATAGCCCTCCACTAATCCAAACGTTACTCACTGTTTTCGGGGGCATCGGACGCTCTTTTAGTTCACACCGGACGCGTCCGGTGTATCGCCCAGCGACACGTGTACTAGCCGTTTGAATTCTCCCGCTACGTGCGCTCACACCGGATGCGGAGCCGTCACACCGGATGCTCCGACGCCCGTGTCCGGTGTCCATGTAGAGAGCATCCAGAGAGCTCCAGATGGCACCGGACGCGTCCGGTGCAGAGTCACCAGACGCTTCTCGGCGTCCACTGCTCCAACGGTCAACTGCTACTCGCTCGGTCAGAAGCACGGGACGCTGGCAAGTTTCGCGCATCCGATAAAAAACTTCACCGAACCAACCCGAGAGCACGGGGTTCATACCGGACGCGTCCAGTGCTACCCACCAGCGTCCGGTGCACACGTTTTATCACTTTTGCAAAGAGTTAGCCACCGGTAGACTTCGACAAGCTTCTGATGTACTTTTCTACGAAGTGAAATCACCGAAAAGCGTTAAATCCTACCTTGCAAGTTCGCCAGGAGGGAGAGAGGACCGAACCCCTCTCTAACTCTCAAACTCCACCCCGTGTCTAAATGCGCTAACACTCTAAAGTGTCTCTCACTTTAGTGCACGTGTGTTACCATTTTTCAAAGAGTTTTTCATGGGTTTTGTTAGTGTCATTGGCATCTACATGCATATGCAACAAATATGATCATCTAGTGGCACTTTGATAACCGCATTTCACAAACGATTTCTCCCCTCTTAATACTATGGCTATCTATTCTAAATGTGATCACTCTATCTATAGAGTCTTGATCACCAAAAGCAAAAGAGTTTCTATTGGTTATACCTTTGACTTGTGCTCTAGCTTGATGAAGTTTGTGGACACCTTTTAATGATGTGAAAACAGGCCATTAGATCGTGGAGGTCAATCCTCAGGTACGGCAACATCTAATAATCTCACGTGATACCATTTTAGATAGCTACTGCTCGCCTAGGCTAACTCTATTCCTATGTTTATCACTGCCCAGTTATCTTTGTTTACCAATGTGCCAAGTTAATCTTTCTTTACCCTTGGCCGATGAACGCTTTTTTTTTGTTTGGTATTAGCACTACTTTTTTCGCCTCACAACAAGTTATTATATTCTTGTGAAGGGTGTTGGCAAAGGAATCGCCGTGAAGGGACTCATTGCAACCTTAGGGGCTCGCGGAAGAATGCTATACTTCATCCTATGTGTGTGCGACGATGGGTCTGATGAAGACATGTTCAAGGCTATCAGTGCTCTTTCCAGCACGTCGGCGTTGCCAGAGGCTACCGAGACATTCCCTTGCACCGTCAGCAACAAGCCAAGACTGGCGAAGTACTACCTGGAAGACCCCGACGAAGTTCTGAAGATGGTCAAGGGCCTGATCGACTCGTCGGCGCAGCAACGTCCCGGGGCCGGGGGAGGCTGCGACCTCGGGTCTCGTTCGATTGAGACAATAAGAGTCCGGCTCTTGGTAGAGCAGTGCATTTTGTTGGAGGATATTCTTCGTTTTTGTAACAAGGGGTTAGCAAATGATTGGGGCAACAAAGGGGCGAAGGCAAAATCGACTAGGATGAAGAGGAAAAGTAACGAGTAATCTCACGGAATTAAAATGGAGATTGAGATATCACTAGAAATCACACAAACAAATCTCACGTGAGAATGGGAACAGTTTTGAGCTTGAAAATAAAGGGGAAGAGACGTAGTTGCACCTAGATCCGCACGAGCCATGGTTAGAGAGCCACATCAGATTGGTGCTTGGTTCCTAAAAAAAATCAGATTGGTGCTTAGCATCTCCCTTCCAGGCACCAGCCAGTCTGCTCCTGTCTGGGCGGAACTGAGGGTGCCGATTGCAGCTAGCAGAGCCGGAGGAGGAGGGCGGCCGTAGCTAGCATGGTGGCCAGCCCAGCTCCCTATAAGAAAGGATGGCGACGAGATGCCGGCATGCCGCCGAGGTCCCCAAGCCGCGAGCAGCATTTTTCCAAATAAAGACAGCCCCCGGATCAGACGGCTGCGCTCTTGCCTTGAGTAATGTGTAAATCGCTGCTGAGTCTCAAGCTTGACCGGTCCACGAGAGAAAGGCGAGATCCTCTCCTATCCTGGTCATCAGATAGCATCAGATAACAGTACATAAGCCAAAAAATAAGGGTGAATAGTACAAAAAAAAATAATCGACTCCGCTGGGGATCGAACCCAGAATCTCTGGTTCCGTAGACCAGCGCCTTATCCATTGGGCCACGGAGTCCCTGTTGCTGCTGATGTCGTTAGAAGTTTTTGTCATTTGTATGTCAACGATAGTTATCCCTGTTATTGAATATTGCATGACGCATTAAAAAAAAACCCACGGACAAGAACACGCGTTGAATTTCAGTCTTCACACAGAGCTCTCCCTCAGATGACGAACACAACCCACAAACTGAACACTGCACTGGTACACAGAACGTCCGAGGAAGCGTGTCACGTCCAGAACCGAAGCACCGCATCTATTAGTCATCATCAGGGGTCCTCGCCGGCACCGGCAGCCGTCTTGGGCGGCGGCGGCTGCACGAAGCGTCTCCAGTACCAGTGGCGCTCCCAGATGGCGCCCATGGCGTCGAGCGGCACCCCCTTGGTCTCCGGCAGGAACGCGGCGACGAAGGCGGTCATGACGGCGACCCAGGCGGCGTAGTAGATGAAGGTGGCGTACTTGAGCGCGCACAGCGTTGAGAGGAACGTCTGCGTGAGCAGGAACGTGGCGCCGAGGTTGACGGCCACGCTGATGCCCTGCCCCGCCGACCGAATCTCCACGGGGAATATCTCGCCGGGGATCACCCAGGTGAGCGGGCCCCACGACCAGCCGAACGCCGCCGAGAAGATGCACGTCATCGCCAGCACGGCCAGGGAGTAGGGCCTGGCCATGCCGGACCCGCCGCCGTCGGCCTCGGCCCCGATCTGGGACCCCATGATCCACGCGACGGCGGCCTGGCAGGCGATCATGACGAACCCGCCGGTGAGGAGCAGCGGCCGCCGGCCGTACCGGTCGACGGTGGCGGTGGACAGGAGCGTGGACGCGAGGTTGACGCCGCCGAGGATGGCGGCGCCCATGAGCGCGGCGTCGCTGCCGAACCCGGCCGCCTGGAACAGCACGGGCGAGAAGAAGGCGATGACGATGACCCCCGTGAGCTGCTGGAACAGCGGCACCGCCACGGCCACCGCCAGGTGGTGCCGGTGCTCCCGCCGGAGGATCCGCCGGAACGCGCCGTCCTCGTGGGCGCGCGCGCGCTCCACGGCGCGGGCCACGCACTCCAGCTCCGCGTCCACATCCGCCGCCTTGGCGCCGGCGGCGCCGCCCCTGACGCGGCGGAGCGCGGCGCGGGCCTCCTCCGCGCGCCCGCGCACCAGGAGGCTGCTGGGCGTGTCCGGGATCAGCAGCGCCCCGGCGACGATGACGGCGGCGGGCGCCGCCGCCAGGCCCAGCGAGAGGCGCCACCCCCACCCCGGGATGCGCGAGGTGCCGTAGTTCACCAGCCCCGCCGACAGGTTGCCGAGGCTGAGGAAGAGCTGGAACCCCGTCGTGAAGGCGCCCCGCCACTTGGGCGGCGCCGTCTCCGCCAGGTACACCGGCGCCGCCTGCCATGACGCATTTGTACGTCACCACGCATGCAGCATCATTCACACAACGTACGTACGTGAGACCCGTACGTTTTGTCACGCACTTGTCATCATGATGATGATGCATGCATCATCACAATTCACAAACACTACTTGCAAAAAGATAATAACATCCGTCAAGCGTCTGAAGTCAACAGCTGATGAGTCCAGGAGGTTAGGAAGGACGACAGCCAACTACTCCAAGGAAGCAGTAGACATCACTATTCCATCAGGCCGGGGCTTGAGAGCGATGTGCTGTCTCAAAACCAACCACTAGACCTAGCTACCTCGAGGTCGAGGGCCAGTGAGCGAGTAAACGAAGCCGAACGGCACGTTGCAACAACCTTTCCCCCATGGCCCCATCTCCTGGTGGCTGGTGCTGAAGTATGGCCAATTGGCCATTGACCAACTACTCCCCTTTGGTGGAGGTGGATAGTACCTATCACTTCTTCATGTCTTCAGCAGGAATTAATGCATTTTACCAGAGAGCTATCTTACCCATCTATAAGTCGACAACAACAACATACATCAAGATAATACAAAGTCTAACTTTATTAGGGCAAGAGTATTATTGGTTTCATGGTTTGGCTATGCACACTAATTTAAGGCATTCTTATTTCAGCTTCCTATAGAAGCTTACCTCAGCTTTGGGTCCTCCAAAAAGCCAAAAAGCTCTCGAACTCGAAAGCTAAAGGCTAGAATTGAAGCTCTGCAAAAAGTGAGCTTTTGGGCTTTTGGCTAGCTCGTGACTCGTGAGAGTTTTTTAGCTTTTGGAGCCTACAAAAACTGAGATCAAGTTGGAACAAATAGGGTCTAAGACTGTCTCCAACAGTCTAGCTATTTGGGAACCTAAACCTATATTTGCGTCGTATAGGTTGGTACGTTTCGGTGAAAAACGCAGGGTCCAACGGAATAGGCAAACCGAGGACCCAATTTGCGTCCCTGTCCAGTGAAAACCCAAATATGCATCTCTCTCTCCTCCACGCATATCTCTGACGCACCGGCGTGTCACCATAGTACCGAGCTGCTTCGCAGGTATGGATCCCTGGCCAGCCCGCCCCGCCACCATGCCCTCCAGCCTCGCCGCTCGCTGCCGCCGCGGAGCCTGGCCAATCCGCCTCCGACGGTGCATCCCTGCCCCTACGGTGCAGCCACTGCCACTCCACTCTTTGGCTGCCACCGGCCGGACAGCTCCTGGGCGGACAAGCTATCGGGCGCTCAGCTAGCTGCTTCCCATCCCCTGAGGCACCCTAGCTGCCCTGTTGCTTGTGGCCCTGTGGGTGGAGAATTTTGGTGGTAGATTTGTGGCCCTGCGCTATGGTGCTTCAAGGGGATTTGAGCTTTTGTTTTGCCTTCGCTGTTGGAAATGGAAGACTTTGGGTGGCTTACCTATTTCCTGTGCACGATGCAAATCATAAAATGGGTCTACTGTTTAGGTAGTGGCTGTTGGAGATAGTCTAAGGGCAAGAGTATGTGTTTTATTTGGCTATGCTATTTTGGCGGTGTATCGAAATGCAAATATTGGCTGTACTTTCATATAATGCAGCGGCCCTTACGGTTATGTGTCATCGTCTACACGTGATCTGCCAAAAAGCCATCTATCATCTAAAGTTTGCTCAAGTTTTATATATTTTATTTTACACTATATTATGAAGTCGCGTGGTTCACAACGATTACCCGGTCGTCATGTTACTGTTGTGGTCGCTCGGTTCACAACGACTCTCCGGTCGTTGTTGAAGTTTTGATGGTTGTTCTGATGTTCACAGTGGCTACCTGGTCGCTGTTGTCACCGTTGTCACTAGGTGGATACTTTGCCACCCTAACTCTATCTTCTCTGTAGGCTATCATTACCTTGATATATTAATTCTTACCAGGTTAGTTGGTAGGTGGTAGTGGTTGAGGGTAGTCGCTCTGTATGTCATATTACACACCGCTATTTTAGTAGTCTGTAATATGTGTTATAAGAGCTTTCTCATACATGTGTGATTCTCTTCTGCTTAATGAAATATGAGTATATATATACACCTACTCCCTCCATCTCTTTTTATTTGTCGTTTGCGCTTCCAAAAATAACGTTGACTAAATATATATTAAAATACATTAATGTTTATAGTACATAATTAGTATCATTAGAAAGATCTTTCAATCTATTTTTTTAATAAATTTATTTGGAGTTGCAAATGTTGCACATATTTTCTAAAAATTGAGTCAAATTTGTGGCACGCATACCAATAACGACGATTAATAAGCGACGGAGGGAGTAATCGAGAAACAACACTATATTATTATTGGAGTTCTGTCCCAATATATATAGCTCCAATGGGTACGACCCAGATTATGGTAGTTCAGCCTATGTACAACCATCATTTTTATAAGTAAAAAGAACCTAAGTTACAGTGTCATTTATGTGGTTTAATTAAGGGCAAAACAGCTGCTGCCCTGCTGCAAGACTATTTGACAGTACTTGCAAGACTGACAGTACTTGAATATCTTTGCAAGTTCCGGACTAGGTAGAAATTAAGATGATTGCTCCTGGAATGTCATCATGTTGCTAACTCCTTTCGTCCTTAATTGAAGACATAGTTTTATTTGTAAAACTTAAATTTGTATTTTTTTCCGGAAATAGTCAAATTATTGCATATTTATAGTACAAAAGTTGATCGATAAATTCAAATTCAAATGAATTTTGAGGCGATGTTGATTTTTACCACTTGGCAATATGTGTAGGAGAAATTAGTAGACAAAGTCTACTTTTGAAGACTTCACCTAAAAAATTCATTTCATATCGATGGTCGGAGGGAGGGAGTATATTTCATAGTACTATCGAAGTTGTACTCGTAGTTTCGTTAATCATCCCCAGATATATAGGGTAATATAGTACTTGTGTTAATTAACAAAGAAATGGAGTTCCGGTTCCGGCAAGACCTGGTTGGTAAATCCGATGCCGAAGCCCAGCAGCATGCGCCCGACGATGAGCATGGCGATGTTGACGGCGGCGGCGTTGACGGCGGCGCCTGCGAAGAAGAGCGCCCCGCCGGCGAGCATGACGGCCTTCCTGCCGACGGCCCTAGTGACGCGGCCGGCGACGAGCGAGGCGGCCAGCCCGGCCAGGTACAGCGAGGAGGTGAAGGCCGTGAGGGCGTGGCTGTCGTAGACGCAGTACTGGTCCCGGCGCGCGGCGGCCATCCTGCGCAGCACCCCCGGGAAGAAGGCCGACAGGAACGAGTCCATGGCCGTGACGCCCCCCGAGATGCCGATGTCGTAGCCGAAGATGAGGCCGCCGGAGGCCGCCATGAGGCACGTCACCACCACGGAGAAGGTCACCCGCCCGCCGTAGTCCACGGACGACGGGCCGTTGTCGGCCACGGCGAACCCGCCCCCGGCCATGCTTGGGCTTGCTTGCTTTGCTGCTCGAGAGCGGGCTTTACCTTTACCAACTTGTTCAGTAGCTACCACTCGTCACGGAACAGCTAGCTCGGCGATGATGCGATGGGCTTGTCAGTGACCAAGTACTGAGGTATTTATACCGCTCGTACTGAACGAACGTGAGCAGTGGTTAGGTGAGCGCCCTCATTCCGTCACCAACAAATTGCTCGATTCTCTTGGAAGCCCCCAACGGACCTCGAATACGCAATGCAAGTGAGAAGCTCCTAGCTACCCCCATGGATCGCGACGAAACACCAGGGTCTGCATGCGATGCTTGTCAGGGATCGTCCACCATACTGGGCTGCCGTTTGGAGCCGGACCGCCGGACGACGTTTTTCTGTCTGCCTGTGGTCTGCACTTTACTCGTCCGCCGAACTTGGCTCTTGTGGTGCGGGGGCTCTCGTGGGGCTGCCTGGGGTTGAACGTCAAACACTCAAACCGTGCGCGCCAGGAAGTTCCCTATATAAACTCTGGACATATAAAAAAAAAATCAGGCCTGACGGCCCTGACCTGATGTTGGCCTGAAGTTGAAGCCCATGGAGTCTTGTGGATGGGCTTGGACAGGTATTAATTGGCCCAAATAACTGGATTGGCCAATATTACACACGGCAGTGAAGCAACAGATGTAGGCATGCGTTCCACGTGATGATACTGGTAGTAGAACACAAAAGGCACACTGTTACTAGTCAGAGCGCCCGTCGTCAGTTTCGTGATGTGTCGCTTCAGCTGAGTTTTGGCCATTTTATATCTTTTTATTACATTATCCAGTAGACCAGCAGACCAGGGCTAGCCATACTCTGTGGTTGGGGATCGTCCAGCACAGTGAAATGATCCAGCACACTAGCACAGGGCTACTTTCCTGTTAATCCATCGCTTAATTATCGTCCTCCTGATCTCAGATCCGCATGCGGCAGTAGCAGTACAGCACATAGGCTCTATTCGCTGAAGCTAAAAACCGCTAAATATAAGCGCTGATGCTGATTTTTTATAAGAGAAAAATACTATAGAAGAGCTGAAAAATAAGCGGTTTTAAGCTCAAACGAACAGAGCCATAGTTTGAGACAGGACAGCAGAAGCCAGAGGGCGCACGGCAATCGCGGACACAGCAACGGACGATCCCCGGGCTCGGCTGCTGACAGCTCACCTGACACCGAGATTAGCCGGCTCACGCTCACCACGGACTGTATATACGCAAACTGCGGCTGTGCGTGTGCCTGCTGCTCGGCGGATAGGTTGTAGGCTCTTAGCTTCGTCGCGCTCCTCTCGCGCTCAGGCTCATCGTTAGCCGTCTCTCTTCAGTCCCCTCCCTTGGACGCTAGGCTCCGGAGGAGATGCATCCCCTCCCCTCCCCGCAGGTAATTAAGGGCGAATTGTCATACGCCAGCCAGCAATTAAGCACTTACGCTTCTTCTGAAGTTGTGATTGATGTGATGTTACTCCTAGCTGGTTAATTGGGTTCAAAAGCGCTCATGTTCTGCCATCGATCTATCTGTCGTCTGCATGCAGCTCACAGCCGAGGACTGAGAGACTGACTAGCTAGCTACAGCCGGCAGCCAGGGAGGTGCCGTGCCATCCACCTTCATTCGAACGTCCCCAGCCGCTGGCCATCGCTGCGGACGGGGCTGCAGTCCGATGGACCGCGCACGGGTTTAGAGAGAGCGCCGATCGGTGGTGAGTAACAACGTGCCCTCCCAATTTCCTCGACTGCTCCTCCAGTTCGTACGAGCTAATACTAGCAAATACTGTAGCTAGAAATGGGCACTGCTTAACATTTTAGGTGCGTTAGTACCGGTACTAACGTCACGTCGATGGAACTGGAGCTGGAGTGCCTTTAGCCTGTACCAGGTGGTCGGTTCACGGCGGCTCTAGCGATGGACATACTGATGGATTGGTTGGTCTTGCAATCTTGCTGGTGGTGAATTGCGGTGAGAGCACTGGCAGTGGCACTACCCGGACAGTTTGCCGGCCGTTCCTCCTCCCTCCCTCCCTCCCTCTCTCCATGCGTGAGCTCATGTTCTGCCAAGAAGACGTGAAATATATGCAGGCCTTGCTATTGCAGACCAGTAGACCACAGGAGTACGTACAGGTAAAATTGATTCACTAGCGTGTAGAGCCATTTGCTTTAGCTAGGTCCACTGTTAAGAGGTTTTGAATTCATACAAGAGTGTGCGGACTTTGCCAATTTCGATGTCGTCGCTCTAGATGTTGACGCCTCAACTATACAATTCTCTATTTGTATAGTACTTGTATTCTACCAGCTTAGGCTGCAGGTTCATCAGTTCGAGTTGATACAAAACGAGTTAATTAGCACTTATTAGCAGCAAATTGGTAGTGGCGTGGTGCATGCACTAGGGAGGGTTCAGGAATCAGGATGAGCAGATAAGAGACCTGCTGTCAGCCAATGGACTGTCGAGAAAGAAGATTGCCCTGGCGGGCCACGGTGTCTGATCGACTCGGCGTCTCGGCCCAACATCCTCGGCTCGGGACTCGTGCTGTATGCTGAAACAACTGACCACGGGCTATCCCTACGACCAATAAAAAAAAAATGTAATTATGAGATTCTTGTTAGTCAAATTGAGTAAAATTTAACCAAGTTTATAGTAAATGCTGTTAGCATTTGTGTATATAAAATTTTAAATAAAAATATATTCAATAACTAATAATAGTACTCATTTTATATCATGAGTGTTAGTATTTTTTTTATATATAGGCCTAGTCAAAATTAGAAATGTTTGACTTCTCAAGAAACAAGAATTGTACTCTTTCGTGAAGGGCGTACTATTAGAACATGTGGATTTCCTTTCGCTATTACAAATGCTAGACAATATTCCATCCATCTTGAAATACTGTATTACCATCCACAAGTAACAGTATATTATCTTCAAATTTGAGTGTCTATTTAATACAAATTTATCCTAGCTCCTGGAATCCATATTCCTTATTTAGGTACAATTTTTAAATTCTTTTATCTATGCACTATCCCTCTATATTCAGGCACAATTGCACAATATTTTTAAAAAAACATATAAATGCTGAACATATTTTCTACATATATATAGTCAAACTCATGATAAAAAATAAAAAAAACAGTAAAGGGGGGGCATCCGATAGTATTTCTAGAGATCAATTTTGATTCGAAGGATAATATGTGGGATTCGAGAGTGTGGTCGGCCTTTCTTTTTTGTTGTATCCAACAAAAAGCTTCAGTTTTTTTAGGCAAGTTTGGTTCAGTGCGGAAGCTTTGCCTCAGCTTGTTTTGCTCGGAAGCTTTACCCACGACCGCTATTGGAAGTGACTAACTCTTGTTAGAGAGCAACATCTAGAAATGGTCCGACATGATTTTCATGCACAGGACGGCCTCTTTGCCTCAACGCAAGCTCTTGGATAATGTTACATGCCACCCGGAGATATCCTTTAGGTTTTGAAGCCCACACACACACACACACACACACCAAAAAAAAAAAAAAAAAACCCTACGTAAATGTTGAGATCGAAACTGCTAAATCCTCTATATGACACGTAGCCACTACGCAAAGCCTCTAATATCGACGTGTGTCGGTACTGGTCCACCAAATGCTTGCGACACCTTGCCTGGACTTGGTCCAAGCCCAGCTTAGGCTCGATGCCTCAATCACATCATCGTCATCTCCGTCATGCATGTACTCTTGCTCAATGATGTGTCTAAGTGGTAGCGGTCCACGTTCCAATCCCGGTTCATCGCGCATGGACTCCTACTTAAACCTTCTGCATTGTCGTTGATCGTCTAGTGGGACTTATTGGATGGTGCAAAATTTAGTTGTGGGATAAGCAGAAAATGCCTGACAGCTTGGGGTTCTATAAAAACACATTCCTTCTAAATATTTTTGTGGACCAGTTACTTCATGCCTAGATTGAAGGGGATTATTAAATTTTTCAAACGAGGTCTAAGTGGGTCCAGATGAATGCTTTCTTGTTTTTTTTTTCCTCTGTTATATAGTACAAAATGAACATTCACTTCTGCAGTAAGTAACTGATAAAGACTCGGTGAATTGACAGGGCAAGCTAGCGTGTGGTGCCATGATATTCCAGTCTCTGTATGGCTTCCTGCCATTTCTGGATGCCATCAGTGACTCGGTGACCGATCTTCACAGCTCCATTGCCTTTGAGGGCCCAGGTTACAGTGGGCAGTACATCAATGGCGTCAACAGCGACAACGAGGAAGCTAAGTACACCTGCGTCGTCGAGGACGACGACGCTCTCGGCGGCTGGCAGCTCTGGACGCTAGATTTGCTCGACACGAGCCACGTTCACGTCGACCTGGTGTTCCCGTGCGCGTGCCATACACATAGTACACATACTGCAAGTGCCGTTAGCAGCAGCAGCAGCAGACCCAGGTCGTCTGAGCGATCGCACACGAAAGTCACCATCTTCAGGAGCAGGAGGAGGCTGGTGGAGGCGGCGCACGAGGAGTGCCTGATGACGTACGCCGTGGTGGTGGCCACGCTGCAGGTGTTCCTGCACGTGACCCGCGCCAACGTCACCACGCTGTTCCTGCCGATGCTGGCGCACGCCACGGGCTGCGGGCGCGGCAGCGGCAGCGCCGCCGCGCAGATCGGCGACGCCGTGCTGGCAGTGGTGAGCACCTGCGGCGTCCTCGGGTCCGCCCTCGCGGCCAGGCAGCTCGGCAGAGACGCCATGTGCGCCATCAGCGGCGTCCTCATCGTCTTCTGCCAGGTACACATACATACAACCCCCAACAACGGCATGGCATGGATGGCATGCCAATTAAAGCACTGACGTGACGAGTGTTGTTTGCAGGTCGCGGGTCCGGCGATGGTGGCGGCGCAGGCGGGGCTGAGCCTGAGCGGCGGCGGCACGCGGAGGACGGGCGGGCACGCGGCGGCGGGGATGTTCGCGGCGGCGTGCACCGTGTCGGGCGGGGTGGGCTGGGCGTGGGGCGCGCTGTTCTGGGCGGTGCCGGGCGAGGGCGGCATCCGGTCCGTGGGGCAGGCGGGCGCCGCGGCGCTGGGGTTCGGCCTCGGCTTTGCGCAGATGCAGTGCTTCCTGCTCACGCTGCGCCAGCTCAAGCACGCCGCCATCGCCTACTACGCCGTCTGGATCTGGTCCTGAGTCGATCCTGACCCGCCGCACGTACGCCGCCGGCTGGCGACCCCACGGCGGCGTGCATGCAGCATCATATCTTAATGTCGTCACGGAATAACGGGACCGTTTTGGGAACTTTGAGGGGCATGGTCCTGTCTGCACGATGGCATTGGCATCGATCGATCGTGTCTGCACGCACGCACGATGGCTGCTGCTACAGCAGATGTGCTCGCCGTACGTAGCATATGGTTATGGAGATGGATGGCGACCTGAGTGTGGCGGCACTAGGAGACTGCTGCTGCTGCTCCTGTAGTATTCGATGCACTCGCCCCGCACCGGCACCGGCAGCTTCGGCTGATGAGGCGACGACGCGCACATCCATTCTCCCTGTACACATGTGCATGAGCCAATGAACTTGGCACCTGTGGATATTGGCATACTGGCGGATAGAGACGAGACGTGTACCCTTTTTTCAGCGCGTGGTGCGTGCACCGTACATGATATGGTCCTTGCTTCATCTATCGCAACGATGTAAAGTTGTGATTTGTGAATTACTGGAGTGGTGAGGTATTTACGTACCTTCTCAACAAACAGGGACTGTCTATTTGGAACTTATGTATACTCCTATATACAATATACCAGTAATAAAAACAGATTCACTTGGTGTCGGAGTCACAGAGGGCCCAAATCTGCACGCATGGTCAAATTAATGTTAGTTAGTATATAGTATATCCCCACCAATAATACAAGTCCTTCAAACTATGAATGACTTGAGATTTTAGCGTCAAATGATTCCCTGGATGACGCTCTTGCAAAGCTGCTTTGATGCGCGCGGCCGGTCCAACAACTTTTGGTAGACGAATTAATACCCCCGGCCCAGAACAAATATACACAGTCGTACTATACTATACACTCAGTACACACTAAAGAGTAAAGACCAATATGCGATTACCAGATAAGCATGCATGTGGTACTAGCTACCATAGTGCACACAGATAATTATGCGTTGCCAAAAGCTCTCTGCTGCTGCTCCAGTGCGGCTAGCTTGTCACTCACGCCCACTTTGGAGATCTCCAGATCGGCCCGGCCCGGGCATATTTCCGTGCGAGAGCGAGAGCGAGAGCGCGAGCTAGGTGTTCATCCCGGGGGGCCGCCGCGGGTTGGGGGGCCGGGAAGAGATTTTCGCCGGCGCTGGGGCTTTTCAACGACGGCATGATGGCGTGGCCCGGCCGGCCAATAATCCACGTGAGACGACGATGAGGCACCAACATCGGCGGTGGTCCGGTGGTTTTTTTGAGAGCGCCTTGGCTTTTGAGAGCACGCCGCGTGCGGCATGGGAGCGGTGCCTCAAGTGCCGTGCATGCATGCAATGCGCCCGCTCCACGCCTCCACCACAAGCCAAGTCACGGTCTGCTGGTCTCGCTCTCTCACCCGCACATACACCACCAGCGCGACGACGACGATGACATAGGATGTGACTGATATCGTGAACGAACGAGCAAAAAGGGCCACTACTGCTCGTGCGAGTTGAAAAACAAACATCTGCATGTCGCACTCCACGTACACCAAGCATGTATCGTCGAAGGACAGATGACCCCACGTACGTACACCAAGCATGTCGCACTCCACCTTGCCGAACCCAAAACATAGCATGCGTGATGTGATGTGAGCGGCCCGCCTCGTTCCTAAGTTTAACTTGTTGCGGCACATATGCGTCGTAGAACGCGACAGCCACGAGCGAGCCGTGTTACCAATGGAGCACCGGCCGCTCGGCCGCATCAAGCACTACACCGGTCTACCGCCTCTGATGAACGCGATTTGCCTCGCTATATATTACTCCCTCTATACCCAAGTTATAGGCATGGCCATTTTAACTTCGTTGAAAGTCAAATTATCTTAAGTTTAACTAAATTTATATAACAAAATAATAGCATTCGTGATGTCAAATAAGTTTCATTAGATTCTCTATTAACTATATTTTCATAGAATAGCTATTTGCATGTGTCATCTACCTTTATAATTTTCTATATAATTTAATCAAACTTGAAATGTTTGACTCTTCAAGAAAATTAGAATGAATTATAATTTAGCACAGAGAAAATATGTATGTATGGACGAATTGTGTTTCGATCGGGTGATGCGTCCAGTTGACAGTGTTTCAATGGTCTACTCAATCCCTCTCGTTGGGTGAACACGACTCCAGTCCATGCAAGTAATCATACATACCCCCTTCTGCAGTAGAAAATCAGATGCTTTATAAGGCTTTGTTTGATATTATTTTTATTAGGACTTCTTCACCGGTTTAATTAAAAACCTTAGCTATCAAAGAAGCATACACAAAAATGACCGAAGTCATGAAAACTAAGTTAAAAACTCGTGAAAACTATGTTCAAAACGGTAAATAAAGCTAAAGCCGCTTTGCAACTAGAAGCCGAAGCCACCAAAATATAGTTTGGAAGATTAACTTTTGTCCCATCCCCATTAAGCACTTTACATATGAAGACTTTTTTCCTCCATTTCATTCTTTGGGGAGACTAACTTTTGTCCTTCCCTTTCCCAGGGGAATTATCCATGGGAAATTGGATATCGGTCCCATTGAATATTGCCATCTCTGTTCATGACTTCATGGCGTTTGGTTGAGGTGCACAAAAGACAAAACGTATACTAACAACTTATAGCTGAGAAAAGGGCTGGCCTGGCCCATTCATACTGATTTGGTTGCCCTGTTCAGGTTTGTCAATAGTTCGTTGCATATAGTACAAACTTTTTTTTTTATATAGGGCATAATATAGTCCAAACTTTCTAACATAAGACGGGGGAGGCAGTCACTCCACTCTTCCTGAAAGAAAAAAAAGAAATTTGTTATGGGTGTACTCGCTTCATCTAAAAAAGTGTCGTTTTTATCTCTGAGATATCATGTTTGACCGCTCGTTTTATTTAAAAATTTATAAACTATAAAATAAATAAATCATTATTAAAGTATCTCTAATGATAAAATAAGTCATAATAAGATAAATACTATTTATTAAAATTTTTTGAATAAGATGGGTGGTCAAACAACATGTTCTGAAATCATAAAACGACACTCGTTTTGAAACGGAGGAAGTATGGTAACGTGTACTATATGTACTACCATAAGCAGAAGAACCCTTTTTACCCATATCCTTGCAGAGGTAAGATGAGATTACGGCATTATAACTCTGAATTTGGGTGCTAATTTCGGTATTCTTTATTGCTTTCTAATCACAGTGAAAAAAAAAAGTGACCACAACATTTCAACAAGACTAAAGTGCATGAACTGTCGAGGTCTGGAGGAGCAAATACAAGTTGCCTTCTTGACCATACAAGTTGCCTTCTTGACCAAAGAGCAATAATGCTCAGAAAGCATGATCAGAAGGTCAAGTCAGTAACAAGACAGAGATGCGTGAACCCCACTGGATTTCCGTAAAACGCTGGTATTTATGTGACAACGTTTCTGTTATCTCCGTCCAATCATTCTCCAGTACAGCTGTATCAGTCCGTGTCATATCAAATGTTTGTTTTTTATACTATTAAATATTGATTATTTATAAAACTAATTATATAGGTGAACGTTACTTTACTAGATAAACTTATAAAGACCAACTAATTCGTCATTAGCACATGTTTACTGTACCACAATATTATCAAATTATAGATTATGTATGTTTAAAAAAATTTGTCTTGTAAAATAGTCACAATTCGTACATTAGTTACTTTAGTGTATATTTAATACTCCGTACATATGCCAAGTATCTGGTATGACAAGTGATATGCATACTTTTTAGATTGAGAACCAAACACCCCAAATGCACTAGCACTTTGCAGGGTACAATTACAATACAAGGCCTATAAAACTGAACGTGTCGTTCCATGCATCTTATTTAATTGTTTGTCTTACTCAAGTTTTTTCACAAATATTATTTATTTTGTTATGAATTATTTTATTATTATTAGAGATGCTTCAATAATAATTTAATTATTTATTATTCGAATAAAAAAATTAAATAAAATAAATGGTCAAACAAGAAAATTAAAATTAAAAAACCGATATTTTTAACAGGAGTGAGAGAGTACCTAGCACGAAATTTGTCGCTTGTATAAAATTATTCCTCGGATGCCGTTGTGGAGCCAGGACCGCAGGAGAGAAAAAGCTGAAATCGACTACCAACGGTTCCCAGTTTTACAAATGCGCGTCAGAAGCAGACGGGGACAAATATAAAAGTAGCGACTCCCGGACAACATTTTGGCAGCACGCACGCCACACCCACACCCACACCCACACAGCAGCCAGCATCAACCTCGGGTGCTCTGCTGCCACTTCCTCTCGGGCCTCGTGCAGCCTTCCGCCGCTCCAGACTAGTAGTTCGCCGGGGCATAGCAAGAGCTCCGCCGCGCCGCGCCGCGGGAGGTGGGTCTTGGTGTTGGAGCAGCGGCGGCCGAGAAATGCCCGGTGGCGCCTCCCTCCTCAACAGCGGCGGCATGGCTGACCACGGCGGCGGCCTCACCATCCCCGTCGTGGTGACCTGCCTCATGGCGGCCTCCGGCGGCCTCATCTTCGGCTACGACATTGGCATCTCAGGTGCGCCGCCCCCGCCCGACGCTTCGCGCGCGCGTGTTGTTGTGAATGAACGACGAACGAGAACACGGCGTCATCCTCGAGTCGTGCCTGTGTTCGTGTGATTGAGCTAGACCCTGTGGATTAGGATTCTAGTATTCTACAATCACTTCCTCTCCCCACATCATTATGTTGATGCATACCATCCATGATGATAGAGGGGATCGATTGGAGGAAACCCGATTCCCAGTATATCCATCCGCGGCAAATCGCTTGAAGCGCACCAGTCTCTGCTGGAGGCTGGGGCTCCTTGTTTATTTCTGCTCAATCAAGTGGCTTCTTCCGTTCGATCGTTCGGAAAGAAGCTTCCCCCGTGTTCCACAGCCACAGCCCCAAAGATCTCCAAATCGTCGATTGATATATTTTTTTTATAATAAGTCCGCGCGCGTGGTAGGTGTGCTGTCCACCATTCCCATCCGTCTTGAAAACAGTTTAAAAATCGTAGAACCAGATCCAAGGTTCCAAAACCGGACTACCAGCCGTGAAGGGGAAGGGGGGACGACGAGCTCCGTGTCGAGTTCCTGAGGAGTTGCTGTCCTATTCCTATCCCATCCAAGTCTGCCTTTTCCTGTGTCCATTTTCACGGTACAGTCTCCGCAAAAGTTTGCGCAACTCCAGGAACAGTGGAGGCACAGTCGCGCATCGCGGAAAGGCGTGTCCTGTTCCGGCCGGCACCAAATCCAGCGCCGCCGTACACCGCTTGGCGGTGGCGCCCCAGGCCCCACCCGGCGACCGCCGGTTCCCCGGGGTGTGCCGCGTGCGGTGCGTGTGCGAGCCCCCTGTGTGCGGCCCGTGGCCCGTGGCTTGGGTTTGGGTCGGACTTGGGTGGCCCGTGGCCGTGGCCGGTCCCCTGTGTGCGGCAGATTCCACGGCCTCCTGCCCCCAGTCCTGCACAGCACAGTGCCCGGCCTCGTGGCGCACGCGTCGCCCTCAGTTTCGGTCACGGGCAGTCGGGCACCCTCCCTGGACCCACCACCGGACCGGTTCACGCTTGCACTGCGCGAGGAGTTGCCGATGCATGCTATGTCGTCAACAGTTTTTGGACCCGCGCGGCGGCGGCGCGCACATAATCCGCGGCGCGAGGAAGACGTCACGCTCGGCGGGCCATGGCTCACGAGCTACTAGCATCTCCTTCTTCTTTCTGGTCGGATCGGAGGAAAAGATCAGAAGGCGATCGATCGCTACTTTGGCAGATGCACTATGATTGATGGGGACTAAGACTGACTCCAATAAGGCAACGCAAACCAAAATGCGTCTTTTACCGTACTTTTTCTTTCCAAAAATAAACTCTAACGGGTAACCCAATCAGAAGATGCATTTTGCCTACCAACCAATGCGAGATGTAAAAATGCATCGTCTGAGAGAGACTACGCAAATCCAGCGTAAAGACGCTGCATCCGCTGACAACTATGCCCTACAGCATCGGCGCCCTCCTCCCCCTCCTGCTCGCGGCCTCGTCGACGGAAGCGCCGGAGGCGGTGGCGGCGGCGGCCGAGGCAGCGCTGTTGGTGCGGCATCCGGCGCATGTCACGAGGCTGGAGGAGATGGCGGAGTCGCTCGAGACGTCCGTCGACGCGCTCGGGTCCGCGCTCGCTAGTTCCGCGGCCTTGGATCCCTAGCCGCCGGCCGCTGCACGGCTTTGGGATTCCCGCGGCCACGTGTTCTTCGGCCGTCTTGTACAGGCGCCCCACGCTACCTTGAGCTCCTCCTCCGTTCCTGTGTCGGCACCTTCGCTATTGTCGCCGTCGAGGCGCACCGGCGAGCATAGGGGACGAAGAAGAGGAGACAAAAACTCACCGGAGTCGAGGAAGAAGCCCCGCTACCCGGCCGCCGGCGAGCTAACGAGGTCCGCTCCGCCCCGCCTCCTCGCGGGCGAGCTCCGCCCCGCCCGGCCGCCGGCGAGTGTGCGGGTCCGCCCGATTTGCCTCCTCACGACGAGCTCCGCTTAGCCCAGCTGCCATCAAGCGTGTAGGCTTCGACCCCACCTTGCCGCCGGCGAGCGCGCTGCTATTTTCGGTCGCGGTTGCGCGGATGAGTCGCGGCTGTTGGAGACGGCCTGTTTTGAGTCGGATTCTTTTTTACTGTACGCTATGCAATGTATTGAATGGGTCATGTGTTTGCGTACTGATTGTTGGAGATAGTATAAGGTAAAATCATTTCGATCGTGATGGCATCGGTAGGGCTGGCTGGGCGTAGTATCAGTAGGCTACTCGATGGTAATCTCCCCCATTCAGCGTCGGAAAGTATGGGATTTGCAAGTAGGCGCCTGTCGTTTCGTGCGTGGTGGAAGCAGTAGTGAGTGAGCGTGAGTGAGTGACAAGATGGGAAATTATATAATATATGGTGACAGTACACACGTCGATGTTGATACGATGAATATGATTGGTAAAAAGCTAGTGTTATTTATCACAAGAGAATATTTCTACTTTTTGAAACAAAAACAAAAAAGAAGAAGAATAATGGTACGAAGAAAACAAAGGGTACGCCAAAAAGCAAATTGCCTACGAATTGTCATCGCACAAGTTAAAAAAACCCGCAGCCGTTCAATTCGCATCCAAATCGTTGCCGTATCAATTCTGTTGAACTTCCTGATCCGTCATCGTTTGTCTTATCTCCCTTCTACCACTGTTTTACTTTAGTTGTTCCTCCTCACTTTGCTTCCTAGCTAGCCTACTTCCAGCAGTAGTGTCATCCGCCAAATATGTTTATGTTTGACCATATATATCAAATGATACTTAAAGTGGTTCTCCTTACTGGTTGCTTGACAATTAAAGGTGCTTACGTTTGAACAAATTTCTAGGGAACAGTATTCAAATTACATCTCCAAATCAATTTATTATATAATTATATTTTATAATTAATCTAATGATATTTATTTGATATACGGGCTTCGTTTCACCAGTTTTTTTTTTTTTTTTTTTTGAAATGCTATCATTTCGCGGGAACTTCATAAGCTGTGTTGCTCCCTGCATGTGTGGCAACAAACAACGATCAGGAGGCGTGTCGGAGATGGAGGATTTCCTGAAGAAGTTCTTCCCCGGCTTGCTGAAGCGAACGGCGCGAGCCAACAAGGACGTATACTGCATATACAACAACCAGGCGCTGACGGCCTTCACCTCGTCGCTGTACGCGTTCGGCATGGTGGGGACGCTGCTGGCGAGCCGCGTCACCCGGCGGCTCGGGCGCCAGGCCGTCATGCTGATCGGCGGCAGCCTGTTCCTGGCCGGCGCCCTCGTGAACGCCGCCGCGGCCAACGTCGCCATGCTCATCGTCGGGAGGATGCTGCTGGGCCTGGGGCTCGGGTTCTCCGGCCAGGCCACGCCGGTGTACCTCGCGGAGGTGTCCCCGCCGCGCTGGCGCGGCGGCTTCATCTCGGCGTTCCCGCTCTTCATCAGCATCGGGTACCTGGTCGCCAATCTCATCAACTACGGCACGTCGCGGATCCCCGGCTGGGGGTGGCGCCTGTCGCTGGGCCTCGCCGCGGTGCCGGCCGCCGTCATGGTGGCGGGCGCCGCGTTCATCCCGGACACCCCCAGCAGCCTGGTCCTGCGCGGGAGGCACGACGACGCCCGCGCCGCGCTGCAGCGGGTGCGCGGCAAGGGCGCGGACGTGGGCGCCGAGTTCGCGGACATCCTCGCCGCGGCGGAGAGCGACCGGCGGAACGAGGAGGGCGCGTTCCGCCGGATCCTGCGCCGCGAGTACCGGCCCTACCTGGTGATGGCCGTGGCGTTCCCGGTGTTCCTCAACCTCACCGGGGTGGCCGTCACCGCCTTCTTCTCGCCGATCCTGTTCCGCACCGTCGGGTTCGAGAGCGACGCCGCGCTCATGGGCGCCGTCTTCCTGGGCCTCATGAACATCGGCGGCATCCTCGCCTCGGGCTTCGCCATGGACCGCTACGGCCGGAAGCTGCTCTTCGTCATCGGTGGCGCGCTCATGTTCACTTGCCAGGCATACAAATCTACTCTTGATTTGATTCTCATTACATTACACGCACGCAGACACACTTTTCGTTAATGAATTCATGTAAAAAAAGAAAGAAAACAAACTTGCTGCTTCGAATTCATTCACAGGTGGCGATGGCGAGCATCATCGGATCACACCTGGGCAACGGGAGCAAGATGGGCAAGGGGTACGCGGTGACGGTGCTGGTGGTGACGCTCATCTTCTCGGCGAGCTTCAGCTGGTCGTGGGGCGCACTGTACTGGACCATCCCGGGGGAGATATACCCCGTGGAGGTGCGATCGGCGGGGCAGGGCGCGGCGGTGGCGCTCAACCTGGGGCTCAACTTCCTGCAGGCGCAGTTCTTCCTCGCGATGCTGTGCTGCTTCAAGTACGGCACCTTCCTCTTCTACGCGTCGTGGCTGGTGGTCATGACCGCCTTCGCCGTGGCGCTCGTGCCGGAGACCAAGGGCGTGCCGCTCGAGTCCATGGGACACGTCTTCGCGCGCCACTGGTACTGGGGCAGGTTCGTCAAGGACCACCAGAAGTTCACCGGGGAGTCCACCTAGACCTACCTCTTTAGAACGCATGAATTTCGCTGCAATCAGATGAATTTTACAGAAAATTTCAAAACATGCCCTAAGATAATTCGGAAGCAGTAGTAGATTATTATTGATATATAAGTGAAATATATACTATTGTGGTTTGTGATGACTAAAGTGTTGGTTTAGAATGGCTTAAGAAGCTCATCCGTGTAGTAAACTGCGAGACTGGAAATATAATATGTTCGTAGTAGTACATAGGAGAGCCTTCTATCATTTGTTTTTCATCATTAATTTTGTTGTTTGCAAGCTATAAGGATAGGGATCTAATCTAAATAGCAAATTGCACTGGCACATCGTAACCGCGAGTTGAGGATGGAATTCCTTGACTGTCTGCATGCTGTAACCTCTGGCAGATGCACAGCAGATCCCATGTACTCTAATGGGGCCTTCACCCAGAGCGCTATGCTCTGTGCACATACCAACGCTAATGGGGCCTCACCGCCTCAATCAATGAACAACAACATTGAGCCTGCGTAAACCCATGCGGACTTTCTCCGACCCAGATAAAATCAACTGACCTATCTTAAGTCAAAGCATTTTAAATGTAATTAAAATTATATAAAGATATGTATACAATTTTAAATTATATATATAAGAGTAACCATATTTATGATACCAAATTTATATCACTAGATACATTATGAAATATATTTGGTGTCATAGATATTGCCATCCTTTTCTATAAAGTTGATAAAATAAATAAAAAAAATTACCTTACGGTGATTCTAGAAATTGATTTAATTTGGGAAGAGTAGAGCAATATTTACTTATTTTCCCATAGTAACATTCCAATCCAAAACAAAAAAAAATATATATTCTTCTTATGGTTTTTTGGGCACAGTTTCCATTCAAGAAACTGGGCGGGCACTTGCCTCATTTTTTTTTCTTCGTCTAATAAAATGCGGCAAAACTTTTATCGTCTTTTCAAAAAAAGAATAACTTGTTCCTAACAAAAACATTTTGCTAAGGGAAAGTATAATAGACTCGGTGATTTCCGACGTTTCAAATGTCATGGCCCAAATCTTTTTCCACATACGACCATATGAGCAAGAAAAAACTTTATATTACCAGTGACAACCCTTCATCGTTACGGCATTCAAAATTTGTTGTTATTTTGTCTGCCATAGTAGTGGAAATCCATTGTATAGATTTTCATTGTTCTAGTACAGAAGTTGGGTGTGGGTACTAAATCATACCCTCGGATATTTATAGGGTTTAGAAATGTTAGGTCTATCACTCTTCTTTAGGCCAGTCTCAGTGGTAAATTTTATTGGCATTGAATTTCATGACTCATGAAGAGATAGTAATCATATCAAGAGAACTCATTTCTTCTCTCTTCTTAAATACACTGTCATATCATCGAATATAACTATGTGACAACATACTTAATGGAAGTAAAACTCAATTAAAACTACCACGGAGACTGACTTTACCTAACCAAGTATTCTGCACGCTCAATTGCCAAACAACATGCCTGGTACCTACTCTCTCAGTCCTAAAACATGATGATTGTGGTTTCAAAAAAAACATGATGATTGTTAAGTTATTCCCGAGTAAAAGAACAATTAAATAAAAGTGATTTCGCTTTATGTCGATGGTGTTCGTCAGTAGGAAAAAGGTCAAAAAAAAGAGTCAAGAGAAACCTTCAATGATACGGTAGCCGAAAACTGGTGGTCCGTTGTGGCCGAGTTAAGCGAATTGAGCTCCCGCGCACGCGCTCCAGGCGGCAGGATAATTTCTGCCGAGAGTGCCGGCGAGCCCGAGGCTAACGCCACACGCGCACACTAAGATCAGAATTTACCAGCAAACACTAGAATTATACCACACTTTACTCTGGTGTTTGTTAGTATCTCGCTCGATCATTTTCCCTAGAGGCAGTTCACCTGAACCTCCTGCTTGGCATCCCTGACGAACCTCCTCCAGTACCAGTGCCCCGCCCAGACGGAGCGCATGGCCTCCAGCGGCACGCCCTTGGTCTCCGGCAGGAACGCGGCGATGAAGGCCGTCATGACGAGGACGCACCCGGCGTAGAAGAGGAAGATGCCGTGCTTCATGGCGCAGAGCAGGGAGACGAACACCTGCGTCTGCGCGAAGGAGAGGCAGAGCGCGATGGACACCGTCAGCGCCTGCGCCGCCGACCTGATCTCCACGGGGTAGATCTCGCTCGGCACCACCCACTTGAGCGGCCCCCACGACACGCCGAAGCTGAATGTGTACAGGCACATGAGCACCAGCACCGCCACCGCGTAGTCCCGCGGCATCGTCGCCGCGTCGTGCTCGCCGAGATGGCCCGCCAGGATGCACGACATGGCCAGCTTAATTTTAATTTTGACAAGTGAAATTGTGAAAAGAAAGTAAGAAATTTCTCAGCTCAACAGTATGCAGTATTACCTGACAAATCATCATTGCTGCGCCACCGGCGAGGAACAAGAACCTGCGGCCGGCGCGGTCGATGACCAAGGAGGAGAGCAACGACGAGGCCAGGTTGACGAGGCTAAGGATCACGGATCCAAGTATCGCCTTCTGGCTACTGAACCCGACGGTCCGGAACAGCACCGGCGAGAAGACGGCCATGACGATGACGCCGGTGAGGTCGAAGAAGGAGGGGATGGCCACCACCATCACCAGGTAGTGGCGGCCGTACCCGCTGCCGCCGCGCACGAGCCTCGCGTACGCGCCCTCGTCGTTCCGCCGCGCGTGCTCCACGGCGCGGACGATGTCCTTGAGCTCCGCCTCGGTCTCCGCGCCGGGGCCACGGAGCCGCCGCAGCGAGGCCCGGGCGCCGTCGGCGTCGCCGCGCAGGACGAGGCTGCTGGGGGTGTCCGGGACGAGCAGGGCACCCAGGACGACGACGGCGGCCGGGACGGCGGCGAGGCCGAGCGACACGCGCCAGCCCCAGCCCGGGACGCGGTCGGCGAAGTAGTTGGTGACGGTGGCGGCCAGCGCGCCCAGCACCTGGAAGACGCTGTACGCCGCGGTGAACGCGCCGCGCCACCGCGCCGGCGACGCCTCGGCGAGGTACAGCGGAGCGGCCTGCGTGGTGAACCCGACCCCGAAGCCCAGCAGCATCCGCCCGACGATGAGCATGGCCACGTTGGCGGCGCCGGCGTTGATCGCGGAGCCTACGAGGAACAGGACGCCGCCGATCAGCATGACGGCGGACCGGCCCACCGTCCTCGTCACGCGGCTCGCCACCAGCGACGACAGCATCGCGGCGATGTACAGCGACGAGGTGAACGCCGTGAGCCGCTGGTCGTCGTATCTGCAGTACGCGTCGTGCGTCGCGCCCTTGCTCCCGCTCGACACTTCCGGGAAGAACTTCACCAGGAACGACTCCATTTGCGTCACGCCACCTTTCGAGTACAGCAGAGCGTGTGCAACAGTTATTTTGATGATCGAAAAGTTTTATATAAGATAATGCAAAAAAAATCATAGAAGAAATAAAAAAAAAGGGTAAATGGCTTATTGCGATGATTACGAAGAACCTTTTTAGTGTGATTACAAACGCCATTTGAGTGAGATATTAGTATTTTTATTTATTACTTCTGGTTACGTTTTACTCGACTCCTCTCACTTTTCGAAAAGTCAAAGGCTTTTTACCTGTGACCAAATATATATAAAAATATTAATATTTATAATATATAATTAGTATCATTAGATAGATCTTTGAATATAGTTGTATGCATTTTTTACAAACTCAGTTAAAGTTGAGAAAGTTGACCAACACGTATTTCATAGTGACATTTATTTTGGGACGGAGGGGTATATGTTTGCAAATGTTTAAAGAAAAAGAAGATCATTCTCTATAGTATCCGGCAAATTGACCAATTTTGCGCTAAATCTGTTAGGTACCACAATACTCTCTTCGTTTCGAAATAGACGTCATTCTCATTTCCCGAGAAGTCAAATACCTTTTAATTTTGACCATATATATATATATATATATATATATATATATATATATATATATATATATATATATATATATATATATAACACATAGTTCATTAGTCCTCACTAAAAAGAAATAAATGTATTGATATCCCACTGCATGAGATTCGAACCTAACTACCTAAGACCTCATGCATAGCCTCGCACGTGACTTACTACCTCACCTATACAACACATGTGACTATAGACATGATATTTTGCTTTTGAACCAACCCGTAGAGGATCCTTTAGTCCTGATTGGTATACATTTAGTCCCAGTTGATGTGATCAACTGGACTATATATTTTTAGTCCCGGACACATAAAAAAATACCAAAACTAAAGCCAAAACCTAATGCGGATCAAGAGTCTTTTCTGTACTAGTGCATATTTATCTAGAGATATAAATATTACACGTGTTTTTTTTATAAACCTAGTCAGCAATAAAAAGTTTTACCTGCACATATTCTATAATAGCTTTTATTTTGAAATTGAGGAGCACGTATAAATCCCTAAAGATATATTTGCAGCGGGATCTTATTAGCATAACTGCACGAAATGCAAGATACCCCTTCTCTCTGATGGGGATCCTATTTGGTTGACTCTTCTTATTGTACAATAATTGCTGAAAAATCTCTGGGCAAGGGGGTATTGGCCAAAAAAGTAAGATCTTAGGCCAGTCTCAATGGAGTTTCATCAAGGTTTCATGGACATTAATTAGACTAATGTGGCACCGTATTAATGAAGAGAGATGATAAGAGTTTTATGGGAGTAGAGAGAGGATGAAACTCTTCTGCACTGTTTTCAAAAATCTAGATGTATTAAAAACTGTGAGATGAAATCCCGATTGAGACTGGTCTTATGATATGATACTTAACTTAAAGAACAAATTAAGCCATATGTGCTAGTCGCCTAATCCCTTTTCTTCACAGCTAGCTAGGTCGGCGAGAAGCATATATGCTTCTCTCACTTTATCTCCAAGAAAGATAGAATATATTCTATTATTCTCTCCCACTCCAAGGTGATCTCATGCATATCTCGAAACACATACTCCTATTTATATAAACTCCCCACATCTCTTAGGCATGTAGATCGACCGTACAAGGACATTTAGCGTGCCGTCGTGTTGCGTCGATTCAGCGCAGGATGTGCCAGAACAGGTAACTTAACCGACCTCTAGATAACACAGATGATAGGAAGTGTCTGCTTAAAGGTCAAAGCCGAGCCGACTCTCTTGTTTGGGAAAATAATTTCAAGATTCGGCTTCCAAATTAACAAAGGATCGGGTTAATTAAACTCTGTATGAGGAGGATATAATAATTCTGTATCCTGATAAACTGCTGCAAGAGGACAGCTTAGAGCTAGCCTTAGAAAAGATGGAGTCCGGGCTGAGGCGAGCAACGCATGCGGGCATCCAAAATCCAGAGTCCAAACGCTAGATCGCAGCCAGAGAAACTGCCGCCGGCCTGTTGCTTTCGCTGGAAGTCTGGAACGGGACGGCGAAAGCCGCACCGCACTCAGCAGGTACACTGAGCTTGCAGCGCAGGGAGCCAGGGATGAATGCAGGAACACTGAGCTTGCACCGCGACCGCGACTCCGCGAGCGAGCGGTCGTCGATCGGTCAGTGATGACTCAGGCATGCGCACACACACACGTGACATCTAAGACTCGCGCACCTGAGACTCCAATGTCGTAGCCGAAGATGAGGCCGCAGGAGGCGGCCATGAGGCAGGTGACCACGACGGCCACCGTGACGCCTCCGCCGTAGTCGAAGTCGTCGCGCGCGTGGCCGCCCTCCGCCCCGGCGAGCCCGCCTCCGGCCATCGGTGGGCAGGGCAGGCCACTTCAATTCTTCTCTTTCCTCTTTGGCTGGGCGCCGGCGAGAGCTCGTCGGCGTCCCAACGAGTAGTATGTTGTGCGCTCTCTGGATTCTGTGGCCTGTGGGCGTGTGTGTGCCGTGGAGACTGGAGACTTTTATTTTGGCTGCAAGGCAACAACTGCGCCTCCTCCATCTCTAGACACGCACGGCGGCCGTACGAGGTTCTCACCGCAATCCGCAAAACGCCCGGGTTCGGTGCACATTACGGCCATGAGCCAATGATATGGATACGGATTCTCTACTACGGAGTACGTACATTGCTTTCTGGACGTCGGTCGTGGAGTGGAGTGCAGCAGTAGATAAGTGGGGTGCACAGCACATCATATATAGGTGCGGGGAAAGCGACAATGCTAATCAATTAAGCATAGCTGAGCGATATCGTAGGTGCTCAGTCAGTTGGTACCCGATGCGTGCTTTACTTTGTCACGACTAAAATTTCAACCGCTAGAGTTCTAGCAGGGCTTCTGGCGATGGCTTTCCACCGCTGCCGGAGAAGCAGCACGTGTCGTCCATGATATTGGAGGATGTTTATGGGCTTGGGGTTTAGAGGTCGCTTTATGCTTGCGAAGCTTCCTCCTCTCCTCTCCTCCCTCCCCCGCTCTTCACAGTCGGTGGACAATCATCTTCTCCTCCATGACGCCCCCTTCCTCACGCATCCACTTGTCGCCCCACCGCCCGCCGTCCTGCCGTGACAAATGACTATAAATTTAGTAGTAATGTATTTTAACAAGTTCGTTCTTCATTATTGGATAGCCTCCGCCGCTTTCTATATCACTAAAATATGAAGTCCTGTTTTACAGTCTGTTGGATTACTATTATATTTTTTTCCTCAGATCTATTTTACAGGGTAGTGAAATCGTTAAATTTAGCTAATCTTTTTGGCTAATTTCATGGAGATGCTCTAAGTTGTAAGTATTTTGGACCAAATACCAAGCTTCCAAACAGGAACTAATGGCTTTGGCTTTTCATCTAGTATATAGAGATAGAGAAAAGTACGTATATATTTGTAACAAACACCGAAGATATTTATAGCCACATAAATCACCTGATAAGCCTCCAGTGGAATCGTCCACGGACGGCACAACCGCCAATCATTTGAGCTTACGCTGTTAAACTTATAAAATTCATTTACAAGCAATTAACTTGGTTGTCCTGCCTGGCACTGGCGTCATCCTTGACGAACCTCCTCCAGTACCAATGCCGCGCCCACACGGACTGCATGGCCTCCAGCGGCACGCCTTTGGTCTCCGGCAGGAACATGACGACGAAGACGGTCATGGCCAGGAGCCAGGCGGCGTAGAACAGGAAGACGGCTTACTAACACCTGCAGCTCCACGAAGGAGATGCAGAGCGTGATGGAGACCAACGACGACGAACAGAGATCTGCGTCCAACGCGGTCCATGACGACGGAGGACAGCAGCATCGAGGCCAGATTGGTCATGCTGTTGATCACGGAGCCAAGGATCGCCTTCTGGCTGCTGAACCCAACCGTCCGGAACAGCACCGGCGAGAAGACGGCGATGACGATCATGCCGGTGAACTCGTAGAACACGGGTATGGCCACCCCTATCGCCAGGTAGTGCCGGTACTCCCTGCTGAACAGCCGCCGGAACGCGCCGTCGTCGTTCCGGCGCGCCACGTCCACGGCGCGGACGATGTCCTTGAACTCGGCGTCGACGTCGCCGTCGCCGTCGTCCCCGCGGATGCGCCGCAGCGCGGCACGAGCCTGGTCGTGCTGGCCTCGCATGACCAGGCTGACGGGCGTGTCCGAGACGAAGAAGGCCCCCACGACGATGGCGGCGCCGGGCACGGCCGCCGCGCCCAGCGAGACGCGCCATCCCTGTTGGATTGATCTCCCACTAACCTTAGGCCCAACGGCCTATGGGCCTTGTTCTCGCGCCCTGATCGGGGGCGCCCAACCCTACATGGTTGGTGGGCCCCCGTCGCACAGCACTATATAGGAAAGGTGGGGGCCGGGGCACACGGTACGAGGTTCACCGCGCCGCCATTCACCCCATCGACATCCTAACCCTAATCCGATCCGAGAGGGGCGCTGCCAGCAGCGGGAAGCACCACCGACGCCAGCAACGCCACTCCAACCCTGCCGTCGACGACCGCGACTACACCGACGCCATGACACCGCCCGCTGACGACAACAACGCCGGCGCCTCGGGGACAGCACCACCGACTCCGACTGCGCCTGCACCGGCTGCTGCTAGTGACGGTCTACACCTCTACTCCTTCTCCCTACCTTTCTTCTCTAGTAGTGTTGTATAGGACTCGAGATCTACACTGCTGTATTTGTTCTATGTATGAAATGCATCCCGATCTGACGAATAAATAATGAATCGATTCTATCAATGGTATCAGAGCGAGGTTGCGAATAGATTGAGATCGGGAAGTAAGAACGAAGCAACCGATTCAAATCGGGAAGAACGAAACCCTAACCCTAACATGACCGACACAGATCGAGAAGAACGAAACCCTAACATGAACATGCGGGCCTACCTGGGTCCGTCCCCATCACCGCCGGTCGTCTTGCACGCCGGGCGAAAAGAGGAACGAACCGCCGCTCGTCGGCGGGCTTCACCACGGCGCGTGCACTAGTGAACAGGGCACCACCGAGACACCACTCGACGGGGCCGCGCGCGGTCGCGACCGCACGCGCGCTCCGGCAAGGGGAGCCACGATGGCGCCAGCTCTTTCTCCTCTCTGGTGGCCTCGCGCCACCATCGGCCACCGCCGCTCTGCTGCGAGACAGAATGTAACGTCCCGCCTCCCCGAGGCCAGGCCCGCTTACATTTGGCAGCTTAACTAGGATATAGACTGCCCTCACAGACCAACACCAGTCTTTTCTGCGCACTTTGTCCTCACTCATGCGCACCCGGGAAGAACTTCCCGGTCGGTCACCCATCGCTCCAGGGCCAAGCTCGCTTAACCTCGGAGTTCTTTGCAGATGGGCTTCCGGAAAAGAAGTTGCAACTTGTTGGTATGAGTATCCTATCAATCCTATTAAGCCCTGGGCCGGGATGTTACATCCTCACCCTCTTAAGAGATCGACGTCCTCGTCGATCAATCCCAAGCCAGGAACGTCCCCCTCTTGGCCACGTCCGTGTGTCCAGTGCCAGCGCATGTGCCATGCTGTGTGACCACGCCGGATCCACACCAGCCATGCGCACCATGCCTGCGCAACTGCGACACACGCGCCCGTGAAACCGTAAGGGTCGGCTCTGATACCATTCTGTAACGTCCCGCCTCCCCGAGGCCAGGCCCGCTTACATTTGGCAGCTTAACTAGGATATAGACTGCCCTCACAGACCAACACCAGTCTTTTCTGCGCACTTTGTCCTCACTCATGCGCACCCGGGAAGAACTTCCCGGTCGGTCACCCATCGCTCCAGGGCCAAGCTCGCTTAACCTCGGAGTTCTTTGCAGATGGGCTTCCGGAAAAGAAGTTGCAACTTGTTGGTATGAGTATCCTATCAATCCTATTAAGCCCTGGGCCGGGATGTTACACAGAACAAGCACTGCGTGCGGCTGGTAGAGAGAGAGAGAAGAGAGAGAAAGAAATGGACAAGCCGGCAGCCGAGCTCTTCCGTGCCGGCCGCCGTTGTCTGAGGAAAGAGAAAGGTTGACAATGAAATGAGTTAGGGTTCGGGGCGTTTTCGTTCGGCCGGGTTTTGTTCACCCGAAACGCGTGCGTGACCGTTGGATGGAAATCGACGGCCGCGATTGATCGCTGACCGAACGGGCCACATTGAGCCCAGGCGGGGGAGTGAATTCCCGGCCCAGGCCCAGGTTGCGGCCTGAGCGCGGAGAGGGCCTCCAGCGCGCGTGTGTGCGGCCGGTTGGACCGGGCCGTTTGCTGCTGATGGGCCAAATTCGGCCGATTACACAGTGGCAATCATTTTTTTTTCTTTATCTAATTTCCAGAAGCTGTTTTATTATATATATGAATTGTTTTGAATATGAATTTTGAACTTTTGGACCTCTGTAAATTTTGAACCAACGAGATAAATTTGCAGAGATTAGAGAATCGTAATGTTTTGCTTTTGGAAATTAGATAAATTTGATGAGAATTTCATGTTTCCGCTGCGAATTATTGATGATGATTTTCATTATTAAATTCGAACCAACGGGAGAATTTAATTTTGGAAAAATGAATGAATGATTTTGATGGTATTATAATGTTGTTATTTTCTGACCAACGTTGTTAATAGCAATGTTATAATTTTTTTATCCATGAGGAATTATGCATTGATTTTATTTCTGTCCAACGGTGATCTAAAATTTATGCATTGGTGAATATGTATATTTTAATATTGTTTCTCACTTACTCCGGTGTGATTTCAGGAATCAAATGCAATGTGAACATCGGTAATATTCCGCTGCTGAATGGGAATAACTACCGTCAGTGGCGGGATAAGTATGAACTGGAACTTGGCTTGAATGAGATTGATTATGCCATTCTCTCACCGTGTCCTGTTGAACCAGAGGAACCGGTGAGAGGTGCAGATGAAACTGAAGCTGAGTTCAATGCCCGAAAGGATGATCATGCTGAGATAAGAATGAAATATGATCTTGAGCATAGGCGATGGACTCAGTCCAACCGCAAGTGCTTGTTGGTGGCGAAAGCCACCATAGAAGAACATTTGGCAAGTTCAATCCCTGAATGTGCCACTGCCACAGAATACCTTAACCATGTCAAGAATCTGTTCACTGGGTCTACCAAGGCCAAAGCAAGTGCACTAATGAAGAAGCTTCTCACTGAGAAGTATACTGGTGGTGGCATTAGAGAGCACATTTGTAAGATGAACTCTACGGCAAACAAGCTTAAGGAGATGAAGCTGAAGGAGGATGACCTCCTGATTCATTTGATCTTTGCTTCTTTGCCAAAAGAATATGAACATTTCATTTTGAACTACAACATCCAGCCTGAGAAGTGGAACTTAGAAACTCTCATGGCTATGTGTGCTCAAGAAGAGGAGAGACTGAAGTCCCTACAGGGTGACACTGCTCACTTTGTGAAGGACAACAAGAGAAAGAACTTTGGTGGTAAGAATTCCAAACCACAAGGGAAACCTCAGTGGGATAAGTCCTCTTCCTCCAAACAACAGGGAAAGAAGCCCCAGAACTCAGAAAATCAGCAGAATCCGCAGAACAATCAGTATGGCTCAGCTGAAATTGATCAGTGCAAGTACTGCTTCAAGAGAGGGCACTACAAGAGAGATTGCCCAGATTTCCTGAAGTCTCTGCTAAAGAGAGGTGAGGAATTTATTACATTTGTAGACGAATCCCTGTATTTATGTTATGAAAAATCCACTTGGAGGGTTGATTCTGGAGCAACTACTCATGTTATGAATTCTTTACAGGGATTAAGTGGTACGAGAACCTTGCAAAGAGGAGAAAGAACGATTAAAGTTGCAAATGGAGTACAAGCCAATGTTGAAGCCATTGGAGATTTCCTTTTAGAATTGAATAATGGTTTTGTACTTAGACTTAAAGAAGTACTTTATGTTCCCTCTTTGCGTAGAAATTTAATAAGTGTTTCGAAACTTGATGATGATGGTATTGCTTGCCATTTTGGTGATGGCAAGTGTAAGATTTTTGTTAATAATAAATGTGTTGGTCTTGCCTTCCGACAAGACAAGCTTTATTTATTATCTCTCTCTGAGAATGTGAATGATATATGTGATATGAATGTGAATGTTTCCCCATCTACGAATGTAAGTAAGAAGCGGAAGAGAATTAAAAATAACTCTTCGAAATTATGGCATTGTCGATTGGGCCATATTTCGAGGGGGAGAATAGAACGATTAGTTAAAGAATCAATTCTTCCGCACTTAGAATTTTCTGATTTAGAACAATGTATTGATTGTATCAAAGGAAAATATGTTAAGAAAATTAAGAAAGATGCCAAACGAAGCGCGGGAATTTTATAAATAATCCACACCGATATATGTGGCCCTTTTCCTGTGAAAAGCGTGGATGGTTATGACTCGTTTATAACATTCACAGATGACTACTCTCGTTATGGCTACATTTATCCAATCAAAGAAAGATCGGAAGCATTGGATAAATTCAAGATATTTAAAGCTGAGGTTGAAAACCAGCACAATAAGAAAATAAAGTTAGTACGATCCGACCGAGGTGGAGAGTACTACGGGCGACATACCCCTTATGGCCAAGTTCCTGGACCTTTTGCAAGGTTTCTACAGGAAAATGGCATAGTTGCTCAGTACTCCACACTGGGGAAGCCTCAGCAGAATGGAGTGGCTGAAAGACAAAACCGTACCTTAATGGATATGGTAAGAAGCATGATTAGTTACTCCACATTACCGATTAGTTTGTGGATGGAGGCGCTGAAAACCGCCATTCACATACTTAATCGTGTACCAAGCAAATCGGTGCCTAAAACACCATATGAACTATGGACAGGAAGAGAACCCTCACTTAACCATCTGCGTGTGTAGGGCTGTCCAGCTGAGGCAAAAGTTTTTAACCCGAACATAGGAAAGTTAGACTCCAAGACAGTCAGCTGCCATTTTATTGGCTATCCAGAAAAATCAAAAGGGTATCGCTTCTATTGTCCTGACAGACATACGAAGATTACAGAAACAAGACACGCTGTCTTCTTGGAGGATAACATGGTAAGGGGGAGCAAGGTAGCAAGAGAAATCAATCTAGAGGAGAAGCGGGTATTTGTGCTCACTCCGATGGATGAAGAACCATTTTTTGAGCTACCTGTTGCTGCTGTTGGTACATTGACAGTGCAAGCCACCAGTGTGCCAACACCTTTTGCTAGTTCTCACATGGCGACAATGAATGAACAAGAGGAACCTATTCCCCAGAATCCTATAGAACCAAATGTCGCTCATGAGGAAGAACAACCACAGCCCATTGTGGAACAAGCGCTAGAGGCCCCAAGAAGGTCTCAAAGAATAAGAAGATCAGCTATTTCTGATGATTATGAAGTTTATGAAACAGAAGAATATCGTATGGAGGATGATCCCACCTCATATGAAGAAGCCATGAAAAGCTGCTATTCATCCAAGTGGCTTAAGGCCATGGAAGATGAAATGAAGTTAATGAGTGCCAATAAAGTTTGGGACTTAGAAAACATTCCCAAAGGGGCCAAAACATTAGGCTGCAAATGAGTCTATAAGACGAAGTATGACTCCCAAGGGAAAATAGAAAGATTTAAAGCCCGACTTGTGGCGAAAGGCTTTACGCAAAGAGAAGGGATTGATTATAATGAGACCTTTTCTCCAGTCTCATGTAAGGATTCCTTCATAATTATAATGGCGCTTGTAGCTCACTATGATTTGGAGTTGCATCAAATGGATGTAAAGACGGCATTCCTTAACGGGGATCTGGAGGAAAATGTTTATATGGCGCAACCGAAAGGTTTCGCCGTAAAAGGAAAAGAAAATATGGGATGCCGCCTGAAGAAATCAATCTACGGATTAAAACAAGCTTCTCGACAGTGGTACTTGAAGTTTGATAGAACAATAAGAGGTTTCGGGTTTAAAGAAAATGTTGAGGACAATTGCGTTTATGCGAAGTTTAAGAATGGAAAGTACATATTTTTGGTCCTGTACGTGGATGATATACTACTTGTAAGTAATGATATGAATCTATTGATGGAAACGAAGAAATTCTTGTCCTCAAATTTTGATATGAAAGATCTTGGTGAGGCCTCGTTCGTTTTGGGAATAGAGATCCACCGAGATAGAAGAAAAGGGGTTCTAGGATTATCGCAAAAGGCGTACATAGAAAAGGTTCTGAAAAAATTCAGTATGCATGCGTGCAGTCCCTCACCTGCTCGTATAGTCAAGGGCGATGTATATGGGGAACACCAGTGTCCCGAGAATGAATATGAAATTGATCGAATGAAAGCGGTACCGTATGCTTCAGCAGTTGGAAGTTTACAATATGCTCAAGTGTGCACACGCCCTGACTTAGCTTTTGTAACCGGGTTACTTGGCAGATATCAAAAGAATCCAGGATATGAACATTGGAAGTTAGTGAAGAAAGTCCTGCGTTATTTGCAGGATACGAAAGGCCTCATGCTAACATATAGAAGAACTGATTCCCTGCAGATAGAGGGGTATTCAGATTCTGATTTTACGGGAGACGAAAGAAAATCCACGTCAGGATACATATTTACTCTCGCAGGAGGGGCTATATCGTGGAAAAGCTCCAAACAAACTGTGACTACATCCTCAACAATGTACGCCGAGTTTGTAGCATGCTATGAGGCAACAGGGCAGGTGAATTGGCTAAAGAAATTCATACCCGGATTGAAAGTGATTGATAAAATAAATGAACCAATGAAGCTGTATTGTGATAACAATCCAGCGGTAGAATATGCTCACAACAATAGGTCAAGTGGTGCTGCCAAATACATTGACATAAAGTACTATATTGTGAAAGATAAAGTTCGGGATCATGTCATAAATCTTGAGCATATAAGTACATAAAGAATGCTTGCGGATCCGCTCACAAAAGGCTTGCCACCCAACGTGTTCAGAGAGCACGTAGCCGGCATGGGTTTAAAGCAAAGCCTATGATTCCGAACAAACAAAGAGCCCAAAGAGAATTTCATTCCAAAATGGAGAAATGTGTTGTGGCTGTTGGTCCAACGGCACAAATTGCTGTGACGATGAGACAGTTCGATGCATTAATCTATGATGGAATAGGATAAAGTAAGAAAACCATGAAATGAAAGTTTAAGTAAGAAATTAAAGAACTAAAAAATAATGAGAGATCAAAGGGGAGAATGTTGGATTGATCTCCCACTAACCTTAGGCCCAACGGCCTATGGGCCTTATTCTCGCGCCCTGATCTGGGGCGCCCAACCCTACATGGTTGGTAGGCCCCCCGTCGCACAGCGCTATATAGGAAAGGTGGGGGCCGGGGCACACGGTACGAGGTTCACCGCGCCGCCATTCACCCCACCGACATCCTAACCCTAATCCGATCCGAGAGGGGCGCTGCCAGCAATGGGAAGCACCACCGACGCCAGCAACGCCACTCCAACCCTGCCGTCGACGCCCGCGACTACACCGACGCCATGACACCGCCCGCTGACGACAACAACGCCGGCGCCTCGGGGACAGCACCACCGACTCCGACTGCGCCTGCACCGGCTGCTGCTAGTGACGGTCTACACCTCTACTCCTTCTCCCTACCTTTCTTCTCTAGTAGTGTTGTATAGCACTCGAGATCTACACTGCTGTATTTGTTCTATGTATGAAATGCATCCCGATCTGACGAATAAATAATGAATCGATTCTATCAATCCCCAGCCGGAGATGCGGTTGGTGAAGTAGTTGGTGACGGTCGCCGCCAGCACGCCGACGACGACGAAGGCGTTGTAGGCCGACGTGAACGCGCCGCGCCACCTCGCCTGCGCCGTCTCGGATAGGTACAAGGGCGCGGCCTGCAGGGTGAAGCCGAGGCCGAGGCCCAGCAGCATCCGGCCGACGATGAGCATGGCGACGTCCGCGGTGGCGGCGTTGACGACGGAGCCGGCGAGGAACAGCGCGCCGCCGACGAGCATGACGCGCTGGCGGCCCACCCTCCGCGTCACGCGGCTCGCCACCAGCGAGGACAGCGCGGCGGCGATCCACAGCGACGACGTGAAGGCGGTCAGCCACTGGTTATCGTACTAGCAGTAGGCGTCCACCTTCGCGCTCTTCCTCCCGTCGATCACGTCCGGGAAGAACTTGCCCAGGAACGAATCCATTTGAGTCACGCCACCTGGATTAATAACGAGCAAACATTTTGTTGTACTTGGAGTAGGTGTGTGTGCAATGTGTGTGAGCTCTAAATCAGGTGGCGGCGGAGTAGGCACCTGAGACGCCGGAGTCGTAGCCAAAGATGAGGCCGCAGGAGGCAGCCATGAGGCTGGTCACCACGACGGAGAACGTCACGACAGCGCCGTAGTCCCGCACAGCGGCGGACGACGATCCTCCTCCGGCCATTGATGAATGTTCTCAAGGCTCCGTGTGCGAGTAGCGAAGCTCTGTCAGAAGACGCGCTAGTGAGAAGGCCACCACCGCTGCACCGCTTATAATAGCTCACCGCGGTGTTTATAATCTTTCCTTGGAATTGGTTTTCGTGTTCCGAGCTGCTGGAACGAACACAAGGCGTTGAATAGCGCAGGTCTATGTTTATGTATTTCCACGGTACCATACAGAGCATGCAATTAAACTACACCTTTGCACTTGATCACCAACCGATTGTTGTGCAACATACTGCTACATGGCAGACTACAAATGCTGGCAGAAAAGTCAAAAGTCAAACGTCCAAAGAAATAGCTTATGATCGACAGAGCATCCAATGAAACTACACCTTTTTCTTCAACGAAAGACGAATGATATTATAGGATAGTTTGGACACATCAATATTATTATAAACACTCTGAATGATAAAAAATACCCACGTTGTGAATAGCACACCTCAAAACTAATCTGTTTGAAACTTTACAGTGAGAATGACCAGGCAAACACTCGGCAACTGGTTTGAGAACAAATGCTCAACGAACGACAGTTAACATTCCTGTAGGCGGAATTAAGGAACTTTTTCTTTGTCTTCTTTCTACCACCGAAGAATGAGGAAGATCGATCTGCAACTTATTCTCTCTAGTCGTTTATTATGGCCAGATCTAACCACAACAAACAGAGAAGAGACCGGATAAAATTATTTCATGGCGACGACATCATCTCCGTCTCGATGCCGCCGCCCGAAAACAAAAGTCTCCATGTCACCATGTTGATGAATATGCTGACGCTGAAATTACCGCCCTCATCTTAAACGAAACAGCCATGAAGAACACGATTCCACCCTTTCACTTCACCGTCATCGGAGAGAAGGAGATAAAACTCCGGTACCAAAAACTTTGACATGAAGAGACACTAACCCTAATGAATCGATTAATTAGGAAAAAAATTATAAAAAATAATGAATCCCCACTTCCTTCAGCCTCGGGTGAGATGCCGGAAGAAAAGGAAGGAGGATCAGTTGTGGTGGACGGAGAAAGACGGCGGCAACGGCGGCGGCGACGGCGGCGATAGCGCTAGGGCTGAGACCCCCGCAGTATGGTATGCATTTAAACTACACCTTTGCACCGGATCACCAACCGATTGTTGTGCGACATACTCCTAACATGGCAGACTACAAATGCTGGCAGAAAAGTCAAAAGTCAAACGTCCAAAGAAATATCCTATGATCGAAAATTATGAGAAATGTATCTCCACGTTAAAATTTGTTACGATCCGACTACTGTCAGCAGCAAGGTAGGAAGAAAGGCAGGGAAGAGCAAGCATAAGTTGAGGATCAGACGAGTTCTTCTTGCAGGCGAATGCAAGTATCTGTTACAAGTAATCTCATGATGATCCCCCACGCACGCCTAGCCTATGACATATACGATCGTCGCGGCGCACGTTGCTTGTCACCGGTCCCATGCTCAAGCCATCGTCCAGTTGGCGCCAGAGATGCGCGGGTTCGGCCTCCTGGGCCTAACGGACCTCCTGGTAACTGGGCCGTCGACTTCACTTGCAGTTGCCGGACGGGGAATAGTTATAGCAGCTGAAGATGTTAGTATGCGCCGTAACATCCTCCCCCTTGCGCGCGAGGGAACTCCAGAGTCCAGACGGTTCCAGATGGTTTTCGTGTTCGGAACTGCTGGAACAAACAAACACAAGGCGTTGAATGTCTACAACTAAAAGCCCGGCTGATATCGGTTCAAGCACACCCCCCCCCCCCCCCCCCCCCCCCCCCCCCCCCCCCCCCCGGCTTTGGCTCCCACCCCGCACGCCGCAAAACCGCCGCGCCGCGCGACGAAGCCCGACGAGGAAGCCGCAACAGTCGCCCCACCGCGCCGCGACGACGAGCCGCTGCCCCGCCTCCACTTCGCCGCGGTGACCGCCACCACCGCGTCGTCCGGCGGTCATCTTATCCCCGATCTAGGTGAGTCCCATCAGCTACCTCTCCCCCACGCCGCCGCTACACCCTATCCGGTTTGCCTCCTCAACGCACTTCGCCGTTCAACACCGCGACGCGATCCGCCCCTCCCTCGCTTTGCTCAAGCGATGCGACGTCCGGAGCCAGGCTGACAGCGCGCAAGATGCTGTAGGCACGGAGCCCCTGCGTGGGCAGGCCGCATCGCCGCAGCGAGGGCGCCGGCGCACGCAACACCCCATGGACGGAGCCCTGCCCCTTCAACACCTAGGGATTTGATCTGACTCGCCTCTTGCTGAATCACTGCAGGACGACGACAGCACCAACCTCCTGCTGGCTGGATTACGAAGGATCTTCAGTACCATCAAGGTGAGTTTGTCTCTATTGCAATGCAGCTTTGTGTTACTCTGGGTGCAGGATTTGCTGCTGTATCTGTGATCAACACCAAATGTGGATGCATTATCCTAATTATTGTTCTTAACGATATTATGCAGGAGTATTTACAAATAAAAAATGATCATGTTCGCATTGTCAGAGTATTATGCCTCCTAACTTCGATCCTTTACCCGCGCATGTTCTCAGTTCTGTGTGCTTTTGCACTGAATGTTCATGGCATTAGTGGCATGCTGATGTTGCAATTCAAAATACCTTACCATGTGGCAACAGCGGGCAGCAGCCTCAAAAAAAGGAGAATAAAGATTTCCTATATTCTAACATTTAATTCAGTTATCAATCTAATCCAAATCTTTCTCCCACCCCTTCAACTCTATGCAAGCAAGCTTCGATCTCGACTTCAAATTGTATCCCTCCTGAACCTGTGCTTCCTGCCTTTTACCATTCATTAACTGATCATCAACTAAATCTGGGCATTCAAATAAAGCCTGCCAAAACAAGTTCATTTTACATCCTTGACAATCCTAACAGTGTTAGATACATAGGTGAAAGAAAAAGGGCAACAATATGGATGTCTCACACCCATGGAATGTCACACCCACAGGTGTTTCAGTCGTAGACTGAGTTCGAGTAATAGGTGTCTAGGCGTCAGTTAATTGGATTGGACGAAGTGTTTGAAATTAGAATGATTTTTTTTATGCTTGCATCCCCTGAGCTTGCTTTCTTTAATTCAGTAGAAATATCTTTTTAACGAAGTCCTATTTTGGAACATTCCTTAATTTTCATACTTTGATGAAACTGCTATGATATTTAGGCCTCACCTTCCAAAATTGTGGGTTGCCAAGCAAGAAAGGAATATTGTCTGCCTATCCCATAAGCTATGATTTATGTTTTGTTTTCAGCCTGTAGGCTCTATCTATTGCCACACCAATTATTGCTGACAATACTGCATTGTATAAGATAGACTTTTGGCATGGAACCACTTAAATTGAGTAGCGACAAAATTTACAGCAAGGAGTAGCAACTATTTGTATATTATCCCGTTTCTATATTCAGCTGAGTCCTTTGAAATAGTGCATAAAAAACTACTAATGTCTGGTTCTGCCGACCAGGAATGAGCATTGAATAAAACGAACTTAAGTGCATTGGACTACTAATGTCTTCTGCTAGCTAACCTCTTAAGGCTTCTGCTGTTTGTGAAACAAAATCTCATATTTCTCTTGTTTGCCTTACTTCTCTGTGTACCAGATGTGGTTTGCCACCAGTGCACTCTCATGTCTGGCACGCATCACGGCCATAGTGGATATTAGTTTCGTTCACTTGTCAGCTTTGCTAATGATTCAGTGGGCCATGAGTTAGCTGCTTATTGGTTTAGTTTTAGAAAATATGGTAAACTCTGTTAGGTCACTATTTCCAACTATCATTGTTGATGTCTTGTGTAGTAAAAGCACAAAAGGGGATCACCCCTGCTGTTTCCCTCGAAAAGAAATCATTGTCACCCTTAGCGTTCCATACGAGGAACTTACTCGCTGACCAATATTCATATTTGTTCAGGTTTGAAGTTTCTTAGTATTCCCTTCTGGAGCCATGGAGCATAAGTTTTCATTCTTCGTAATGTCATGGGTATCTTCTTAACAGGTGCCTGGATGGAGTGGGCTGTCAAACGCACAAGTCGCAACATTTGGTGATGTTTACCCTTTACCAGCTAAACAACATATTTCGGTTTAACCTCCTTTTGTTTTCTTGATTTTGTAATCAATTAGGTAATTAGTTCTCTCTTGACTAGAGGCATTTCTGCTATATGTGAGGGTTCTGGCTGATTTCCAAATCCTACTGTAATTTCTGAATCTTATTGTGAAGCAATTGTTGTTTGGCACGTAGTATTTTCTGGACTGAGACTTTTCATCATCAAATGTTCCCTAATTGATAACTCCTGTGTGAGCTGGAATCGGTAACACTTTCTCATGGATGAGAAGGGAAGGCAGCGATTGTTTCTTCATGCTCTTGAGACGTGATTTGAATTCGGAATGTAATGTATCTTGAAAACTGTTAATATGAAATGTTGGGTCATATTTTGTTCTGCCACTCCTGGTTTAGAACTTTTATGAACTATTATTTGTTAATATTCATCGGGAATGGGCCCAAACGTCAGCAATGGGCATCAGAACAGTGGGGAAACTTACTATTACAGGATACACAACATAGGTTTGAACTTCTGACTCGTGGTGCCCTTTATCCTGTGTTTGCCTTCCATTTATCATTAGAGTCCAACTCTGTAAATTCTAAGGTCAGTCTCAATACAAGTTTCATGTCATTGTTTAACTTAGGATCTTAGGATAAGTTTCATTAGAGTCCAGCTCTATAAAAAAAATCCTTTTATGAAGTATGATGGATACAATATTTTCACTTTAATTCGTCATGCACGTACATGAGCTTACTTCAGTTTGATTTAATTTGTTCGGTGAGGGAAAACACCAGATAAGCCCTTTTAATTACGTTGTTTCATACAATATTTATATACAGTATCAACGTGCATGTCAATACCTTATCGTTGTTTAAATGAATATATGCCTATCACATATATGATGTTGTAACAAAAAGAACCTCGTAAAATTGAATTGAGCTTTTATCACATACTATGTGAGTGCCCGTGCGTTACAACGGGAACATATTAGTTAGCATCAAACAACACACAATAAAAGAGTCCAAGACAGCGCTCTATTTGCTTGATGATTAGCATGGTGCTACATATTAGTCAGCATCAAACAGCACACAATAAAAGAGTCCAAGACAGCGCTCTATTTGCTTGATAATTAGCATGGTGATTAGCACGGAGCCAGACAGGGCAATTGTTCTTACTATGACGATAACAGTCAGATCTTCTTAGAAGAGATAAATGCCCATTTGCTAGAAAGAATAAAAAATTAAAAAAGGCTCCAGCTTAACGGGAAAAAAATAAAAAAGGGCTTTAGCTCCAGCAGCAGAACCGCACCAAACGCCAAAGGAGCTGGAGCCCTTCTACACGTACGGAGGCCGAGCACCGATTTGGGGCTCCGCCACTCCGGCTCCCACGATAAAGCAGCACCGTTGGCGGAGCCCGGCTCGGCAAACAAACCTTAGCGCTTCTTATCTACAGAAAATGGGCTATTGAGGGACAATGGCATAGAGCCTAGTGCTTCTAGGCACCTGACCTCAAATAAGTAGTCTATACGAGATGCATGTACACATAGTAGGACAATGGGGCTTCCAAAACCTTTTGAAGCATCAGCAATCAAAAGATTTGCGCAATCTAATATAAGGCTCCTTCCTGTAGTAGAGGGCAGCCAATGCTTGAGCCAGAATACTTCCCCTGTCCTAATCATTCAGAACACAGAGAAGACAATACATGAAGCAAACATGACACCTACGAGATTGTGCAAAGTGATGAACACCATCGGTTTGACTGCAATCAAACCTTGAAGCACTGAAATTCATATGACAAAATTTTGGAATAGTCAGCTGAACTATGGTTTGATTCTACTCCAAAGATGTCTACATTCACGGATTCACCTTCTGTTCTGTGACCTTTGGGATACTTTCCTGAAATTAGCAGATTTGACCCATTAGACACCAAACGATTAAGCTGAAATGACTAAAAATCTCTTCTATGTTTTAGTCTGTTGTCTGTCAAACAATCATAACATTAGGCTGCAGCTGTGCAACACAATGAGAAAAATTGAAAAAGTTTAGCAAGCAAGCCACCTGTGGGATTCTGTTTATTCTTTCTATAAGCATCAGGCTTAAAAATCTCCAGCACTCAGGCATGCCGGTTTGCATCAGAAAAAGTTTATCGACATCTCATAAGCACTCCTTCAATGCATCCCCTCTGCTGAACACCGCTGCCGCACCGTCATCCAATGTGCATGGCGTGTGCTACTTGTTCAGGGACTATGCATAGTGGTGATGGACCACCAGGACGCCAACAACATGATTGCAGTGCGGCTCAGCAATGGCCACAATCTTCCATTCAACCAAGGCATTGATCACCAAGCACTTGGATCAGATAATATTGGACGAGTAAAAGGTTAGCCATCAATTGCTTCAGAGTATGAACTTGTGTTCCTTAACTGACACTAAACAATTCCATGCAATTTCGTTTGCATCCTACTGTAAAAAGTTTAAGGGGTGTAAGAAGAGAAAATAGACAATGTCAAATGCATTATAATGAGCAGGTAACTCACCAGGTTGAACCATGTGAGAATTGTAATAAACAAACTACATTGTCAAATGAAAAATCCTCAGTCGCTCACCATCTATCTCAGCTTTTGTCCCTGTAAAATTCATCGATGTTGCTTGGTGATTTGCATGAATCTTTCTGTAAAAACTATTAAGAATATAAAAAGACCAGTAAAAACATCATGTTGGCTGCTTTCAATTAGTAGTTGCAGGCTACATGACAAATCTTGACAGGAATCAGGAAGTAGGGAAAGCGAATGAAATAAGTCGAGGAAACTATAGTCCACACAAGTTCAAGGCAACTAAATCAAGTTTTATTTCTGAAGCCTTGTCACGGTTGAAGGAGGACCTTAATAATTCAGATCCCAAATGGGCTGAAGGAGAACCTTAAAAATTCATTCAGATCCAAAGTCAGTGTCTTGAACTAAAAGTGATGACAGATTTCCATCCCTTGCATGGAAGTAAAACATGTTACATTTTAATAAAGCCCGAGAGATTGAGAAGATATGGGAATATGGTCTCGAGATTGTGCTTCAGACTCGTGGTCATCTAAGGAGGCTTCATATCTTTGTGGAACTGGGCATGAATATGGTCCACTTTGGGAATTGGCAAGTGATTTTCTTCATTCCTGGCCAGGTGGATGCCAGGTGGTTCTATACGGGAAGATTATCATCATCCTATGCATTACTGTGAGAGAGACAGAGAACTGTTCTGAAGAGCACACAAAGGTAGGAAGAGATGCGGAGAAAAGGGCTAGAACATTCAGAGCAAAGACACACAGAATCGCAGGTTCGGATCCAGTAAAGGAATACATGTTCAAAATACATTAGTCTTATAAATAACTTATGGTCTAAATATTTTTCTGCATATAGCTGAAGCATAGTACTTCCTCTGTTCCAAATTATAAGTTGACGAGTAATTAAACTTAGGAAAACAAAAAATCAAACGACTTACAGGTTGAAACGGAGGAAGTAATTCAAGCTTGCTAGACCTGTAGGATTCTTTCATTGAGGTCCTCCTGAGATACCAGCTATTTTTCCCAGTTCTCGCTGAAGCCTACTGCCTCACAGCTATACTTCAATATATATTTTATTTATTTCGATACTAATACAGAAATGCTCAGATTAGCCACAAATTCATGACGACTATAGGTTCCTCACAAACTGGTGTATTCATCTTTGTTGTAAAGACGTCAAACTGATGACTGAAATATAAAATTAGCTGAAACATTTGAAGTAGCCATCACATAAATAAGTCGTAGGGAACTTTCAGGTATACCATATTTATCTAACGTAATTACTTTGATGTAAGATATGTGAGGCATATGTCTACTATAATCTGCATCGTATAACACTACTGCAGTAGGCAACATTTCTTTAAGGACAAACTCAGTAGTATAATACTGGCTAGACAGAGCACATATCATAGATGAAGAATAAATGATACTACAATTTATATTCGCTTTTCATAGTACAAATGGCTTATGTGAGAGAGGAGGGAGGAATGATAGAGAAGACCGTAGGCTCAATGGTTTGTACCCTGGTCGATCGTCGGCCGTGGAGACAAAGCAGGCAACGGACGGATCTTGGCCGAGCCGGGAAGAAGGGAAGAAGCCATGGAATCTTCAAGCACCAGAGTCGCCCGCACGGACGTACACTTGCATCCGGACCCGAATGCTCGAGGCGCGGCCCCAGCCCCGTCGCCTCCCTTTGGTCACGCCGCCGCCTTTGGCCCGCCACCCCACCTGTTCCCTGGGACCTTGCCTGCCCTAGCGTGCGGCATCGATGCAGAGGGAAGCCATCGCTGGCTGCCGCTACCTGCTTCGCAGCGTGGCCACCCAGCCCAACCCGCCTCGCCGCATCAGCGGGGCCACGCCTTCCGCACCGGCTCGCACCCCCCACGACTGCTATGGAGCAAAGGCCGCGCGGGCGCGGCGGCGTGGGCGACCGTGGGGAGAGGCCCGTGCTGGACCGACAGTGCGAAGAAGGGCGCAGCGCCAGCGGTGGCGTGGGCGAGCGCGTGGTTGTGGAGCAGTTGTCGAATTTTTTTCACGGAGGGTAGCTGAGTGCGGGCGTCTGCGGGAGCGCCGGGGTGAATCGATTAGTGTAGTCTTTTCAGTTGTACAGATATGTGATGGGTGAAGGTGTTTTCATAGCAACGTACGGGGAAAAAAATGGGTACGAACGTCCACGCTCGGGCGACGTGCAGACTCCGATCAACGCGTGTCCGTGTTCGTGCGCTGGCTCGCGACCCTGCCTGGTGGCCTTCCAGTTCCAGCGCTAGCTTAGCATTTCTCTGCTTCTTCTCAGGCAGGTCTGGAGTGACCCGTGCGCTGCCGCCGTCATTGCCGAACAAGGCCGTCGCTGCCGCTTCTTCTCCTCCTGACACATGCCGTTCTGTTGCTCGCAGCGGCGAGTGGACACGGGAGAGAGGCGTGGCCTCCAGATGTTAGCAGCGGGCGGGAGGCGCGGCTAGGGGCGTTCCCTTTCTCTCCTCCTCTATCTCAGTGGCCGACCACTCCCGTATCGGCGTACCCCCAAGCGGCGGCGACTGCAGCGCAGCCTTGCCCCCCTAAGATCCGCGAGTCCGCGACGATGCGCCCCGCCTGCGCCGATCAGCCAGCTTCGACCCCGACGGCGTCCCCCACGGCGATGCAGATTGCCACACACGAGTGGCATTGCACGGCAGCGGCGCATCGCTCTCCACGCGGTGGGCATCCTCCGGGCTGCGGATCCAGCCCACCGGCGGAGCAAGGGGCCGGTTCATTCCCCCACAACCACAACCTCGCGGCATATGCAGACCCAACCGCTCGGGGACCTCGGCGGCATCTCGTCGGCTCGTCGCCATCCTTTCTTATAGCAAAAAGTCTAAATCCCCCCTGAACTATGGACCCTGAAACATATGACCCCAACCTATGAAACAGTCTAATTTACCTTCTGAACTATCCAAAACCGTCTATTTTACCTCTGGGCGGTTTTCGACGGTGGTTTCCTACAGGAAAACTAGTTTTCTATTTATTATTTATTTCCGCTGAGTGTTTGAAAAATCATAGAAAAATCATAAAATAAAAAATCCAACTTTGTTGGACTCCAAATAATTAGATCTACATAGTGAAAATATAATATGTTATGCTTTAGTACAAAGTTTTTGCTGTAAAAAATTTATATTTGTTCACTGTAAATCTATAACAAAAACTTTGTACTAAAGCAAACCATATTATATGTTCACTGTGTAGATCTAATCATGTAGAGTCCAACAAATTTAAATTTTTTATTTTATGATTTTTTATGATTTACTATGATTTTTCAAACACTCAGCGGAAATAAAAAATAGAAAACTGGTTTTACTGTAGCAAACCGCCGTCGAAAACTGTCCAGAGGATAAAATAGATGGTTTTGCATAGTTCAGAGGATAAATTAGACCGTTTCATAGGTTGAGAAGTCATATGTTCCAGAATCCCTAGTTCAGGGGATTTAGACTTTTTTTCCTTTCTTATGGGGAGCTGCCAGCATGCTAGCTACGGCCGCCCTCCTCCTCCGGCACTGCTAGCTGCAATCGGCTCCCTCAGTTCCGCCCAGACAAGAGTGTAGTACAGCCTGTTCGCTTGTGCTGAAAATAAGGGTTGATTTTGGCTTATACTGATTTATTGTGAGAGAAAAATATTATTCTATGACTGAAAATAAGCGGCTGATTGAAGAAGCGAACGGGCGGTAGATTGGCCGGTGCCTGGAAGGGAGATGCCGAGCACCAATCTGATGTGGCTCTCTAACCATGGCTCGTGCGGTAGATTGGCCGGTGCCTGGAAGGGAGATGCTGAGCACCAATCTGATGTGGCTCTCTAACCATGGCTCGTGCGCATCTAGGCACTAAAAGTACGTCTCTTCCCCTTTATTTTCAAGTTCAAAATTGTTCTCATTCTCACGTGAGATTTATTACTGTGATTTTTAGTGATATCTTAATCTCCATTTTAATTCCGCGAGATTACTCCTTACTTTTCCTAAACGGTCGAAGGAACTGGGATGACACGGCTGAACAAAGTTTGAAGATCTAAACGGTCGATTTATGAGTTTAAGGATCAGGATGACACAGTCCGATAAGTTTAGGGACCGCTGATGGATTTTACTCTCTTATTTTCTGTCATCCAAATCAGAGGCCAGCGCTTCTAGCGATGATCTGTATTTTGGGCCATCCAAATCAGAGGTCGGAGCTGCTAGCCACCGGTCAGGGGCGTGGCCTGCACGGTGAAACCCTGCGTGAAACGATCTAACACTGGTTTCAGCTCAGCACCTGTTCATACTTCAAAATTGTTGTAGTTGCTACTGATGTTTGTTGGAGTTGATACGGATGTTTGAATGTTGGTCGGTCCCTGAATCACTCACTACTCTGAACTCGCTCGCCAATTCTGATAGTGTGGCCTTTGACTCGGTGGGTATTGCAAAGCGAACGGCACGTTCTGAACGCCGTGGACAGTGCGGGGGCTCTACGTGGAATGATTTGAGGAATCGATGGCCCTAGCAAAGCAATCTGTCGTGGGTATAGCAGAAGTTGTAATAACAATTGTACTACCACTGCTAGGCCTACATTCTATGGACAAAGATAACAGCCACCACCAGACAACAATTATTTCGTTCTACCCTGTTTTCGTTCCGATCCAGGAGAAAATTGTTGAGGACTGTACAAGGACACTCCTAACCGGTAAAAATGAACCAGAACTCTGTCATTTGCGCTATTGATCATCCATTAGTAACCTATCAGCCTAGTGGATTTTGCCTTCACCCCTTTGTTGCCCCCAATCATTTCCTAACCCCTTGTTACAAAAACGAAGAATATCCTCCAACAAAATGCACTGCTCTACCGAGAGCCGGACTATCATTGTCTCAATCGAACGAGGCCTGAGGTCGCAACCCTCCCCAGGCCCTGGGACGCTGCTGCGCCGACGAGTCGATCAGGCCCTTGAGCATCTTCAGAACTTTATCGGGGTCTTCCAGGTAGTATTTCGTCAGGCTTGGCTTCTTGCCAACGGTGCAAGCGAATTTCTCGGTAGCCTCTGGGATCGCCGACATGCTAGAATGCTAAGGATTGCTCGCACCAGTGCGTGCGAAGCCTTGGTGGCTCATCGCTGTGCCGACACCTGTCAGAGGACATTTTGCGAAAAAGTCCTCTCTCTTTCTATGAACTAACCCGCAGTCCAATTTGTCCAGTATGGATAGTAAACACATCCAATTTGTCCACTATGGACGGTAAACACGTTCTAACATTTTGCCGACATCTGTATTGAATTTTATTTTTACATGAAGAAGTAAAACCTCCAGAATTAGGTGGTGTTTCAAAAATTCCACGTAATTTTGCAGAAAAACCCTTTCACCTCTCAGCACCGGTGGCTCCATCGGCCCGTCTCCCAACCGCATTTTTTCCTCTCCTCTCCTGTCCCAGCCACCGCCGCCCCTCGCCCCCTTCCCCGCCGCCCCTCCCTGCCATCTCCTTCCCCTGCAACCCCCACACCGCCATCTCTCAAGCATGGAAGCTGCGAGGCCTTTGTGGCAAGGAGGGTTGCATGGAGCACTGTCGCTGCTCTTAGAGAGTCAAAATATCTCAACTTTGACTAAGTTTATATAATAAGATAATAATATTTATAACATCAACTGATTATCATTTGATTCTTAATTACCAAATATATTTTCACTGTACACTTATTTAGTGGCATAAATCTTTGTATTTTTCTCTATAATTTTGGTCAAACTTTAAATGTTTTGACTCTCTAAGTTTTTTAGAATGACTTATAATTTGGGATGGAGTGAGTAGCAACATAATAGTATATAAAATGGTGTTCATGATTGATCTTGACTACACGTAAAGCATTAAAGCTTACAAACGGCTCAATGTCTATGGGTTGCATGACCTGTCTTCTAAGTTGTTTGTATCTCAGATTCAAGGCTCTTACGGTTGATCTTCCGTCTGTGGATTGTACATGTCCTAAAAAAAGTTCACCACCTGCATAATCAGTGTGGCATGCAGCAAGTTTTTTCCCCATTATTAGAGCACGTGCTTCCGTCTCCAGTAGTGGATCCATGGTTTGAGGGATGCCAACTGAAGAAAAGAACGCGTTGGAGTTCATTGGCAATGAAGATGCCAATCCATATGTTTGGTTTTGATTTGTTTGGTTGTTGCACACAAATCGAAGTGTCACAAAACACCATGGATTCATCACTTGCCTGAGCCAGCCATACCTGTTGGAAAATCTTTATATATATAGCCTTCATCGACACAGTTACCAACCATTGCCGACCGCTGTGTCCACGGCCCTACCCATCTTAGCCCTGCACCGTACGTAAAGATTGCTAGGCTAACACAGTACGCAAGAATTGGCATGTTTATATTAAGCATTTGACCCGAGCCAACAATCTTTTCCACACATTGGAAAGTGGATGAAACCCACACTGATCCACTTCGCCGATTCATGCATGCACATACTTCAATTATCTTCTACTAGCACGCAGACAAACAAGTACATAGTCAGCTCACAAGCACACCAGAGTCCAGACATATCACATACCACCATGATATCAGTGACTCGACTTTTCAATACCCCTGGTGATATGATTTTTGTAATTACGTAGTTCACCTGAACCTCCTTTCTGGCGTCGTCGTCGTCCAAGCTAGCTAGCTAGACGGCGAACTTTTTCCAGAACCAATGCTTTGCCCACACCGAGCGCATGGTCTCCAGCGGCACGCCTTTCGTCTCCGGCAAGAACGCGGCGACGAACACCGTCATGGCCAGGACCCATCCGGCGTAGAAGAGAAATATGGCGTATTTCATGGCGCAGAGCATGGACAGGAACACCTGCGTCTGCGTGAAGGAGAGCGTCAGCGCGACGGACAGAGTGATGGCCTGCCCCGCGGACCTGATCTCCATGGGGTAGATCTCGCTCGGCACCACCCATTTCAGCGGCCCCCAGGACAGGCTGAAGCTGAGCATGTACAGGCACACGAGCGCCACCACGGCCACCGCGTACTTCTTGGGCATCGTCGTCGTCGTCACCCCCTGGTGCTTATTCCCGAGGTGCTCCGCCAGCACCCATGCCACGGCCACCTGGGTAAGCAGCATGGCGGAGCCGCCGGCGAGGAACAGGAACCTCCGGCCGCAGCGGTCGACGGCGAGGGTGGACAGCACCACGCCGCACAGGCTGACGAGGCTGATCACGACGGCGCCGAAGATGGCCTTCTGGCTGCTGAACCCGACCGTCCGGAACAGCACCGGCGAGAAGACGGAGACCACCACCATGCCGGTGAGGTCGAAGAAGGCCGGGATGGCCACCATCATCACCAGGTAGTGCCGGTACCCCCTGCCGCGCAGCCTCGCCAGCGCGGCGCCCTCCTCGTTCCGCCGCGCCTCCTCCACGGCGCGGACGATGTCCTTGAACTCGGCGTCGATGTCGGCGTCGGCGCCGCGGATGCGCTGCAGCGACGCGCGGGCGCTGTCTGGCACGCCGCGCAGCACGAGGCTGCTGGGCGTGTCCGAGACGAAGAGCGCGCCCAGGACGATGGCCGTGGCCGGCACGGCGGCGAGCCCGAGGGAGACGCGCCAGCCCCACTCGGGGATCCGGTTGGTGAAGTAATTGGCGACGTTGGCGGCGAGCGTGCCGGCGACGAGCAAGAAATAGTAGGCCGTCGTGAAGCCGCCGCGCCACCTGGTGGGTGATGTCTCGGCGAGATATAGCGGAGCCGCCTGAGCATATATATTAATTGCAAAGTTTTAATTGATAAGAGGAGTAGATAGTATTAATTAGTGGTATCAGACTCAGACCTGCGCCGTGAAGCCAACACCGAAGCCGAGCAGGATCCGGCCAATGATGAGCATGGCAATGTTGACGGCACCGGCGTTGATGATGGAGCCGGCGAGGAACATGATGCCGCCCATCAGCATGATGGCCTTGCGGCCCACCCTCCTCGTCACGCTGCTCGCCGCCAAGGACGCCAGCATGCCGGCAATGTACATCGACGACGTGAATGCCGTGAGCAGCTGGTTGTCGTACTTGCAGTAGGCGTCGCGCTTTGCGCTCTTCATCCCACGAAGCACTTCGGGGAAGAACTTCTTTAGGAACGAGTCCATTTGTGTCACACCGCCTGAGCATAAAGATAAATCATCACATTTCCTTTTACATTGGTTCAACTCTGTGTGGAGTGTATGTAGAATAGTGTATCTGAAATAGGATCTAGGATGATAAAGTGGATTTGATATGCAACTCTAAAAGAACAAATATGGTCACCCTTATTTTATCACTTTTCCTATATTTTATTTGCATTAAGTTTTAGATGATTTTGGGCAACACTCTTATACCACCGATTAGTATAAGTACAATGTTATTTTTATGATTTGTTATTTATCTTTATGTCATGACATAATAATTTTTTGTCCTTATCTTTCTATAGAAATAATTGTAAACTATTAATTGTCTTTGTAACAACACAGATTAGATTTTGTCGGTTTTGCAGTTTTGTCTAACGACCTTTTTATTATCTATCGAAAATTGTTGATTGCATCTATAGAAATTGCAACAAACAAAACCCACAATTTTAGTATAAAATATATGCAATAACCGTCACCCGAAAGAAAACTAAAATTCAAGCACTTAAATTTTGGCAAATCCCTTAATTATTTTATACTCCTTCTGTATTCATAAAGGAAGTCATTTCGAACAAGGTTTTGGTCAAAAATTGAGAATAAATCATGAATAACTTTTAAATTGTTGAGTTTAGAAATATGAAAACTATATAAATAGATTTGTCTTTAAATATACGTTGATAAAATTATGTATATATCACTTTTTAATAATTTTTTTATAGAAATATGAAGTCAAAGTCATGCTTCAGAGACCATGTCGTTGTCCTAAACGACTTCTCTTACGAGTACGGAGTGAGTACTCTGCGAAAATCACATGTGAGAGTTGAACAAGTTATGATTTATATATGGATCAGTGACCTTTGATCCTTGGCACCAGCTGTGAAAATCTTGTTCACCGATAAGGTGCAAAAAAATTCTCCGGTTGGGCAATCTGCAATAGATGTTATTAGACAACGAACATTCTTGCTAAGAGAGTAAGAGGCGCCTCTCTCATCTAGATCTAAGTGCCCCCCCTCCCCCTTTGCGCAAAATGAGATTATGCAACACCTCCTAATGACGTGTGTACTGGCAAGAGAAGTTTGATTCAAATTGTTTCATTGTTTGCTCCACTTACTGTTCTTAGGCAGAATGAGTGTAACTTTGCAAACTTGCGTGGTGCCGCAAGACAATGAAATAAAAGAGTGGAGAAAGAGCACTTAAAGGGAGTGAATTCTATAATAATTCTAGATGCTTGTATTATCTGGAGCATAGATATGCATGTCGTCGCACCTTTGGTTACATTGAGATTATGAGGGAGTTCAAAGATGAGCATAGTCTCTAGTGCCCAGCCGGGGCAAAGAAGCTCCAATGTTTAGAGCTTGGTGGTAGAATCTAATTTTCCTTGTAGCTTTATTTGGTCAGGCCATGTTACATTTATCTCTCGAGTATTCATCTTTGTTTTATTGCTAAAACCACCTCTCATATTTGGTCCCTGTATGGGTTGACTAGACAATATGGGGACTTTTCTTCTCTAATAATACAATGAAGCGTAGCTCTCATGCATTTCTAACAAAAATGATTTATGATAGTGTTCCATGGCATGTGTTTTAAGTAAGCAATAACAGGAGATTAGTTAACAAAAACGAATGTTTGGTAGCTATATGTTAGTTTTTTTGCAAGTGAATGACCCGGGTGATTATTTCTTATATGATGATCAAATAAATAAATAATCCCTCTATCTAAAATTAAATCAATTTTTAGAGCGATCCTAAGTCAAACTATTTTAAGCTTGATAAAATTAATTATATATATTCAATAATTAATTTAATGATATTTATTATGCACCATATATAAATAATTTCTTATATATATTTAGTCAAAGCTATTTTTTGACTCATCAGAAAATAAGATGAACCTTTTTTGAGACGGAGGAACTACTTTGTTATTTGATTGATACCACCATGTAATGTTGGTTTGGAGAATTGACACTGGTAGCATTTGGTTTACATTTCCACACGAAGAGCGGCTGGCAAAAGCACATGTGACCGGGTTGCTCAACGGTAGGGCTCGAGCCCCCTGATGTCTTACACCCGCCCCCTGCATATGGAACATTTATCTTGGAATTGGCTACATGTTATAGACGCAACAAGAAGACCATCTATTTGTAAGTCGTGTTTTTTATTTTTCTAGATGTGTATAGTTTCTAGACATAATGTATATTTAGATGTGTAGCAAAAACTATGAATCTACTATATCTAGAAAAGCTAGAATGACTTACACTTTAGAATGAAGAGTACATGAAGATGACAACTATCAAGATCTTGCCAAGTATATGTGTGGATGTTTATTAATCACTTTTTTAAAACATGCACATTAATTTCTGTGAGAGTATGCATACTTATTATGTCAATAAGCATCTCTCGAATACTAGACCGACATATTTTAAGGTTGATGATGTCACTAGGATGTCTCGCTGTCAGAGGACGTGACGCCTACAACTAAAAGAATTAATCAAATTCTAGGATAAGCTCATAAACAAATACAGTACAAACATCCGCATTGAGTCAAATTCTTGGATAGACATATTGTAACACAAAAAATACATCCAATTGAGCTATGCTCCATTTGCTATTAGTGTGTAATGATGTTACTGTTTTTAAACTATGTTTAGCCTCAATAAATTTCGTTCTGTGTCGCTGGTACTCTTTTTAGAAAAATCCTCTATGGCTGAATTATAATAATCGATGGTTGTGTGAAGTTGGAATAATAAAATATTGTTTTGATTAAATATATATAATTATTTTTTACAATAAATTTATATATGTAGTTATGTTTTTTAGATAAAGATATATGTAGTTATGTACTCCCTCCGTTCCACAAATAAACGTGATTCTTTGACTTTTACGATTTTTGTTTGACCATTCGTCTTATTTAAAAAAATTTAATAAATATTATTTATTTTGTTATGACTTATTTTATTGTTAGAGATATTTTCATAATCATTTATTTAATTTATTTTTTGTATAAAAAATTTAAATAAGACGAATAGTCAAAAAGAAATAGTAGAAGTTAAAGATTTGCGTTTATTCGTGGGAGGGAGAGAGTAGGTACTATCTGCAGTGACACACCGCCGCACTATAGAATTGTATGTTATGATTTTAGTATCCTTGCAAGTTGCAGGTCCTTGCTTCAAGCACCACTACTCTTAGACGTCATCATGACACAAGAGTGGACTTCAGCTCCAAGATAGCAAGTGCAGAGATGTTTGATATAATTCGACTTGTATAGTTGTATGTGAAACCAAATCATCCCTGAGCTCACAGGATGTATGTAACAATATCAAACTATTATGTTAGAGCATCTCTAAGAATTTTTCTAAAATGTACTCTCTCAATCAAAATTTAAAGGATTATTTAAGTAAAAATCATTTTGTATATCTTTATACCCTAACAACTTTTGTATATATTGTGCGCCTTTTTTAGAAAACATCCTTGATTTTTCTTTTTAGCTAACAAGAAATCTGAACTAAAGGATGTCTACATTTAGAGGTCCAATTAAAAATGTTATTGGATGTTTTTTTACTAAAAAATGTATTCCTATATATTATTGGAAAGGATAAAAGAAGTCTTGTAGAGTTTTCCTATAACACAACTCCACGTGTATTTCATTAAGACGAAATAACAACGTCACGGTACAAGCTGCCCGCAGGCGAGTTGCTTGGAGAGGTAGGAACGAAGGCACTCGAAGATCACATGACGACAAATTTTTGCGACTACTAACAGCAGGGCATTACAGCACTCCGGCAGAGCTAAGCAAAGGTGAGCAACCCACTCATCACCTTCTTGTAACACACCTAGCAAACACACCTCCGTTATCGAGCAGCTTGAATGGCGAAACACCCTGACGCAATTATCCAGAACGAATCGCATCTCCTGAATCTAAGATGATGCAGGCTTATCAATATCTTCAGTTTACCCGTAATCAAAATTTAAGTAGGGAATGCGGAGCGCATAAAGCCTGTCGTTTTCACGGTTGTTCCTCATTATTGCTGGATACGCACCGACCACTATTGGAAGACATCTTTTGGCCCTGTGCTACACTGATAATTGCGCTACACGAGAGGACACTAGACAATTTTTGCCAGGAGCACAGGATACCCAGTAATAGTGGCCGGCAGATGTCAGCTAGATGCATGTGAACCAATAGTGCTAAAGCTTAATCGCTGTGTACTACAGAATCTCAAAGATCGTGGAGGTCATACATACATTTAGTTTGTACTACCAGCCTTATCCACACCTTAATTACGAAGGCTGTGTTTGCGCTGGGATACTAGCTACCCGCGAATTTTGACACTATTCTTCTATTTTGACACAAAGATACGCAACATTCTTGTGTACTCGAATTTTTTTTTAAAAAAAAAGGAAAAACACATCGAAATTTCATGATTTTTCTGTTGAGCTAGCAGAATCAATAGTAAACGTGCATATATGTTGCAGAGCTCAATATACATAAAACACACGGTCTAAACCACAAGTAAATTGAAGGACAAATATCCTAGGTGCTTGAATATTTTTGTTGGTGTTGAGGTAACATACAATTCTGTCTTCTGTTATTATTGAGCTTTAGAGAAAATTAAAGTTGCTCATTGTCTCCCGTGTGTTGTCCTTCTAATTATACTAGCTGTCTCTTTTGAGCTGTTGCCCGAAAGCTCTCAAGAAATCATGGCACCTCAGATATAGCAACTCCTTTAATTTATTACTGGCTGAGATCGCAGTCAGGAAGCAAACGAACCACAAGATGCAGTCAGGAAAGCAAAAAGAACCAAATAGCACGTGCGTGTGCGTTTGCTCGAGCTCGATGCATATATGTTGGAGGCATGCTGCTTCATGGAGTGAAAGTCAAGCCAGGAGATACTAGCTAGCCTGCAGAGAGCGCGCGCACCTGTGACTCCAATGTCGTAGCCGAAGATGAGGCCGCAGGAAGCGGCCATGAGGCTGGTGACCGCGACGGAGAACGTCACGCCGCCGCCGTAGTCGCGCGCCCGGCCACCCTCCACCGCCACGAACACTTCTCCAGCCATCTTTGCGTTTCTCGTGTGCTCGCTCGGTCGAGCTTGCAGGCTTTGCGACGGTTTGGGAGGAGTCAGGAATGGGCGTGCTTCACCAGCGATATGGACCCATGGAGGATTTGATGAGGGAGAGATAATTAGCTATGAGTCAGCTAAGTTGAATAAGGAGGTGTGGGACCATGGATTTGACGGGGGAGAGATTAGATAGAAGTCAACTGATTGGTTTAATAAGCAGCAATAACATGCAGCAGTAACATGGAGAGCAACAGGAACACTCCGTATATATATAGACCATAAATAAAGTGTATAACATATGATTGATTGGCTCGTTGCGCTATTTCGTTTCCAGCGAGATATATAACTAGCCCATTTCTTTCCAGATAGTAATCAGTGAGAGACTGACAGAAATCCTCAAACATGTTATTTAATTTTCGGCGGATCAGATCGGAATAAAATACTGTGCACGCTTGTTATTTTCTAATTAAGCGCATCCGTACATATATATATTTTTTAGATGATTTTTTTAAGATCAGGTCTGTACATATCTTTTTTAGATAGCTGCTGAAGTAAGATTTTAGCTAAAATAAAGTCTCGGTCAATGTTAGTATATGCCAATAATACACACCGCCACTGCAATTGAAATAAAAAAAATAGAGAGAATGAGATCAAGTATGCTGCAAACAAGATATATATGCAATCCTACACTCAAGATAGTTAAAGTTGAAAACCACCATCAAGCGGTTCGAATTATAGAGAAATCAACAACTTGACGTGGTTGCTCCTATTCTCTTGCACTATGGTCTATGCAAACAGGGTCAAAGTCCATAGAACCCTGTTGTCCACCTCCAAAAGAAGGTGATGACTAACAAACACAAACGATAACCAATGCAACTGACCAGATGATTGGCAATCCCTGAGCAATACTAAAGCTTCTTGTTTGCAGTAAAAACCCCATCAAATTGGAGTACCCTATCCTAATAAACCATAAAACAACTTGAAGCAGAGCACTTAACAACAAAGCTAGAATTATCTAACGAGCAAGTTCATTTCAGTTGGTGTGTACTCCCTATATACCCATAAAACATGTTATTATAAAAAAGATTTTGGTCAAACATTGAGAATATAAATCATGAATAAGTTGTTGAGTTTAGAAATGTGAAAACTATATAAATAAATTTTGTCTTGAAATATACTTTCATAGTATACACATATCACTTTTCAATAAATATTTTTATAGATATATGAAGTTAAATTTGTTAGAAATAATAATAATTTTAGCGATGCATAAATTAATTCCGACAATGAGGAAAATGACAATAGCGTATAACATGGATATTTGATTGAACACTAGCACTACGATCTGAGACATAAGCATGCTCTCTAGTGCTAGTAATAGAGAAAATACGAGGACGAATAACAAAAAAAGAATATACATTCTTATAGTGGGGTTGTTGACGAAGGAAAATGAAGCAAACCGTCGATGAAGATCCGTAAGATGAAGCAAACTGTCGATAAAGATCTGGGTCAACGGCGTAGTGTGTCGCAGCTAAGGAAAGCACTGCAAGATCGAAGTGGGAAATCGCCGGACCATTTACCCGCCCCGACCCGCCCCGCCCGGCGAGGCGAGCGAGCCCGTGTTTCTTTCTTTTTCTTCTCTCCCATAACTTCAACTAGTTGAAGATAGCTCATACATTTAAGTTGGTCTCCCTCTTTTAGACTAGAAATGTGGGACTAAAGTCTCCACCATACCATATATACATGCATATGTGAGTAGGCTTTTGGGACTTCTTTGGAATTATTTGGGCCACAACCCAAAACTTCTAACAAAATTCATGCTGTGTAGACCGTGTCGTTGTCCTAAATAACATATTTATGGGTATGAAGGAGTATATAATTCCGTTTGCATTGTTGTTGTTGGCACCTGAACAACTGATGGGCAATACTCCACGAAATGGGCATACACGATTCAATTCCGTAGCTCGCACAGGAAGTTCCGTGACTCGCATAGGTGTGGCATCAGGTATCTGAGTAATGTAATATGGAAGTAGTTTGTCTCACCATACTCAGCTGGTGTTGAATGGAAACTTCTGAAAGCTACCACGATCACTTCCATCTCCATCGGGTTGGGGCTCATATCAATCATAAATTTCGCCACTGTTCAGCTTGGTACTCTGATAGCGATCCCAATGAGTTTGTTTTCTCGGCCTCTGAAGGTTTCTTCCTCAGGCAGTATTATTGGCTTCAAACATAGCGTTTGCTGTGTTGGGTTTTCCTCCAGCTGCTGATTATGAAAGAAGTGTCCAGGGGACCGTGTTCGTGGACAACAGATTTTGGAGATTTCTGGATATGGATGGAGTTCCTGTGGGAATGGAGCAGCGCGACATATCTGTACCTATATCTTGTCCATCTTCCCTGCTGGGTTTTGTGCATCCTTGTGTTGCAGCACCTATGTCGCCAAATGAAATCTAAGATGAAGCAGGACTAGCTGTTTGGTCTAGCGATTTTGTCTCCGGAGTCTTTTCTTCTCGGTTGGTAAATTTTAGTGTAGCATAGTAATTTCTCACTTCCGCTATTTTGGCCTTCTAATCATTTACTTGTTGTCCGTTAGTCGGACTATGCACGCGTGTCATTTCATTCAGATAGAAAACAGAGTATAGAATCTAGAAGGCCGGTTGGAGAAGTTTTGTAACATGTACTCCTTCCGCTTCAAAAGTTATAGTTCGTTGGACTTCGCTTCAAACATTTATGTAAAATATCACTTCTTTTGTTATGGCTTATTTTAGTAATGAAAGATCTTGAATAATGACTTAAATTTGACTATATTTACGTAAATTTTTTAAATAAGACAAGTGGTTAAATTTAGACTAAAAAAGTCAAACGATAATTTGAAATAGGATTTACGCCTTGTTTACTCACAATCTGTGTCATTGTCTTTTTTCACCTACATTTAATACTTCATACATGTATTTAAACATTCAATGCGATTGGATGCGAAACTTTAGTGTTGAAACTAAACAAAGCCTTAACGATAGGTTTTGAAGGCCTGTCTTTTATAAGAAAGCTGCGTGTCGTCTCACTTCGTGTGGACCCAGATGTTTTATTGGTCATCAGTCAAATTAGACAAGTAATTGATTTATAGGTTTTGTTGACAGCAATCGAGAAGGAAACCAAAGTTGCAGGTAAGGAAAGCTTTAGAAATCATAAATGAAGTGCAAAAGCACTAGGAGCGGTATCTCCTTCCATATAGGGAAAAGCGAGAATTGAAAACAAAGACAGCCGAACATGAGATTTCAGTTGCGCGCATGTCAAATGAAAACAAACATGTTACGACACGGGAAGACAGATTGCCATGACAGCCAGGAAAAGCACATTATCTCCGGAGTATATCATATCACCTTACAACACAAGGTGTATGCCATATGGGCCAATATATCCAGAGTTACAACAAATATCGAAGTAAGAGTTCTGAACGAATCCTGAAAAATTAACCAGCAGGAGACCCTAGAGCCAGAATTTTAGATCAGGCCTTGACGTTGCAGGTCAGTGTAGGTCTTCTTGTTGTAGATGTTGCCTTCCTGATCTTCGTACTCTTCTTCTAGTTCAGGCCGCCATTTGTTCACTCCTTGTCGTGCTTGAATTTTCTCCCAGAGCGCTTTTGCCTCCTGACAGCAGAAATTTAAAAAAAAATGTTAAAACGCATACAATAAAACAGCCAATGTACAACAAGGTCAGATAAATAATACATGGAGGGCATGCATTCATTTGTATTATGTTTCAAAAGGCCTAACTATTCATTACTTGGAGAATAAATTATGTAGTAAGCTATGTACCAACAAGTACCCGAAGTAAAGAAAATAGTATCAATAAGACGAGATGACATACATCAATGGATGTGATTTCATTGAAATTCTTAGTATTAGGAATGCCAAGGCATCGCATCCCATGCTGATGACGCCATTCCTTGAAATGACGCTCATAAGCCCTTCGCCCCCAATAGCTTTGGTTGGTTTCCACATATCTCACACTTGAATTCCTGTGCAACAAACCATAACAGTTAAAAACATGTCAATGATATGCTAACAATTTAATGGATATTACTCCTTGATGTTCCAGTTCAAAGCACTTTCAAAAAGAGAGGAAATGTACTAAATGAACATGTGATCACACAAATACATCAGTAAGATGGATCACATTAAATTAGCAACACAGTTTATGCAGAAATAGAATATTTGAAAGCTCTAGACTGGGTAAGGAGAAAACAAGAACCTGATTAGATGGAAAGTACTTAGAAATTAAAGCCAAAGGTTACTGTGAAATGTTAACGCTGCAGAAAACATAATAGAAGACTTCATATTTACCCTATACAACATCATTGCCGCCTCACATAAGTGTTAGTGATCGAAAAGAATGGCTAGCAAATTTTATATGTCAACACGTAATTTCATATTTGGTGATGACTGATCAGTTCATAAAGGACTGACATATATAAATTAAATGAGTGTCAAATAGTCAATCTGTACCATAAATGAAAGCATTGGTTGTGTGCGCCATCTCATTGACTACGACTAGAGGGAACAAAGCTACTAGAAAATATACTCCCAACTCACAAATATGACAAAACTTGTTACCTGCCCAAGGCCATGTAGCTTGTACAGCCAATAGGGAATAGGCTTGCCATCCCAACCCATTGGCAACTTGAGAGGATTGTAGATTTGTTGTTCTTCATCATCACTCTCAGTGTCAATTTGTACCTCCTATAGAAAAACACATATACAAATATATATATAAACATAAACCAGTAGTTCAAAAACTTAGGTGCTGTTTGGTTGGACACTAAACACAAACACAAAGGGAAATGAAAAACAGTGCTAATGGTAACAGATGGATAAAATCTCTGATTTTGTTTGGTTCGACACTGTAAACGCAAATAAATGTACAGCTGTCAGTTGCCGATGGCCATGGCCAATGGGACAAGAGCCCGATGGACACCGTAACATCCACCACCACCAGGGGACCTGCTAAGTAGCATGCAGCATGCTGTCGCTAGCTTATTCTGGGCAACTGTGATGCGATTACAGCCATGAATGGGCTGGTACCCAATTACAGGGCAACAGATTACGGACCAACACTACGGGAAACAGGGTCTTTGCCGCCTGCCAGAATCTTTGCCGACTGCCAGCTTGCTCCCGGCAGTCGGCGAAGGAAAGCAGTCGGCACACCTTGCAAGCGGCGTGATGGCGTCCGTCTCCGTGTTCTTTGCCGACTGTCACGCCGTTTGGCAGTCGGCAAAGAAGGCCTCTTTGCCGACTGCCAGATCAGCGGCAGTCGGCAAAGAGGCCCTTTGCCAACTGCCCCAGCTGGCAGTCGGCAAAGTATTAATTTTTTTTTTGAATTTTGGTTTCAAACTTTTTTTTGGCCCATATATATTGTTTAAGAGTACATGTTCAAATGTGGAGCCTTTTTACAAAAGTTTACTATATTTCGTTCATTTTTTTATTTACTTGAATTTTTTCGCACAGTGCAGAATTGAACTGCAGGTGCATGAAATAATGAAATGTAGCCATTCAAAAAATGATATTCATGTTGGAGAGTTTATTTTGAGGCCGTGTCCATAAAGTCACCCAAAAGTTTGAAAGTCTTGTCCACGAAACATGACCGTCCACGTGCGGTAGAAGTGTGTTTTAATTATATTAAATCGAAACAAAGTCGGAAAATCACGAAACTTGACGAGGTGTTATGTTATCGCATGTGAACGCTATGATAAAAATTTGAAAAAGTTTGGAGCACGTTGCGGCGTCGAATGTCCAAAACCCAGACATCTCCACATGTGATCATATGCGATCACATGCAGAGATGTCAGGGTTTCTAACATCCCACGCCGCAACTTGCTCCAAACTTTTTGAATTTTTTTTCATAGACTCCGCATGGGATAACCTGACACCTCGACAAAATTCGTGATTTTTTGAATTCATTTGCATTTTTTATAATTAAAAAACACCTCTACCCCGCCTGGAAAGTCTTGTTCCGTGTAGAAGGACTTCAAACTTTTGGGTGACCCTCTGGGCACGGCCTCAAAATACACTCTCGAAAATGAATAGCATATTTCGAATGCCTCTGTTTCATTATTTCATGCACATGCAGTTCAAACTTGGATATTCGGGAAAAATACAAGGAAAAGAAAAAAAGAAAGAAATATAGCAAATTTTTTTCAAAAATGCCGACATTGCTACATGTAATTATAAATAATATACTTGTTCTATAAAAAAAAGTTTGAAATCAAAACCTTAAAAAAAAAAAAATCTTTGCCGACTGCCTTTTGTGGCAGCCGGCAAAGGGCCCCTTTGCCGGCTGCCACAAAACGCAGTCGGCAATAAGGCAGTCGGCAAAGAAGGGCCCTAGGGTTTCTGCACCGGAGGGAAAGCATTTTAATTTTTTTTTAAAAAAAATCTTTGCCGACTGCCTAAATACAGGGCAGCCGGCAAAGAGGTATTCAGGTTATTTTTGAAATGAAAAAATCAAAAAAATTCTTTGCCGACTGCCTTCTTTGGCAGTCGGCAAAGGCGGTTTGCTAAATACTGGGCCAGCGGCCCAGTCGACCGAACCAGTCGGCGCCCGCGCCCCCAGCCCCGCGCCCGAGCTCGCCACCACACGCCGCCGCCGCCGCCGCCGCCCCTAGCCCACCCGGCCCTCTTCGCCCCGGCCCGCCCCTCTCCCGCGCCTACCCGCCCCGCCCCCTCCAGGCCCACCCCGCCCCTTCGCGCGCGCCGCCGGCCGCCGCCGCCAGCGGCCGCGCGCCCACGCGCCGCCCCCGCCCCGCCCCCTCCAGCGCCGCCCCTGCAGGGAAGAAGAGAAGGGGAGGAGGAGGGAGGGAAGAAGAGAAGGGGAGGAGGAAGAGGAGGGGAGGAAGAAGAGAAGGGGAGGAGGAGGAAGGAGGAGGAAGAAGGCAAGGGAGGAGAAGGAGAGGACGGAGAAGGGAGAAGGGGAGGAGAGGAAGGAGAAGGGAGGAGGAGGAGAGGGTCGCCGCCGTCCACGCCGTCGGTCGACACCATCGTCCGTGCCCCTCGATCGCCGGAGGATAAGGTATAGCACAAGATTGTCGGCTATCGTGCCGTTTATGTCATTGTCGGCCTTCGTGCCACAATTGTGGATGTATAGGCCTTCGTGCCGAGAAATGTGGACGCCGGCCTTCGTGTCGTCTTTTCTTGCAGGTTTTGGAAAACCTCCCCGTGCAGGGGAGGTGCTGCCAAAATTTTCAATTGATTCTAATCTATTGTCTTTTTTTGCAGGACCTGTGGGAGGGACTCGGCCACCCTCATCGGCTTCGTCGCCACTGCCCCGCTAGCCTCTCGCCATCGCCACCCGAGGTATAAATCACCTCCTTTCCTTACCCATTGTCGTACTTAGGTCGCGTAACCGAGTTAGGCGTCTCCCGTCCGAAAGGGATACGCGGTCGTTGGTATGCTGGTCAGTGCATATCTGCGACGGTATCTCTTTCGGATTGTCCACGTTTCTTGGACAGCCCGCGGATGCGTAGATGGGTTAGCTTCCATGTTCCGCCCCCGTCCGAGCTGGAGTTTCAGCAGCACCTCCCCGTTGTTCTCCGGATACACACTCTCCCCAAACCGGGACGTGTATCGGGAGAACAGCGGGGAGGTGCTGCCGAAATTCCGTCTCGGTCGGGAGCGGAGCATGGAAGCTAACCTCCTCTACGCATCCTCGGGTGGGATTAGGACCTATCCTTCACCTATTAGATGGTAGGAACGCCTTGTACATGCAAATGCTGGTTTTATTACTCACATACATTGGCGTATGACAGAAGATGGCTGGCCGTGAGTGGATGTACACAGGCTGGACAGAAAAGAGGAAGAGCGCTGAATGGGTTCACGGGACCAATCAGTTCCTGCAGCAAGCATTTGGCCCGGCTGCTCATGGGTCCGAGCGGACGCTGTGTCCCTGCAAAGACTGTAAGAACCAAAAAAGAAAAGTAGAGAGGGAGGTATACAAAGATCTTGTGAAGCATGGATTTGTGGAAAACTACGAGAGGTGGATCTTCCATGGTGAAGCGAAAGCGAATGTTAGAGAGGAGGAGGTTAGAGCATGCCTCGAGGAGATTGATGGAGATGCCGGGGTGGTCGACATGGTGGTAGACTATAACGAGGCACGTGGCAATGAAGGATTGGTGGAGGAGGATCCAGAGGAAACCGCAAAGGCGTTCTATGAAATGATGTCTTCGGCACAGAAGCCTCTTCATGAGAAGACAACAATGTCCCAACTGGATGCCATTGGACGTCTTCTAGGGTTGAAGTCGCAGTTGAGCCTGAGCCGAGACGGCTTCAATCTCATGTTGAAAGTGATCGGCACAATGCTTCCGAATGACCACACGCTGCCGAAGAGCACGTATGAGTCAGTGAAGCTCCTCCGTGCACTTAAGATGCCATATGAGTCGATCCATGCTTGCCGTAACGGGTGTGTCCTATTTAGGGGCATTGAACTAGTGGCAGCAACGCACTGTCCCAAGTGCAAAGCCTCTAGGTATGTGGAGGTGGACGTTATTGATGGCAAGAAGGAACAGTCTAAGATCCCCGAGATGGTCGTACGGTACCTTCCACTCACACCGAGGCTCCAACGGATGTTCATGACAGAGGAGTTGGCGAAGCAGATGACATGGCACAAGGATGGCAAAAGATACAGTGACAAGATGGTACACCCAGCGGATGCTGAGGCATGGCAGTACTTTGACGAACAGTATCCTGAGAAAGCTAGGGACGCTCGGAATGTACGCGTAGCGATAGCAACAGATGGGTTCAACCCGTATGGAACACATGCGGCCCCGTACACTTGTTGGCCCGTGTTCGTGATCCCCCTCAATCTTCCCCCCGGCGTCATGTTTGAACCCAAGAACGTGTTATTGTCGCTGATAATACCTGGACACCCAGGCAATAATATGGGTGTGTTCATGCAGCCACTGTGGGATGAATTGGAGCATGCTTGGGAAAAGGGGGTACGGACGTACGACCGAGCTACAAAGAAGAACTTCACAATGCATGTATGGTATCAGTATTCAATGCATGACTTCCTGGCGTATGGCATATTTTGTGGGTGGTGTGTTCACGGGAAGTTCCCTTGCCCAGTATGCAAGGATTCTGTGATGTTCACTTGGCTGAAGAAGGGTGGCAAGTACTCTTCGTTTGACAAACATCGTCAATTCCTGCCTGAGAACCATGCATTGAGACGTGACACCCAACACTTCACGAAAGGTCTTGAAGTCACTGACCCTATTCCTCAGATTATGAGCAGTGAACAGGTCCTTGCCGAGTTAGAGGCTCTCAAAATCGACAAAGACAAGGGTGCCTTTATTGGATATGGTCAGCAACACATGTGGACACATATATCGGGCTTGACTAGGCTCCCCTACTTCAAGCACCTCCTCCTTCCACACAACATCGATGTGATGCACACAGAAAAAAATATCACCGAGGCACTTTGGGGAACACTCATGGACATAAAACAGAAGTCAAAGGACAACGTTAAGGCTAGACTGGATGTGGAGGCGATCTGCGACAGACCAAAGCTAGTGATGAAGACCCCTGCGCCCGGCAAGACTTGGAGAAGGGGCTCGGCCGATTACATCCTGAAAAGGGCCGACAGGAAGGAAGTGTTTGAGTGGATGAAGACGTTATTGTTCCCTGATGGGTATGCGGCGAATCTGAGCAGGGGAGTGAACCCTAAGACTGGCAAAGTCTTGGGGATGAAGAGTCATGACTTCCACATATGGATTGAGCGACTCCTTCCTGCGATGACCCGTGGATACCTCCCCGAGCCAGTGTGGCGTGTTCTGGCAGAGTTGAGCTATTTCTTCCGCCAGCTTTGTGCCAGGGAATTATCTCGGGAAGTGATTCGTGACCTGGAGAAACTTGCACCTCTGCTGATCTGCAAGTTGGAGATGATCTTTCCACCCGGCTTCTTCCTGCCGATGCAGCATCTGATACTACACCTACCGCGTGAGGCACGGCTGGGGGGTCCTGTGCAGGCCCGTTGGTGCTATCCAATCGAGAGGTGTCAAAAGATTCTTCGAAAAAAATATAGGAATAAAGCCAAAATTGAGGCTTCTGTGGCGGAGGCAGCAAGAGTGGAGGAGGTGTCGAACTTCACAAAGGCGTACTATACCGAGAACCTTCCCAACATGAACCCACTCCCTCGTTACAACGAGGACGAGAATTTATCGACTCTGAGCCTTTTCAAAGGGCAACTCGGAAGGGGCAGCGCAGGTACCCCTAAGACATTGCAACCACCTGAGTTTCGCACCATCACACTCTACCTGTTGATGAACCTTGACGAAGTGGTTCCTTATCGAATGTAAGTTCTCAAAGAACTTGTTACATACGTAGTCAATATCCTCCACCTATTGGTCCAACCCCTTTCACCTCTTGTTTTTTCAGGGAGTTCATTAGGCAATTCTGGAAAAGGAATACGCCTCCTACCAACCAAGAAGAAGACCATTTCCTGAAAACTGCCAGGCCCGATTTTATTGGGTGGTTGTGTACAAAGGTACAATCCAACTTACCTCGTTCCATCTTTGAGTTGCTCGTATGAGCGAGTAATGTAACGATCTACGTGGCCTCACCTTGCAGGCACGCACAGATAGAGAAATGAGTCCTGAATTGAGACAGGTTGCATGTGGCTTCAGCACTAGGGTCAATGCATTCACCGTTTATGATGTGAATGGCTATCGCTTTCGCACGAGAAGCTACGAGGAGAGTCGGCCCGGCCGAAAGACCACGTGCACAGGAGTTTGTACGCCCGGCAACGATGATCTCGACTATTATGGCATAGTCGAAGAAATATACCAGCTCGACTTCCCGGGCCCCAAAGCTCTTAAGCCAGTGGTGTTCAAATGCCAATGGTTCGATCCTCATGTCATGAGAAGAGCCGATGACATTGGGCTAGTCGAAATTCGACAGGATTCCGTCTATAGTGGAGACGATGTCTATATTGTGGCTCAGCAGGCCAGGCAAGTTTATTATCTCCCATGGACGTGCCAAAAAGACGAGAGGCTTACGGGTTGGTACCTTGTGCAATCGGTATCGCCACGCGGTAAAGCGCCTGTCCCAATCGATGATGACTACAACTTTGACCCAAAGGCGGATAGCGGAGAGTTCTATCAACCTGAGGGGCTAGAAGGGCGTTTGGAGATAGACATTCTTTCGCTGATGAGCATGAAAGCAGACGTCATCGATGATGACGAGGACGAGGGTGAAGTGGTGCAAGATGCTAAGGACCTAATGATGCTTGAGCGATGGAGGGCTCATCGCAACCTAAATGTTGAGGACGATAGAGGTGGTGAGGAGAGTAATGGAGATGATGAGGACTTAGGTTTCGATAATATTGATAGTGAAGACGACAGTAGTGATTGTGATGACAGTGGAGGAGGTGATGACAATGGTGATAGTGATGACCAGGACTTCGGTTTCTAGTTCATGTAATACTATATTGTTCTGATTATTATTACTTTGCAATTATGTTTCGTTCATTTTGCATCTCTTTACAAATACTTATCGATTATTTGTGCTAATTGGTTTAATGTTTGTCATTGCAGGCATAGGACAAAATGCCGGGCGGAAGTAGACGACGACAGAAGAGACCGGTGAGAAAGGTCCACTCGGTCTACCAGAGAGAGGAGGAGGAGGCGTTGGAGGAGGAGGAGGCCTTCGAGGAGGAGGCGTTGGAGGAGGAGGAGACTTTGGAGGAGATGCGGGGTAGAACTCGCTCTACCAGACGCCTGTTTGCCCCGGTCGGCGGCGAGGACGGGGGCGGTGAGGACGGGGGAGGCGAGGACGGGGACGGCGAGGACGGGGGCGGCGGCGGCGAGGACGGGGGCGACCAGGGCGGGAGCGAGGCGACAGCAGGGGACTCGTCTTCCACAGCTTCGAGGACGCCCTACCAGCGTGGGATAACACGCCTCCCAAGCGCCGCGCCCACGCTAGCCTTCCGTCCGGTGATTCGACCCGACGGGCCAAGGTAAGTAACCATTCATGTTTTCACTTACTTGTTCAAATGCCATGTTGAAAATTGAACTTCAAGATTAACAGTTCTTCTTAATGACTTGTGCAGCAATTGGAAGCGTGTGGATGGAAACAGAGGTGGACGCCATCCTAATGGCATTCTGGGCCTCCTGATTAAGAAGAATTTTCCTGGCCTAGTCACCATAGATGGGAGGGATAAAGTGCCCCAGCACTGGCCAGACTTCTTCAAGGTAGTGCACGGAGACGTCACCCTTGCCGACAAGATCAAGAGGGAGTTCTGGGTGAGTCTTCATTGCACTGCTTTGCCACTACTAAGCATTTGTTGGATGTCCTTGAAATAATCAACTCATAAATGATATATGTATGCAGGAGTATTTCACGTGCGACCCAGGGCACGAGAATGAGGCGTCGGTAGTGCAGGACAGGGTCTGCCAGATCAGGCTCAAGGACATGTTCTACGAGGCACACGTCCAGTGCCTCATCAGCTACCACGCCAACGTACTCAAGGAGAAGCTAGACAAGGCGGATGCGAGGAAGATGATCCAGTGCCCCGAAACTGACATGCCCAGGGAGGCCTACATGCTCGTAAGTAGGAAACAATAATTCTAATTTCATTCCAATTCATCTTCTTACTCACCTAAATGCACGTTGTAATGCATGCAGTATCCTGCTGATTGGTGCAAAATGCACATGGACTGCTGGGAGGCGATTGTGGACGGGTGGAGAACACCGGAGGCTTACGAGATGCGCAGGAAGAAATCTGGATATGCCAAGGCGAAGGCGGGGCCGTCACACCACCAAGGGTGCCGCTCTCTCGGAGAGTACATGGACACATGGGTACCCTTCACACCAATTTGTTTCTTTATTCAATTGATTGAGTCATTCATTCTCATTACGTGTAATCGTCCTTGTGTTTTCCTCGCAGACCCAGTCGCATGACGGCCAGGTGATCAACGAGTTCACGGGCTATATCCTGTCTCACCAGGGCAAGGCGACAGATCCAGAGAACGTCTACGACACGGCGAGGGGGCCCGACGCCATCACCAACCAAAACGTCTACGATAGGGTGGTCCAGTACACCGAGGCGGTTCGCACGCGCCATGGTGCCGACTACGACCCGTCGACCGAGCCCCTCGATACGGACGTCCTGATGAGGACGGGAGGAGGGAAGCAGCACGGCCGGTACCTTATTGCCCACAGCGTCATCGACCCGGCCACCGTTCCCTCCCTTCGTGAGATTCGTCGTTCGGATAGCAGTGCCGGTACCTCCTCCGATGTCCCCATACAACCTCGGCGGGCAAGCTCCACACAGATGATGGCGGCGCTTCAGGTAACTATTCGTCGTTCATTGGTTTTACATATGTTGCCGAATGTTTATGCATTGTTTAAACATCGCTTGTGTAATATTGCAGGTCCAACTGGAAGAGATGCGGGCCCAACAGGCGGCCCAACAGGCAAGAGAGGCGGCCCGAGAAGAGGCCTATCGGCAGCAGCTGGCGGCCCAACAGGAGGCCCATCGGCAGGCGATGCTAGCTTTCCAGCAGCAGTCCCAGCAACAGATGACGCAGTTTGCCTCCTCGATTTCCAGCTACTTTCAGGGCCTGGAGATCCCTAACTACAGACCCCCTCCGTTGCAAGTGATGTTCACTCCACCCCCGGTTGTTCTCCCTCCACTCCCTGATCTTTCGCCTGTAAGGACTCCGGTGAGTTACTGGCAGCCTATCTATTGTTTTCGCTTGTGCGGCCATCCCTTAGGTACTAATGAGATCGCTTATCCGTACAGCTGCAGTCGGCGGCTTCGAACCCGTCTCCGACAGTTGGACCTTCTCCACAGCCGCAGGTCGGACCGTCCGAGTGGTCTTCGTGGCCGACAGGGAGCTCCTCACACCACGGTGGTGGCGACTGGTCGCAGGACGAGTGAGTGGCTCGGTGCATGTTGTTGGATAATGGATGTAACTTTGTTATGTTAGACCCTTTTGCAACTTTGCTGGATGTTGGACTTGTGCGACTTGTTGGATGTTGCATTCGTGCGTGCGACTTGATGGATGTTGTGGTTATGGATTATTTGTGAATCTCTGTGATGTATATGTGGATTTCTGTGATATGTACATATATGTGTTTTGGTTGCTGCGATACGTGAGCTAAATCGGCAAAAACAGCAAAAAAAAAACTGCAGTTTCCAGCTTTGCCGACTGCCACGGCAGCTGGCAAAGCTGGGAACAAAAAAAGCAAAATACCCAGCTTTGCCGACTGCCACGAAGCAAGGCAGTCGGCAAAGGCTTTGCCGACTGCTCAATTGGCAGCTGGCAAAGATATACACATTTTTTTAAAAAAAGGAAAAATCTTTGCCGACTGCCAATAAAGGCAGTCGGCAAAGGTCTTCGATTAAAATAAAGGAAAAAAATATTTGCCTCGATTAAAAAAAATAAAAAAAAAATTCTTTGCCAACTGCCACCTAGGCAGTCGGCAAAGAAAACTCTAACGGCTGTGCGCGTTTGCTTTGCCGACTGCCTTTCATGGCAGCTGGCAAAGGTGGCCTTTGCCGCCTTGGGCTTTGCCACCTCCCCTTTGCCGACTGCCTCAAGAAATGCAGTCGGTAAAGCCTTTGCCGACTGCATTTCCTCCTTTGCCGACTGGTTTCAGCAGTCGGCAAAGAGGGCGAATCCAGTAGTGCAAGCTGAACCAAACAAATCTAGCACATTGCTTAATCCATTTGCGTTACAAAACCACGAATCAAATGCTATCTTAGTGCTTTTAGTTCCATGAAAAAAAAGGAAAGGAGATAGTATGTTCAGCCCAAGTCATAAGATCATATGATAGTATGTTCAGCCAAGTCATAAGATCATACAGAAAATGGAAGCAAACAAGCCATGAACTGCACTCTAAGTTTCTAAATGAAAAGATTCACTCACTTTACAATCAGCAAATCACTATGGAATATACATAGTAAATGACCTGGAAACGGTATGTTTGGTTCTTGTCCCATAAAAGCCATGCCAAAATTTCATGTCTTTTGTCAGCCATTTGCTAGGGGCCAAAACTTGGTAGACCAAAGGGATCTTGCTATTAGCCAGCTACAGTACACATAGCAGCTGCGGCACCAGACTGGGCAGCCGATTCGCTCGCCCCAGTTTCCTTTGGTCGGCCAAAAAAGAATGGTTGAGGTGGCAGCAATGTATTGGTTGCATGCATTTCAGTAGCTTTGTGTTAAAAAGCTTTATTTAAATGAGATTATTTCTTTAAAAATATGACTAATTTCTAGTTTGTTTGCACCATAATATTTCTTATGATTTATTTGAAAAATAAGGCCCATGTTGACTATATTATGATACTAAAAGAATTAATGATATTTGACATGCCATAGAATTTTGGTTTGGCCACCATCCAAACATATTTAGAGAAATATAGGCCAATTTTTGTCATGCCCATGTTTGGCTATGGTCTGTATCCAAACATTCCCTTGTTCTCTATGCACTCTGCACTGTATGTCTGTACCAATTTTTCAAAGCAAAAGGTCATAGCATGACATGGATTTAAAATTACAACCAAGACACTTGCAGAACTGTTTTAGGGGAAAGGAAAATGGTACTCCATGAATATCTTTTTGGTATATCTCGGTAAGCAACAAAACTGATAAAAATAGCAGCCAAAAGCATGTTGAGCTTAGTAGTTTTCTTTCTAAAGCATATTGCAAATGCGTATGTCAAACTTTATATTTTAAAACTGCTCCCATTAGTGTTTTCAAGATGATAGCACAACTGAGGATAGCAGCAGATACAGCGTTCAAAATAAAGAATATGTTGGAATAGTGCAAGACACAAATAGGGAAGGATTTTTTTTATCAGAGTAGGATGAGTAACTAAGTACCTCCTCCCGTTCTGCTTCCATCTCTTCATACGTCAGTGTAAGCTTCTTCTCTGCATTTTCCTTTGTCCTTACAAAGGCCTACACAAGCAACATAAAGTGTCAAAAAATGTCAGATTAACTTCAGCATATAGACAAATAAATTTAGCGAACGCTAGTAGCCCTTCCAAAAAGGAAGAATAGTAGTTACAAGAAGTGAATCATCAATCATCTGGAATCGAATTGTAACACGGTCCTTGTACAGTTTGTGCTTGGACTTGCAAACAAAAATATACATATCCAGTTATCTACCATATTAAAACTGGCATGTGAATATGTGATTATATTGGTGAACAGTACATACATGGTATTAACTTAGAAAAAGATAAGAGGTGATGCACTAATCATCTGTTAAATTTTTATAAAGCCTTCTGAAGCATGTTTTTAAGTTGTAATACAAATGGAGCTTTTCAATGCAAATAGAGAATTCACACATACAAGATCATAACACAAACAATATATCACATGAATAGACATTGAACTATTCCAGGCCTGAGTCTACAATCATATATTTGCACTACTCTAGTACTCTGCATGCCCAAAATTGCAATTTAAGGAACAGTGTAATGCCAGCATGTTGCACACCCAAAACGAAAAATGACCCAGAATTCTAGAGAAGCAAGTCATTCCAGACAAACAAAATGGTCTAGCAAAAAAAATCCGTATTCCATTTGAGTAGACTAGTATAAGATAGAAATAAATTACATTCACTAAACAGGTTTTATCTGCATAGAATTACCTTATATAAGGGCTTACGTGGTCACAAAAGGATTGACTGCACATGCTAGTGTATTTGCATGTGTACTATGCATCCAAAACTACACACATAAACAGGGAGCAGCGAAGAGCTGACCTCATCTAGCAGCTCACAAAGGCGTCTTATCTTTACTTCTTTCAATGTGATTTCCTTCTTTATATCATCCTTAACAGTTTTGCCATTAGTTGTGTTTGAGCCATCTTTAGCATGTGGAACTTTCGCAAAATGCTTCCTATCCAATTGTTCCAATGGCGTATGCTGTAACATATGATCAACAGTAAGATCAAAAGAAATGGTAAACAGCTAACAAAAACAGATGAATCTACACTAGCACTAGTGTCTTTAAAATCACCTTCAGCAAGAAAAGCCGCTCCGCACGCTGTTGAACGGTACCACCACTCTTCAAACCACGAGCAGCTAAAGCCTAACAAGATGTAAATGAATCAACAGAATTCATCAGACAAAGGGACCAATGAAAGTCAACAATAACAGACAAGAAAACAATTCTTGGTAACAGCATAATATTTTAAGATAACCTGTTTCAACTTTTCAGGGCCAAGCTCAACAAGTTCTTCAACTGTGCTGTAGTAGTCAAGATCTATTTTAGATTCTTCTTCTGTGCCTTTATTTTCCCATCCAGGTATCTCTACATTGGCCCATCGTTCCTCAAATTCACTCTCCAGCTGTACAAATGTATGCCATTAGAAAGTTAGTTATCAGTACCTAACCGTGTTCAATGTTATTGAACAAATTATTGCCAAACTCACAATTAGCAGCTCCTAAATGAATATAAAGGAGAGATGTCACAATTAAAAACACTATGAAAGTGGAGGATAATTCGAAGTGAAACACTACATGCCTGGGGAACATAAAGGAGCATTAATACAGAAAAAAGGTAAAATAAGATTAACCTTGGAAAAAATCTTATCAATGTCTTGCAATGGCTCTATGCGATACAGAAATGATGTCAGATATTCCAAAATGTGTTCCAAGTATTCTCTGTATTGTCTGTCAATTAAAGAAATTGAAAGGTATAAACAATATTCATAATAACAATTATTAAGGGCACCACCATATGAAAATAATGAAATGAATGCTAGACAGGTGAAACAGCTGCGCAAATATCATACACATTTACTTTGATATGAATTGGCTATGGATAGATGGATTAGCAGAGAGACCCTAGATAGCCGCCCTTCCTTGGGAACTATCTTAGGATCTCTTCTTGCTTGATTACAATCAATACCAGGTTCTCTCTTTTATAGAGACAACTGACTTGATCCCTAAGGAAATATCCTAACGGAATCAATCTAACTTCTCTCTTTTCCTAACAAACCAAGCCAGTCTAATCTAATCTGCTGGGCACTGTTCACGTGCTACAGTACCGCATGGCCCCCTAGGCCAGCTCCACTTGCCATGAGAACTTGGATATGCATTTTCCCTATACCGTGACCTAGGTCCCCCCCCCCCCCCCCCCAATGAACCATATGAAATGAATGTGCAGGTTAAACAAAAACAGTTGAGTAACTATCCTGCATATAGACTTGAACATGTTGAGCCCTACTAACCTACGGTATTAGGTAACCTTGCAGACTGCAGTGTCCCTCACCACATACTACCACAGTACCACTATCAGAAAAGAAAAGGGAAACCAACCAGAGGTGAGAGGTACATATGGGCTATGGCATAGCCATACTAGTGACTAGTCAAGCTCATGCCAGGATCGGCCTGTTCGCTTCTACTTCTTGAGACTGTTGCAGCAGCTGCAGCAACACAGCTGAATATAACTGTTGCTGTGCAGCAGCAGCAGCTCATCCTGTTGCCCAATATGTTTCAGACCTTAGTGAAAAAAATGCATGACATACCTGGTCGCTTTATGACCATGTGAGATCTTGTCCGTCTGGGAGAAACAACCAACATAAGCTGAGTATTCCATAGGCGTTCCAAACTTGGAATTTATGAACTCATTATAAAAGTTTCCTATCAAAATGCAAGTCTAGGTAACGGCCAAAAGTTTCCTATCAAAATGCAGAACCAGATCATTAACCAACCTAAATAAAACCATTGCGAGAATAGTATAATATTAAAATAAAACAATGTCGTGAAAAAGCAACATGATCTATCAGGAAAAGAACCCCACAGCGGTGCAAATCGAAAAGGAATAGATCATTTAATGACTGTCAAATTATTGATCCTTCGCCATCACAGTTTCAATCATTACCTAAGTCTAAATCTTACCATCGACACCACCAAGATCTCACAAGAGGAATCAAACAAACCTGCAGAAATTAAAGTACACATATCACAACGGAGATACCCTCAGCTTCAAGACTACTGTAGTGAAAGGAAAAGGAAGGGCACTGCTTAGGTTAAAACAAAGACTAGAACATAGCACAAACATATTTCAACTCGTTTCAAACAATCGTAAAATGGTGCATTCAGGTACTGCAATAATTTTAAAGGCTTGAATAGCAGAGGATAGCATCACATGCATATAAAGTATAAATCATCAGGGGGAAAAAATGCATGCAAGTAACAAGTTACTAAGATTAAACGTCATATGGCTCATATTAAAAAGGCACACATATCATAAAGCAGAGTTACTCCTGCGCGTTCGAGAAAAAATATAAAGCAGAGTTACAAGCAACAAAAAGGTGACAATACCTCGCCAGTGAATTCAATAACTGGTTCCTCCTTAAGAAGCTCTTCATAGTCATCAATTGTACTGACAAAACGGGCAGATGGGTTGCGCCGATGATATTCACGGATCTTCAAGCAGGCAACAAATAAATTAAAGACTAGAAATCAGCTGATAATGAATATATGTTTGCTAGCACAGCATCTGTAAAGACAAATAGCTTTGGGCAATTGAGGACCAATGGAATAAAAAATATGCATGTACAGTACCAACATGGTGCAAACCTCACAATAATAGGGAAACCGACCAATGTCTGATCCAGATCAGTGCAATTTCCAAGGTTTACTTTGGGACAAGAAAAAAGGACTCCACACGTGCACGCGCACGCGCACACATGCATGAAATCTTCGTTGGTTTCAAATCATTTTGTTTTCAGATTGTTGAATTTTTGGATATTCATGCAAATCATTTGATTGAAAAAACATCACCATCGAAAAAACAAAAATAGCATGTTCATTTATTGATACATAATATGCACCAACCTGTTTCTGACTGTCATATAGGGGTTCATGCATTTTCAGAGATTCACAATAAGACGCTGAGGAGATTAGAGCCATGGAATGGTAAAAAGACAACCTTGGGAAGGAGATTAACTTGAACAAGACTTGGCTGTCACATGCCTAAATGGGATTCTACTTATTAGCAGGTGTTCATAATAAGATTAAGCGGTGAACTCTATCAGGTCAAAATTCCTTTGGCAAGGTGCATATAAGTTATAAGATAAATTCAACAGTATATCATATGGCTAAGTTGGAAATGGCACTATGGTAGTCAGAGACCCCAGGACCAAGGTGGTCTTGGGATCATTGAGACCAAGATTATGAATGAATATTTGCTTGTAAAATGGATTTGGAAATTTTTGCAAGGCTTAAATGATACTTGGTACAGAAATTCTCCAAACCAAGACATGCCAGATGATAACTTCTAATTCCAAACATAAAAGCAATTCTCAGTAATGGCAGAGCCTACATAAGTTTTACGCATTTGTTCAAATGTGGAGCTATTTACAATGCACACAATGGCCGGAAGAATTTTTTGTCCCTGGAATGATACATGGATACCTTTAAAAATCAAGTACCCTGAACAACATAAGATTTGCGAAGAACCAAATGCTACAGTGGCTGAATATTGGACTGAAGATGATTGGGATATAATTTCATTGGGTCCCTATCCTCATCTTACTACAATTCATGGGTGGATTTGATGGCTGCAGTTCACCACCAAATCTCTGTACAGACTTTTACGTTTTAACTGATGGAGGGGTCAGTGGCAGTATGAGAAAAGAACTTTGAAAATGAAAACTGCCCATGGAAATCAGTGTCTTCCTCTGGCAACTCTTCTATGGTAAATTACAGGCTGCAACAGTTTTGAAAAGAAGGGCCCATGAACCTGAGAACGTATACTAAATTTTTCTTAGATGCCATATTGCTTAGATTTGCATGGTTCAGTCTTACAGAGGCTTTCGATTGGGACTCTTATTCCATTTCTAGATCTGACTTCATGGGAAGTTATGCTAGAAGAAGCCTAGAACCTGCATTTACCTCGGCGTCTATACTTTTCTTTTTCTTTGCAGGCTTGGCATGGTCAACATGGAAAACATGCAATAAGACCACAATCTAGAGGAAAATTCCTAAGCTCCAAGCCACTCCTCTGAAGCGTTGTTTTATGCTATATCTTTTCTGTAGAAGTGGGAGGAGCTACTCAAGCCAAAGGAACAAATTAGAGTGGAGAAGATCATGGACATCATTTGGAACTGGATCAAGAACTTCAGGCCTTTGGTTATTCCTGTCCTGGACATTAAGGAGCTTTAGTTGTGTTGTAATTGGATAGTTCTTTCCTGTTTGCTTTGTTCGTGTTTGCAAGCTGGTATCTCTAGCTGGAGCATTTGTACTGTATGTTAATGCTATCTTAAAAGCAGAGGAGACTCCTTCCAAAAAAAAAATACATAATATGCACGTGCTTTGGTGCCTGAGTAGTGTAACAACCCTAAAAATCCACACAACCTAAAAATCCCAACCAATTAAAATTTTTCATTTATTTATTGTGAAAACCCATTTTTCTTGTGCAAGCATATAGGTTTCATTATGAATTTGGTAATAAAGGAGTATAACTTGCATTTTAATTTCATTCACATAGAATAATAACTTATGCATCACATTTGGGATTTATTGCAATTTATGTTTGTAATTACTCAAAATTTAAAATGGGTAATATATGTATTTATACACTTAAGTGAAAATAGAAAAGGAAAAAGAAAAGAGAAGAGGGGAAGAACGGAAGCCAGCCTGTCGGCCCACGTTGCGGCCCGGCAACGCGCGCGCGACCGGCACACACGCGCTCGCGCTCGCGCTCGCTGCCAACCCGGGCCCGCATGTCAGCCGCCTTCCCCTTCCACTGTTTCTCTTCCACACGAAGACGACGTCACCGGGTCACGCAAATGGCGTGACCGACAGCGCCACGCATGGCAGAGCCCTGACCCCGCTGTCCCCCTCCTGTCCCCTCCTTTCTTGGCCGCCAAGCGAACCCGCGCCCATCCGGAGCCCTAGATCCACTCGAGCCGCGGCCCTTCGATCGGTCGAGCGCGATCAGGACCGTTCGCCATTGGAGCTGGCCAAGCTCGCCTATAAAAAGGAGCTCACCCCGAAGCCCTACCCTCATTTCCCCTTGCCGCCACCGCGGCACAGACCGGCACACTGCACCAAACCGAGAGAGAGAGAGCGTAGGAGAAGGGCGGAGCAGAGGAGGAGAAGCTGCCGGAGCGCCGCCGCCGCGGAGCACGCCGGAGCCGGACACGGAGGAGAAGCCCGAGCTGCGGACGAGGAGCGGCACGGCACTGCGATCACTCTGCACGGCTCCAACTCGCCACTGCACCGCCATCCTAGCTTCACCGACACCACGGTGAGCCATCGCTCGCCATGTCCGAACCTCGCCCTGCTTTTGCCATGGTGTTCCACCCACGGGACGCGCAGGCACGAGCCTTTACCGGCTCAGGAAGATCACTTGCACCATGCACTCATGCGACCGGCCGAAACCCCCGGACTACAAGCTTGCTAGACCGAGAACGCAGCACGACGCGTTCTCGGCTGAGCGCGCTCACCACCGACGCGTTCCGACGCCGAATCACCCGTTCCGAGCAATCCGACTAGCACCCGTATAGGTTAGAGCGTCGTGGAGCACCGCCACGACCCCTTGAGCTAGCTACACGGATCTAAGCGCTAGAGGAAGCCTCGTCCGCAGTGCGCCGCGACCTCGCCGGAGCGCCGCCGCGGACCGGAGCCAAAAGGAGGCCCTGCCCTGTCACTAGTTCACCACTAAGCGGACGTATGCCCGTTTAGTCACGCCAATTTGACTGAACCACGTCCGGTTATGCCAAAACGAGACCGTAATCACCTTGCCGTCGTCAGCCGCCGCCGGCGACACGCCGCCACCACAACCGAGCACCTTGGGAACCTCGGTAGCCAAAATTGGTAGTTGGTATACCATCGCCATAGACCCTGGAGGCGTATACATCTCTTAGAAGACCTCCTTAGCCCCGCCGGAACCTCCCAGTCGCGGCGACATCGCCGCCGATGACTGGAGCATCTCAATACCGCGACCAGGAACAAAAACCGACCACCTCGGACAAGCTTAGTTGCGGAAGATCGAACCTCCATAGCCCGGAACACCGCGAGGTGCGTTCTCGGGGAAACGTGATCACCGCCGACACGATCCACCTCGCCTAAATCCGTTTCGAGTACCCCCGATCGCCTCGCGCTGCGGAGAGAGGCCGACGAGGTTCGCCAAGTCTGCCTCAGCACCGCCGCGTAGATAGCCGAGCCCCGAATCATGTCTGTCGCCTTGGCTACGTGCGCCTCCACCTCGTCGGAGAACCGCCGTATGCCAAGGGAGAGAAGGAGGCCATACCACGACTCTAACCCGCCACCATCTGGTCGGACGACTGCCTGAGCACGCCAATTGGGGAAAGCCGAGCCCTGTCTTGCCGAAATATGGTCATCGCCGCCCTGTCATCGTCCGCCGCACCGGAGAGACACCGCCGCCTTGAACAGACACCCTGGAACCCTGCTAGCACCAAATCTCCGATTCGCCCGAGCCTCCCCGGGAGAGCTCGGGAGAGCAGCACCCTCGGCGCACCAAATCTCCGATTCACCCGAGCCTCCCCGGGAGAGCTCGGGAGAGCGGCACCCTCGGCGCCCAAATGTCCGATTCGCCCGAGCCCCGCCGAGGTACGCCGAGCCCCGCCGAGCTCCGCCGAGCCCCGCCGAGCCCCGCCGAGCTACGCCGAGCTATGCCGAGCTACACCGAGCTCCGCCGAGCTACCCCCGACCTCTGAGAACCACCCCCGACCACCGTCGAGCTCGCCCGACCACCGCCGAGCTACGCCGACGCCCCCCGACCAACGTCGAGCTCGCCCGACCAACCACCGAGCTACGCCGACGCCGGCGACTCTCTGGGAACCAGCATCGAACACCTGGTGGGCGACCATCGGGTCTGTGTTCTGATGAGGCGCCACATGCCGCACTACTAGACCCGCGCGCCACGTGGACCAATCCAGAGCTGCCCCTGATTAACCGACCAATTTTCCCATTTTCAGAAAATAGGATAATCTTCGGAAATTCATAACTTATTCATTCGATGTCCGCACCATATATCAAAATTCTCAGAAAAATGAGATCTACAATCTAAGACTGTGTTTGTGTGCATTTGGCTCTTTATTTTATTGGATTTTTCTGAAATACTCTATAGGAGTCGCTGACGCGACTATTTCGTGTTCGATTTCAGAGCCGGAGGAGGATCTGACTAAGGAAGACGACCACGAGTACTTTCAGGAGCTAGGAGACGACTACGAAGGTGCCACGTCCCACCAAATCCTTAGATCCTATTTACGCATTGCAAATGACATTGTTGCTATTGCTTTATGATTATGCATGGATTGGTTGCATGATAGTATGTTTGAATTCCCTGCCTTGATAAGACTATACCCTGCTATCCGCTGTTAGGTTAGCTGCTGCTTAATTTACTGTTACTCTTCCACTACTTACTACTTGCTATATGCTATATGGTGGAATTGGGACGGTGTATATCTGATTATAACCACTGGGAGAGAGTGCTGCGTGCGTCTTGGGTGCGTGGTAAGGGTTGATGTCGACCAAGTGGGATGTGAGACAAGCCCGTGGGGCAAGTCGTGCCGGGGGTGCAACCTGGGCATCCCCACGAGAGATACCTGTGGCGGGTAATGACTTATGAGGTGGTTCCGGGATGTGCATTGAAGTCCCGTGAGCGGAGGTGCCGTGATGGCACGGGGAGAGTATCCCCTAAGTGGAGATGCCTGCTTGGTCACAACCTAGGATCTGACTAGTGACCGGAAACATCTGGATTCCCTTGCTACTCACTCGCTTCTGATGGGCGGGAGACGGCTGGACTACTTGGTAGGGCGGTGCCACTACTGCTAGATTGAGAGGTGATAAGGGTGGACGGTGACGGATGGCAGATTCCCGTACCGTTCTAGATGCGCAGTACCACTGATGGGGCCCGGTACTGCGTCTCCCAGTCTCAGCATGACGGTGTTGGATCCGGAATATCCCAGGGCTGAGTGGTAGGGTGGTACCGACCTAGGCAAGCAAGCACCCGGAATTCTGCCTAGATGATTGTACAGCATCGATGATGGCTAATCTTGTGAGTAGTAAAACCTCTGCAGAGTGTATGGTTGATCGATCGATACATAAGCCAACTCGATGGCTATGGACCTTTCCTAATGTTTCTGCAACCACTATTAGATGACAGCATATTCTTTTCTCCCCCTGGACAACATTTTTCCGGCAGTGTACCCGTTGTGGTAGTGTGCCGCTGAGATAGGCCCGAGAGGGAGTTGGGCCTGTCGAATGAGAGTGAGGTGTGGGTATGTGAGGTGTGGTGATGGGAAAAGGGATGATGGTGTTAACTGGTGATAAAACTTGACTAATTAAACATTGATTACAGCTGCATAGGAAAACCTTAGCCTATAGGTCTGCTTGTATAGCCTTGCATCCACTTTCCACAAAGCAAATGCTGCATAGGTGGGCTCCGTGGCCAGTACAAATCGTACTGATAAATTTGCTGTCAGGTGACGAGAATGAGTACGACTTCGAGGGAGATGATGACGAGGAATAGGGTCACGTGCTACACTCAAGTTGGCCGTGAAGGATGAATCGCTTCCGCATCTTCTAAAGCTTCTCTGAATGTTGATTCCGCCAATGTGGCGATGTAATAAATGTTTATGTAAGACTTATTTACCGTTGTATGGATCCTGGTGTCAACTGAGATATGGGTAATTTCATGGATTGTCCCAAGCAATCTGTTGAATTACAATTCGAGCCTGTGGATTTCCCTTCGTGGAAATCGAGGTCGTTTCAAGTAGTGTGTACTGGCATCTATTTTTGTCACAATCATACAAGCAGCTAGGCCTAGGCTAGAAGATGTATATACCTCTTTGAGCCTTTCATAGTACTTGCTAAACAGTCCACTTTGTGTGGGCGCGGTAAGATGAGTGTTGATCTCATCCTTCCTAGCATTGTCCTTGTCTTCATAGATTTCCACCTAAATAAGTCATAAGCAACATTAGCAAAGTGAGATTGTCACTGGAAAGAAACATCTCAATTTCTCAAGGGCAGTTCCTCTTCTCTCAAACCAAAAAGAGAACGGGAGGAGGGAGAAAGGTACACAAATAAACCTCGCCAAAACCTCAAGTGAAAGAGCACTAGTCAGCTGGTGCCAATTAAAGAAGAAGAATTCGCGAGAGAGATGGATATTGAATTCCTCATAAGCTCAGAAAGCAACCTTAAGATTCGACAGAAACGGTAAATATCGATCGTATCCAAACTTAGCCTAGCTAACCGAGAATCACTAACGTAGATGGATTCGTAAACCCTCTCAGAGAGAGAAGGAGGACGTACAAGCTTGTCGGAGGTGGAGACGACGAGGTCGAGCATGTGGCGGACGCGGTGGGACTGAAAGAGGCGGTCGCGCGGGTTGGCGGGCTCCCGCTGCAGTTCGCGTGCCGCGAGCCGCTCCAGCCTCTCCAGATCCTCATGCGCCCCGCGCGTCGCCTCCAGCACCGTCGACGCCATGACCCCCTCCGGTGCTTTGTACAGGAGGCCGGATGTCGCGCAGCGCCGCGGAGAGGCGGGAGGGGGAGTTGCGCCGGGTAGCTAGGGTTCGGGGGATCCGATTTCGCGTCTCGAGGAAGAGGACGACGAGACGACCCGGCGCGGCGCGTTTAGAGGCACGTGTGCTCTGGCCTGCCTAAAAGGCGGGGCACGGCGGTGAATGCACGGAGGGCGGTGGCCAGTGGGGCTAGCGCGGGGCGGCGGCGGCGCGACGGACCGCGACGAGAGGGTGCAAATCAACCAGATTTTTTTTTTAGAATTAAACCCCATTTCAAATTATAGAAGTCGTTTGACATTTTTATCATGATCACCTATTTTATTAAATAAAAACGTATAAACATAATTAAATCTAAATAAGAACTTTTACATAATATTTTATACTAAATCTGTTTCAATTTATAAGTCATTTGACTTTTTTCTTCAATTTTGACCACTCATCCTATTTAAAAATTTTGTACAAAATATCACTTCTTTTATTATGGGTTGCTTTACTAATAAAAATTCTTTAAGAATTATTTAAATTTAACTCTTTTCATGTAAATATTTTGAATAAGACGAGTGGTCAAAGTTAGGGTTCAAAAAATCAAACGACTTATAATTTTGAAATAAACGAGTGGTCAGATTAAAAGAATAAAAAGTCAAATGACTAAATTTGGAACGGAGGAAGTACAACACAAGGCACACCATTTGAAGAAAAACGTCAAGTTTTATATTCTCTTCTATTTTTATCCTTTTTTCAATTGGTGTTACTATTATCAAAGATAGGTATTTTCGCCCCCGCGCTATACGCAGGGGACTGCCTTGTTCGTCTAAGTTAGCTAGAGTTAGTTAGCTAGTTGGCTAAGAACTCAGTGAAGATTTTTAACTAAAAAGTTAGCCCATATTACCATATAATATAGATGTACTAAGACTATTTTTATTTGAATTTTAGCTAGCTAGCTAGTAATTAGTTATCGTATCAAACATGCAATCACAACTAACACAAGTGCATCATATGCTGCAATTTTTTTTCTACTTTTATCAATTATAATTTTGCTCGCTTAGATTTGGAAGGTTTTACGTCCGTTTTAGCGGGAAGAGTTCTAGACTTCTGATTCTCGGACCTTCTTCATGTGTCGCAAATGTTGCTCGTCCCTTTTTTTTCCCTTTCCTGTGCATAGAGAAAATCTACTCTATTTTCATTCATTTTTTTCCTGTTATTATGGTATTTCAAGGTCCACGCTTTTTCATGCCCCACACCCTAAGCTGCGGAAAGAACCATCAACTGGTCACGACTTAGGACGCACCACTGCACCAGACTACCAAACCTTTAGAGAGTACGTTTAGAACGTAGGAATAGCACAAAAATTTATAGGAATCAATTTATTTTTATAAGAAAAACATTGAAATAAGAAAAAAAACCTCGCATTCTAAATATGCGGCCCTAGACCCTTTTCACCTTTTTATTTAATGTTTAATATATATATATATATATATATATATATATATATATATAATCTCAGTCCTGCTTCGTAAAAAATTATAGTAAAAGTATATTATGTAATTAATTTAGTTGTATGTATTTATTTTACATAATTATAAAACTTTTAAAGTATGTCATTTTGAAAATAATAATTGTATATGTATTTTTTGTGGAATGGATGGAGTACGAGTCTACCACGCTTCACCATCTCCCAGAAACAAAACACGTAGCTGGAACTACGGAAGGAGAAAGCGTCCACACTGTACAGGAACCAGCGCCATGGCGGGATCCGCGTTCCTCAACGCTCTCGTCCTCCGCGCGCCATCCCCGTCGCCGCTCTCGTCCTCGTCTAAAGGCTGCAACGCCGGCACCTTGGCGTTCCCGAACCCACCGCCCTTCCCATCCCTGCGTTCCGCGCGCCGCGCCCTTCTTGCGCGGCCGGCGGCGGCGGCGCCGCCGGGCGGTGACCCCGAGCCCGAGGACGAGTGGGGGCCGGAGCCTGAGGGCGGGTCCGCTGTCACGGCGACCGCGGTGGCGGAGGCGCCGGAGGCTCCGGAGGCGGGAGAAGTTGCAGAGCTCAAGGCGCAGCTGAAGGAGGCGCTGTACGGCACGGAGCGGGGCCTGCGGGCGTCCAGCGAGTCGCGGGCCAAGGTGTTGGAGCTCATCACGCAGCTCGAGAGGCGGAACCCCACGCCGGCGCCTACCGAGGCGCTTACGCTCCTCAACGGCAAGTGGATCCTCGCGTAAGAAACCGCTTTTTGATCCCGGTCTCTTTCTTCCCCCTTTTCAGCAGCGAGTAATACGGTCGTGAAATTCAGCTGAGGTGCCCTGAACTTATAGGGCAAGAGGGCACTAATTTTACTGGAAATTTCACAATAACTGGGGAATTTGTTGTCCACGCCCTTTCTGGCTTCACTTTTGAGTTTGGTACAGTGATTGATAGAAAAATTGCACAATTTAGTATTTGTGTTGTCAGCAAAGTTTCTGCAAATTTTTGCTTGCTTTGAATAGGTGAAATTGATCTCATGCCTTTTGATTGCTTATTACAAGTGGGCGCTAAAATCTGCTACTCTGCGAACTGTTTGATCGATACTGAAAACTGCATAGTTTGAGTGGGACAATTATTATTCAAGTTTCTTTTAGCTTTTACCTCTCAGATTTGGTATTGGCTGATGCAAAATTGTTAAGAATCTTCTACGAACTGATTCTTTCCTCTTTTTTTCCCGAATAATTTCAGCACGACATGGTCTACTGAGAAATTGTTCCAGTTTTAGATTTTTTTTGAGAAAACACTTTAGATTCAGAATTTGCTTTATCCTACTCTAGTAAAACTAAGAGCGTCGGGTTCCTTTCTTTCAGTGTTCACAATAGAACCCAAAGATGCTACATAATGGTGTTGCCCAGCAATAAATCTCACTTCTGTGGTTAATTAGGCTTACTCACCTGGTAAATATTTTGAGATTACAACAAATATACCTAATTGACTTTCAAGTAGGCGGAATGCGGTTACAGATGCACAAACCCACATGACAAACAATGTCAGCTAGCTGTTGCTATTACTTTGTTGAGAATGTACTGATTATGATTGTTGGACTGGAAGAAAAAAATAATAAAAGGAATTCTATCAATTTTTATTTTCTACTTCACTGCTTTGATCACTGCACATGCAATCAACATTCGAGACTACAGAATTCTGGCTTCTGAAACTGACCAACTAGAATATCGCACAAGTCCATTGAAGTGAAACTCTTCTTAACTTACACTACCGCTCTGCTGCAGCCTTAAGAATTTTAGGAATCTGATTGATTATGTGATTTCAGGTACACATCATTTTCCCAACTGTTCCCACTATTGGGGTTTGGTAATCTGCCTGAGCTCGTGAAGGTGGAGGAAATATCACAGACCATTGATTCTGAGAACTTCACAGTGCAAAACTGTATCAAGTTTTCAGGACCTTTGGCTACGACCTCACTTGCCGCCAATGCAAAATTTGAAATTAGAAGCCCCAAGCGCGTGCAGGTGAGATTCTGTAATCTAAGTATTCATTTTCATCTGTGACTGAAAGCAGTTTGCCATGATTATTTCTGGCACTCACATGCATTGAGTTCTTGAATCTTAATTCCAGGATGATTCACAAATTGCTCCCACCGTTTAATAATGTTTGTCATTGTTAGCATACCTAGATGGCATAATATACAAATATTTAATGAAGTTGAATTGAATTTGGTGCTCTTTGAATATAAAGATTCACCCAATTTTTTTGTAAAGATTTACTTCTTGTGATCACAAATATAAGTCTCTGTAGGTTTCTTCTAAATTAAGTATCTTCCACCTTTGACTATCAATATTGAAGATTCTATATGAACTAACATCATAAGATCAGCCTTACTAGTTCATTATGAAGTATATTTTCATATGTATAATCCTTTCCATCAAAGACTTTATATTTATAAGTATATTGTTAGTCAAAGTGTTGTATTAAAGATTGTGCTGATGCCCGAATGGACTTTATTTTTGGTCGGAGGAAGTACATGGCTTTTGTGTCTCCTAAGGTATAAATACTGTGACATAGGTAGTAGCGCGGCCAAATTGTTCATTGAAGTCAAGAAAACAGATAAATTGAATACTTGAATCTCATAGAGTGTTAGGCTTCATTGAATATTTGAATCTCAGAGTTAAATGTTTCCTTGCTATAGTGTAGCTATATTGCATGTAGGAACTAGAGCCAGAGCTGGCTAGACCTCCACTAAGTTGATCTTGTGGTTGTATGGGGTTGTTGCTTTCAACCCGACCAGGCAGGCCTGTTCCCAAGCAGAGATTTAAGGCGATTTAAGATGCAATGCCTGGGAGTGCTCACAACACCGAATAACTCTGCCTTGGAAACAAACAAATAGGGCAATGCATGCCTTCATAAACCCACTTACCATACTTGAGCATAGAGCTTCTGAGTGAACTCTGCTATAACTGGTTCTGACTGAGCACGTGATTCTGAATCCTTGCAGATCAAATTTGATGAAGGCATTGTTGGTACACCACAGTTGACCGACTCCATTGTGCTACCAGAGAAGTTTGAATTACTTGGACAGAACATCGACCTGAGTCCACTTAAAGGCATATTTTCTTCTATCGAAAATGCAGCATCCTCAGTTGCAAAGACCATATCTGATCAGCCTCCGCTGAAAATACCGATCAGGACAAACAACGCCGAATCGTGGTTGCTTACAACCTACCTTGACGAAGAGCTCAGGATCTCCAGAGGCGATGGCAGCAGCATCTTTGTGCTGTTCAAGGAGGGAAGTACTCTCCTAAACTGAGATCCAAATCCCAAATATATGACTGTTGAAGTCTTGAAGATGAACCTTGAAGTAGTTAATAGTTTTACTGCTTATGCTTTTCTTTTCTTATAGCCATATACTCTGTCCCAAAACAAGTCAATTCCTAGAATCGCCTAAAATCATATTATCTTAAGTTTGACCATTTTTATAGGAAAAATAACATCGTCTATGACACCAAATGAGGACATTATGAAAATATATTTCATGATGTATTAGTGATACTAGTTTAGTGTCATAGATACTGGTGCTCTTTTTTATAAACTTAGTCAAACTTAAAAATAGTTTGATTTAAGGTAATACTAGAAATTGATTTATTTTTGGGACAGAGGGAGTATATGTGTTTCTGGGTTGTCTTGTGTACAAGTACCATGTTGTCTTGTGAATAGGTATATCATGACTAGGACCAGTTTAATCCCCAAGTTGTATGAACTTTGTATATATCACCCAAGACATGGAAGTTATCCGATTTCATTCTATTCTATTCTCCTACATGGTAATGGCACTGGTCTAAATTCAGACTACCGAAGTTTCCGCTTCTACACGTGCACTCAGTAAGATTGCCATGAGGATCTGTAGTTGGTGCAGCATTTGTTTTTATTGAGCTTGTGTCGCTGATCACACTGATCCACCACTTGAGAGTGTTTTCTTGATCACTGATTGGAGTTTTCTCTCTTGCCAGCCCCTATCTAGGGCTCCTGTCGCTGATCGTATTGATGGCTGTCATGGAGAGTCTTTTATTGATCGCTGATTGGGTTTTTTTTAGAAGGAAGGTTTCCCCTGCTTTTATTACCAAAAGCAAAACAGTTTCGAGTTCAGTGTTTTTAGGCACGAAAGCCTCTGACCGGATTAGTCTCCAGGCCTAAAACCGACACAACCGGCATACTACTGTTTACATCTGAACACTGCTTAATAGCTGAAATCGCAACGGTAGAGTCCGAATGTACAGCAGCCGATGTCCCCAACTCTGATGACCATCTCGCGATCCACATGATCGGTTGAGGAGCTAAGGCTTTTGCTGCCAGTTGATTGGGGTTTTCATTCCTGCCAGTTGATTAGTTGGTGTTTCTTTTGAATTTTCTGATTCAAGATCGGTTTGCTTGGTTCACCGCATGTTTGTCATTCTTGTATGGTTGTATTCTATTCCAACCTCTATGTTCCACTGGACAAGTATGCCTTTATCGCGAACTGTGCTTTTACCTCTATTTTTGGATCAGAGTTTCGGTAAAACTTAGTAAATTTTTAGAGCTCTAGAATTTAGAGGAGGGGGATCCAAATAAGTCAGATGTGTTTTTTTTTTCAAAAAAAAAGTTGAAAAATTTTATATTCCAAACGGAACCTCCTAAAGTTTCCATGAGCAAGCTGTTGGAGTATGATGGTACAGTAGAAAAGGTAGTACTTTCATAATCACAAATTCACAATTACAGACACAAATCTTACACAGTCCACATTCCACACCGGACAATTACAGACACACAAATCTTACACGTCCACGTTCCACACCGGTGCCTTTTCTTCATGTGCCTACTAGATACGTATCTTAGGTGAGTGCCAGGCCGGTCTTTCCGTCGTGGACGACGACGAACCTCTTCCAGTACCAGTGTTTGACCCAGATGGTGCCCATGGACTCGAGCGGGATGCCCTTGGTCTCCGGCAGGAAGAGCGCGATGAAGACGGTCATGACGGCGACCCAGGCGGCGTAGTAGGCGAAGGTGGCGTACTTGAAGCGGCAGAGCATGGCGAGGAACGACTGCGTCTGCACGAAGGTGAGGCAGAGGCCGATGGAGACGTTCATGCCCTGCCCCGCCGACCTGATGTCCACCGGGAATATCTCGCTCGGTATCACCCACCCCAGCGGCCCCCACGACCACCCGAACCCCGCCGTGTGCAGGCACGTGAACACCAGCACCGCCACGGCGTACGGGTGCGCCATCGCCGCCTCGCCGCCGCTGCCGATCTTCGCCCCCATGATCCAAGCGATCGCCACCTGGCAGATGACCATCTGTATGCCGCCGACCATGAAGAGCACCTTGCGTCCGTAGCGGTCGATGACGAGGGTGGAGAGGAGGATGGAGGCGAGGTTGACGGCGCCGAGGATGATGGCGCCCATGAGCGCGGCGTTGCTGCCGAAGCCGACGGTGCGGAAGACGAGCGGCGAGAAGAAGGCGAGCACGATGACGCCCGTGAGCTGGAAGAACATGGGCACGGCGACGGCGAGCACCAGGTGCGGGCGGTACTCGCGCCGGGTGGCCATCCGCCTGAACGCGCCGTCCTCGCTCTGCCGCGCCGCCTCCACGGCCCTGGCGATGTCGGCGAGCTCGGCGTCCACGTCGGCGTCGGGCCCCCGCACCCGGAGCAGCGCCGCCCGGGCCCGGTCGGCCCGCCCGCGCATCACCAGGCTGCTGGGGGTGTCGGTGAGGAACAGCGCGCCGACGAAGATGACGATGGCCGGCGCGCCCGCCAGCCCCAGCGAGACGCGCCAACCCCACGTGTGCCGCGCCGTCGCGTAGTTGACGAGGTTGGCGATGAGCACGCCGAGCGCCAGGAAGAACTGGTAGCCCGCCGTCAGCGACCCGCGCCACCGCGGCGGGGCCATCTCCGCCAGGAACAGAGGAGCGGCCTGCATGCATGTATGTTGGGCTTTTGAATCGGACGAACAAGGCTCTAATCTAATGGGCTTTTGAATACGGGCCGTCGCTCCACAGTTGGGCCGATTCGTGTCCTCTTATTATGAGGAGGCCTCTTCAGATTACGGGCCGGAGAGATGGAACAGACCGCGCGCTACAATTTGCACCGCTGATTTGATTTGGGAGTCAACGACATATTCTTGATAAATGCTACCCATTCCTCAAAAGATATTTGCATAGGGTCTCCACCCATAGCAATTTCAATTTTAACTACGGGCGAATAATCATTAAGTCCTTCTCTTTCTGACAAGACATACTCCCTCTATATTGATAAAAGATGACGTTTTAGAAAAGATTTTAGTCAAACATTGGGAATATAAATCATGAATAACTTTTAAATGGTTAAGTTTGAAAATATGAAACCTATATAGATAGATTTGTCTTCAAATATATTTTCATAAAAATATACATATATCATTTTTTAATAAATATTTTTATAGAAATATGAAGTCAAAATCATGCGTTGAATACCGTGTCGTTGCCCTAAACGTCATCTTTTACTAATACAGAGAGAGTACTAAGAGAGTCACCAAATGTTTTTTTATTGAATCTTTTAAAGATGGATGTGATGATTAGTCTCTTTCATTACTATATCCACCGTCCTTTTATTTTTTATTTATTTATTCATCGAAGCAATTATATATTAAAAGTCAATCCGAGACAAGTGTTCGGATTGGGATGTCCAACCGGACATCTAGGACAAATGGACAAGGACAGCTTTTGAACCGGCAAAATCCAATCATTTGCCGTTGGCAGTCCGAAATATTTCAGCCTGTTCTTTTGGCTGAAAAATAAGCGCTGATTTTGGCTTGCGCTAATTTATTATAAGAGAAAAATACTATTTTATAATTGAAAATAAGCGTTGATTGGTCCTTTGGCGTGGCGACCTCGCGGTTAACCACCAAGGCCCAACCGTTTCATCTCTCAAATCCCAAGTACGATCAGAAAGAATCTCGCGGCTGTCACACTGCCAGCTGGTCAGCTCTATCCGATCCGAAGACTTTGGTACAACAAGTACAGTACAGTTAGGCAATCAACCAGTGGCTATACAGCCTGTTCGTTTGGGACTGAAAATAAACGCTGATTTGAGTTAGTGCTGATTTGTTGTGAGAGAAAAATACTATTACATGCCTGAAAATAAGCGGCTGATTGCTGAAACGAACAAGCTATATATTACCTGCCGTGGGCCCTTATCAATCCTCCACTCTACTTTCTTTTTTTCTAAAAAAAAGAAAAAAAATTAATCCAGTCCACTTGAGTACCGACGTACCGGACAGTCTAGCTTGCAGCCTTGGACTAACAAAGTCAACAAACAAACGCCTTTTTTTCTGTTTGTTCCAACGGACTTCACATGTGGCGACTACCCAATTGGCCGGCACGCTCGGCTTCTCTATCGTGGACCGTTTAACACGCGATTATTATTATTATTTAAGCAACAATGCTCGAAAAATATCTTCACGGTCTTTAGTTTTAATTCTATGACCTATTTGGTACGTAATCCTTTTATGACCTCACTGCTCGGGAACTAATTAGTTAGCAGTACTAGCGACTCCCTCGGTCTTCAAATAAATAAGTTTCAAGAATCAGTGTAGATACAACTATTTTCAATCTAACTAATTTTATAATAAAGAGTGAAATCATTTATGATATAAATAAGTATATTATAAGAATATATCCAATTATATATCAAATGATACTAATTTAATGGCATAAATCTTGACAATTATAGGATAAAATTTAAAATTTATAATAACTTTAGAAATCTATTTATAATAGAAAGCAGCCCTATATAAGTGGAAAAGTCTACCTCGAGATCCAATGGCTCCTCCAGTAAAACGGTCAGCTCTTGCTACCGGAGACTTTAAAAACGAACGGAAAATATTTCAAACCGACCGGTTTCATTTTCTATATTATGATTTTATTTTTGAATATAAAAAATTATGAGTTTTAATTGGTTTGGCAATTATTTTTATTATTTAATTGCTAAAATATAGAAATGTACAGAACTAATTCGATTTCGTTTTCTATTTCGTGAGTCCGTTTTCGACAGCTTGTCACTGTTTTCATCCTTACACACATGACATGCGCCTGACGCATCGCAGAGAAGAAATTGAAGAACGCGCCGGTGGCTGGAGCGGAGCTCGATCCGGATGGTGCGGGGGAGAGGCCGGAGGCGTACTACACTCGAACTGAAACTGACCTGGTTGGTGAAGCCGACGCCGAAGCCGAGCAGCATGCGGCCGATGATGAGCATGGCGATGTTGACGGCGGCTCCCGTGACGGCGCCGCCGGCGACGAAGAGGGCGCCGCCCATGATCATGACGGCCTGCCGCCCCATGGCCCTGTTCACGCGGCTGGCCACGAGCGACGCCACCAGCCCGGCCACGTACAGCGACGACGTGAAGGCCGTCAGCGTCTGGCTGTCGTAGATGCAGTACTCGTTCCCCTTGGCCGTCGCCATCCGCTCCAGGACGTGCGGGAAGAAGCGCCGGAGGAACGGCTCCATCTCCGACACACCGCCTAGACGATCAACACGTCAGGTAGTAAAGTCATCAGCAGCTCAGGAACTAACAGCGCCCAACAGGGCTAGGCGTTTAGAGGAGGACTCCATTCAGAGTTTGTTGTTTTGAAGAATTTGAGCATATATAGAGTTCGATTCGATTCTGTTGACTTCGTTCTTCGAGAGGAACTCAACAGATGTTCCATGAGGCTATGCGTAGCAAATTAAAGTTGAAGCATGCATCGTGCATGAGATGGACACTGAGCTGCACAAAAAGCGGCAAAGTAGCAGCACGGAGCACCTGAGATACCGATGTCGTAGCCGAAGATGAGGCCGCCCGAGGCAGCCACAAGGCAGCTCATGAACACCGCGAGCGTCAGGCTTCCGCCGTAGTCGGCGGCAGGGCCATCGCTCGGAACAATGACACCTCCGGGCATCTCTCACGGCCTATATGCGTCTGCTCCCCGCTGCCGGTCCAATTCCGCTTCTCCTCGCTTCGGGGATGCAAGACAGGAAGAGGCATACAGAGCTCTTATAACCTCGGCTCTAAACTGCTTTCGTATATAGAGCGCGAAATAAACAAGTCCCACTAGTAATATCAAAATGGCAAGATGACTTTTTCTCGGTGCGAGCGCTGCGTTGACACTGACTGGCTCTGCCTCTAAGGCAAATTATGTGCAAGTGAGGCAGTCAAAATCATGTGTTTCTTAGTGTGCTTTGCCGTTGGACCGAGCGTGATTTTTTTGTTTAATTAGAATCATTCATTACTTTTAAAAAAGATCATAGATGACATATATATTTATTAATTAACTAATTTATAAAAATAAAATAAATGAAGAAAGTTTTAGATATAAGATTTATTTTTAAGATTTAATTGACACATACGAGATATTGGATGAGGTAAATCTTTTTTATATTTTGTAATTTTGGATGTACTAACTATTTTTTTATCCATACTCATGCCGTACGTGCATACTCCCTCCGTCCCAAAATGAGTGTTAAGATATCGTGTTTGACCGCTTGTTCTATTTAAAGAATTTGTACAAATTACAAAATAAATAAATTATTATTAGAGTATCTCTAATAATAAAAATAAGTCATAACAAGATAAATAATAGTTATTAAAATTTTGGGCGAAGGAGTATGTCCAAATTCTAAAACGTGCCCAACACGCTGATACGTCCCCAATAAGTATTATTTAGGTGAGTATCTCTAATAGTTAGCTGACTAATATTTCACAACTCATATTAGCTTGATACTAGTTTGTATCCAATAAGTAAAAGGTCGCTGTATTTATAGTTTTGACTATGATAAATATCCCTTCCTCTTTTAGAGCCCACTAGAAAGACACACACAGAGGCGGATCACATGACAAAACTTGGCTTGGTGAATCCAAATGAGATCGTTGCTATTACTTATACCTAGCTAATAGTATCTAGGTCTATTTAAGTTCACCTTGGCTATTTTTAACAGCCAACTAATTAGATAGGTGGATCTAAACATTAATAGCGCTAACTATTAGATGGGTAGATCCCAAACACTCTCTTAGGGCCTATTGCATTTGCTCCCCGCTAAATGTGCCTAGCCACACAGCACTTCTAAGCAGGCCGGATCGGATGCCTCGCAGGGTACAATCCAAACACACCCTTAGTGCATGCAAGCATGTGAGGCTATTTGGTTGTCACCTTTCGGGCAGCTCCTAGCCCATGCAGCCATCCCAGGCCTCCGATTTCGGATGCCTATGACCAGGATTGCTTGCCGGGCCATCTGCGAGGGCACCATCAATATGTTAACGATGACTTAATCTTATGTGAAGTCATGTGGAAGCCAGGCCGTTCGCGCTGGAGAGATCATTGTTAAGCAAATGTTGGGTTAAGAAAAAAAAAAGACTACGCTCTCCAATCCGTCGCCTGGCCAACCAATCAGTACCGCATGATGGTTGTTAAGCTAACAAAGCCCGTGTGCGTAACATAGATCATCACTGTCAAAGGCTTGATCGACCCGACCTGCTTTCGTCGTGCCATAGGTGCAAACAGCCAGTGGCAATAACCCTGTATCGACATGCTCCCTAAGGTGAATACCTCAACATTGACAAATATTAGCATGACTGCAAGCAAACACCTGTACCGGTGCCACATGCCCACATCCAGACCGAGCCTGTGGACTCGACCGTGCCTTAACATCCATCTGGAAGAGCAAACATACCGATCCAGCAGCATCGCATGATGGCACGTCCAGAGCGTTTATAGTTATTTGGAGGCTGGTAAGTATTTTATCTGAGGATATTCCGTTACTCCATAGTTATGACATGTACAGTTCATTCACAAATCCACACCTACATATCAGACAATCGTGAATTCGTGATGCTTATTGCAGTAGCAATGCTTCAGATACATGAGTGAACGGCAGTCATGTACACTAGGATGGACAGATGACCAAGGAAAGGCCGCGTGATTATTGGTTCACCACGGTCGGAGGGTAATTGTGTTCCAGAATCCGTCATCGTGCTAGCAAAGATGATACTTCCAGGTGTAAGCTGCAAGACGATATTCAGTTCAAATTTCAAGACCAGAAAGACACCTATACTCCCATGAATAACCCATCAAAGGATTCACTATCAATTTGAAGATGCAATGCTTAGTTCCAGACTATTTTTTATGGCATACTGATGGTAAGAAACAAATTCAGTAGTTTCTGCTGATAAACCTGTCGATAGTAAAAACACTGGAATCAGTGCTAACCCAATATCATGAACTAAACTTGGTGAGAATAGGTAAATTACTAAAAAGAAATGTGTTACAGATTCGAGAAGATACCAAGTTAAATTATGTTTTTCAAACCATAGTTATGGTCATCCAACAGCTCTAGTTGAATCTAGTGTTGTCTTAACCAGTCCAAATTACTCGAAAAATGCCAGTTCCAGGTTAAGATTGCCATTCTTCAGAAGTTAATAAATGATAAATGAAACAGTATTGGGGGTATTCAGTGTCGCATGACTAGTGTAGTACTGCTCAATAAGTAAAATCTGCCAGGGAAACAAATTATCACCTTTTTTTTGAACGCAAAAGTACTGTTCAATAAGTAAAATCTGCCGAGGAAATAAGTTATCACCTTCTAATCAAAAGCATAAGGGTCGTCAGCATATGGATTCAAGGAACCCTCGGAGAATAAATCACCAAGGTTTGCAGGGTGTGCACGGGATATTGAAGGAACCTGCAAGATGCAGCACATCATAACTGTCAGTGTTGCAAAGATACACGATATATAGGAAATAATCATGTCTTGATTAGTTGCCCTTAAAAAGTTTCTAATTCAACTCCTTTACATGATGAAACACAACACAGAGCAGAGCCAAGGTTACTTTGGTTCGATTCAGATGCATTTATAGGGTCTTTCGTTTAAGGAATCACTCCATCCTAGATGAGGTGGGGCATCATGAGTTCATTCCTCAAATTTAGTGGAATGACTCAATTCCTCATACTAGTTACTAATTACGTATTATCTTGTGAAGAATGAGGTGATGATGCATCAACCTATTCCATTCTACAAACCAAAAAACAGTGAGGAACAAGTAGATGATAGACTAACTCATAGTAGATGATAGACTAACTCATTCCTCAACCAAACACCCTGTTACTCCATCAGTAATCATAGGCAAAGTTGTGAAACTGCAGACCAAAGTCTGCAGGGTTGAACAGCAGTCAAGCTGCAGTGGGAACACTAGACTTCCTCTATCTCCAGCCATAGTGAGTGAGTGTGTGTGCTGGTAAGCAAGCTGCTTACCTGTGCAGAGGTCCTAGGGACTAACAAAAGTAGGAAAACCAGTGCAATGTAGCAGTCATGTAATGATAAATAAAAAAACAAAAAAATAACAGTATGGAAGGAAGCTCATCAAAATACAGTACAGTAGTCTCCTTTGGAAGTATCATGCTTACCATATTATGTCACAAACTTTAATAGAAATAGCAATTATAGGAAATTACAAACAACATATAGACTATAGAAAATAAAGTTCAAAAAGGATTTCTAAATCTGATTAGAACTCAACAATTGTAACAAAAGCATTGATCATACAGAACAAAATAAGGTTCATTGAAAATATTTTTTGCGGATTCTTTTATGTATGAATGTGAATAGAAAATAAGAAAATAGTCACCCTGCAGAAGCATCGTACCTTTTTTATTTTTGTAACATCTTTGTCAGCAGTATTATGCAAAGACTTCTGAGTGTTCGGTTCCTAAAAAATATGACAGAAAACATGGATGAAACAGATAGCTAGTAAAATGCATAGAAAATGTAAAGAATGCAATAAAAGTTCATACACCAAACATGACAGTGCTCCTAGTTTTCCTGCGCTTTGTGATTCTTCCATTTGCTGTCTCAACTTCATATTCATGGTGTGTTACCTATTTTAATTAAAGAAGTGAGAAACCCCAGAGGATAATATGAAATTCACAAATATTGCATTCAGGAAAACACAATCTGACCTATGCTAGCTCAAGCTACAAAAAATAAAGAAAATGTTGAAGTAATCACCTTTCTATGTTTAGGAATGTCCTGAGACACTTTCTCTGCCTTTCTCAACATGTTTGAAATTGGTGATGGTAAAATCCCAGGTAAGTTTACATCCTGAAATATAACAAAAATAAGACTTGATTTCAAATTTCTCAAATAACTGTATTTGCACAGGTTACCTCTGAAAAAAATGGCATCTTACCTTCCGTTTGGTCTCCGGACTTGCCAACTGGACCTCATGTTCTTTTCTTCCAGTATGGATCTCTCCTCTTAATCGACGAAACAGAGTATTCCTGAAAAATATATGTACTTTCATAAGGACTGAGTAACATGTAGTATGAGGTATCATGATGAGCTAAATTAGAAATCTGTATCAACTGATATCTCACTTAAACAGGAAAAAAGCGAGATAGGAATAGGACCCCACTATATGTACTTCCAACATTTTTTCTTTTAACCTAAAACACAGCAGGGGAGGCCCCCACTATTGTGCTTCCAACATGATAGAACTTCATATGCATTTTTCTAACAATTTTAAGCATTTCACCAAAATCTAGATGGAAAACTACCTTGCAATTTAGCATATTTCCTTAACTATCATACTATTTCCTTCGTAACAAGGTAGATGAACCAAAATGTTTCCTCTTTTATTGATTCGTCTAAGAAATTAGTAATACCATTTAGAGAGAATTTATGATCAGGATGACAAATATGAAACACAGCTACTAGTACTGCGAAAAATAGAGTATATATGCATTGAAAGAAGATTTTATTCAGATATTTGCAAGAAACAAAAGTATATTCTTTCATTAGTAGTGCCACTGGACCATACATGCATTCCAAACATGATACTACTTTAACAGTTATGGATGCTTTACACTTGCTTTTCAAACAACATGAACTAAAAGCATTGAAGGGTGTAAAACATCTATTGCAATCCAATCAGAATAAGGCCCAATTAATTGCGTATGAAATCACAGGCCACAAAGGTGTAGAGCCATAGTAATGTAATACCATTAAGTTGTTTCGCCAATTTGATTCTCTCAGTAGGGACAGAACACTATGTTACAATGCGGAACCCAGAAAAATATATTTTCTGGTTAATGTAGAACCTGCAGAAAACTATTCGTACAAGGTATCCATTCCGTGAGAGTTGAGGCAATTGACCTTACTTAGTGAAAATATATGTGACTACATAATTATGTTCAAGTCTTAGCATGCTATGCAATCAATACACTAAAACAAACATTGAATGCATGTGACATGTATAAAGCACTTAGTCTTATGAACATATCCAAACTTGGTGAATTGAGTAGTAGACAGAACCTTCTTAGAGTTCACTTCTTGATCAACTTGTTGATTTTCTCCCATTACTTTCCACTGTAATTGTAACAATGCTCTTTGCTTTTCCTCCTGCACCATAGAATGCTTTAAGTATTTACTAAAGATCTTCAAAAGTCAAAACGGCGAAAATACCAATCCGGCAATCACCACCTTGGACTTCTGAAGCTCCAGTTCCTCCTGCATCCTCTGGCATTCTTCCTCATGATGCATCCTTAGTGATTTTATTTGAAGTTCATGCTCTTTTCTGAGCAATGACAGCCTCTACATATTTATACATATTTAATTAGTAAGGAAAACTTCCATGATCAAAGCATGTTGCAGAATTTGTTACTGACCTCCCTCAATTCATTCTCAGCCTGAGACTGAATGCGCTGCAGTTCTTCTTTGTGATAAGCCCGGAGAGTTGACTCTTTATGCTCATTATCCTGCTGAATTCTTGCCACCTGAATATCAGCAAATCACCACCTTCATGGTCATTTCAAGCGCGGGGGGGGGGGGGGGGGGGGGGGGGGGGGGGGTATATACTTTTAATCAAACTAGCTACTGTTTAGCATTTAATTGTATCATTTTTTTACGTCATGTAAAAACAGTTCAATAAGACTTTTTTTTAAAAAAATAAGTATTTCACTAGTTATGCAATGTAGGTCCATAAGTTATAGCAATAACAGTTTGAAAGTCTAAAATTTTACAGGAACATAATTTTAAAATAGTTTATCTGATATTGTGCTGCAGAATATCATATCTAAGCTGCTGTGAAACCAAAGGGAAACCGAAGTACTATTGGAGCCTCAAATTTCGTCAGCAGTATGCTATGAGCTGTGTGCTAGCATGAATATAATGTAAATCGCTAAACCCATCTTCAGAGCTTACCCTAAAGTACCTAGAAATAATCTTTAAACTAATTGCTACCTAAGGTTATTTTGGTATGGTTTTCTTTTTTATCTATATGGCAAGACCATTTAGTAACTGCAATTTAAAGAAAGGAACACCGAGGATGTCTGGTAACATTTTGATGTATTAAATCTTTTCAGCAGAGAACCCTTAAAACAGTCTCCATGCAAGTCTGTAGAAAATTCCAAGTTATCAGCACAGCACCTTAAGGCCTTAAAGCGTTGGTTTAGTTTTAGTTTGCTCAACTATTTCAACACCAATAATTTGCATCATATACATGTCATAGCACATGTGCTAAGTCTTAAGGAAGAGTAAACTTAATTGCGTAAAATAAAGAAAACCAAAACTCGTTGAACTTACCATTGTGCCATGTTCCTCCTTAAGGCAAAGCAAATACCTCTCAGAATCTTGCTTGTTCTGTGATATCTTTTCGTTGCATTTGATTTCAGTTTCCCTTATGAGCTTTTCTGCCTGAATTTCCAAACATCCATAAAAATTATGCATAAGAATAACTTCAGCATTCTAGACGCACAAATAATTTCTGAAATAGAAGTTTAACTTACCTTTTCTTTTTCAGCATTAATAATTTCTATCTTTTCCAGTTCATATTTCTTACGGATTTCATTGATCGCCTGTAAGGTTCATTTGCAAAAACTGTAATTTATTTGCAATCCAGATGACAAAGTACTCCTCAACTAATAGAAATGTAATACCTGGTCATTTTTTAGAGATAGTTCTTTCAAATGCTTGGATAGCTCCATCTTTTCACCTTCAAGCATGAGATCATACTGTTTTTTTGCCTCACTAAGTTGGCACTCTGTTGCAGAAAGTGATGCTTCGACCTGGGCATTGAATTAAAAAGGCTGTGTTATGTACTTATGTTATCTATAAACTATCACATTATGATCTTTAAATAATAAAAAAAACACAAACCTGTAATTTCTGGTCCTCCAAAGTCTTCTCCCTTTCTACAGAACAACGATAGAGTTGCTCCTTCTCGTACAAAACACTGCGAAGCTGGTTGATCTGATTCTCAAGTGTATTAACCTGCTGGTCAAGCTTAGTTATCTCTCCTTGCAGAGATTCAGCATTATTAGATTTCTCTTCCATAATGGATTGCACTTGGCATAGAAGTTCCTGATTATCTGATTCTAGCTTCAAAATCTTTTGAAGCAACTCTTGCTGCATATACAATATCATGAGTAAGGAAGCTTACATTGATCGATTGTTTTTCAATAGCAAATGAAAATGTAGCTGGGCCATATAGTTGACAAACCTTGTGATTTTCAGCAAGGTTAGAATCTTCTAGTGACTTTTGAATTCTTCCTTGTAGTTCAGAAGCTAATTTTTCTAACTGATTGATGTTGGAGGCAGAAACTTCAGCTTCAGACTCCAATCTTCTAATCTTATCTTCCGCCACTTGGCATTCCTCAACATGTTGAACCATAACAATTTCTTGAGTTCTCTGCAACTCTATGAGTCTGGACTTCAGTTCTTCAATTTCAGTTTTCAGAGCATTGTTTTCTGATGTCAAATCTACATACTGGCTTTCGAGATGTTCAAATTTATCCTTAGAAGATCTTGCCATTAGCATTTTCTCCTCTTGGGCCATTTCATAGAACCTTTCAAATGAAGAAACCAGCCTAGACACATGACTTGACACAGAGGCATGCTCTTTATCTAGCTCAATTACTTTAACCATGAAGCTGCTAAGCAATTCCTTAAGATCCTTATTGTCCTGGCATAGTCTTTCAATTTCCAGAATTTGTCCCTTATTAATAAGCTCCAAGCTGTTCTTTTCACTTTCACTGCTTGCTAGGTTTCCTTTCAGGCTGATACAAACATCATCTTTTAGCTTCAGCTCTTGCTCCATGCATTGCAAGCGGGAGTCAAGACATATCAAGCGGGATTTATTTTCATCAACTGAACCCTCCAATTGCTTGATGAGGGAATCTGCATATATATAAGTTCAGTTATATTATTGAGGTTAGTACTGTTACATGTTAGGCGCACCTCAAAGTGGAAACCACTGGATGAAATGTCGTATTCCATTTCCTCAAACTCCCACCGCAGTTTGAGAATGAAACAAGTGGAATATTAAAATGAATAGAAAAAGGAACCAAATAAGTCGGCAATTTTATGGACTTATTCACCAGTTCATCATGTTTATACTTTTCTACTACTTGCCCATTCCCAGCTACTTTGTTCCTGTATACTCTTGATGCAATTTAATTATATAACCAATACCAATTCTGACTCATCATTTGTTATAGAAAATTTAAATTATACCTTTTTCCTTTATCATAGTATCATTTGAATACAGTCGTTCCTTGTAACTTCGATCCATCTCTTCTTTCTCTTGTTTGATCTGCAACATTTCCTGTCGCCCTGAAATTAACAGGAAAGAGACATTATTGTCACCTTATTTCAGAAACACTTAGAACATTGCAAATTATTATTTACTCAGATATTAATGTATCATATCAGTGTACGCTGAGGTACAGAACATGCACAGTTTATAGTATAAGGTTACTAAGTTGTTGATTCTAAACAGATCTCCATTAACTTGTACTTGCTATGGATTGTTCAGTGACCGACCAACCTGAAATTATCTTCTGTTCCGCATCCTCCAGTTTTGTTGATAAATCACGCAACAGACAGTTGAATTTGTCTAGATCTTTGGAATTCTTCCCAAGCATCTCCTCAAAAAAATTCTTATCTTCCTCAGCTGTAAATGTATTGTTTAACCAGTCAGATTTGAACAGCAGTTGGGCAAAGTAAATGTCACCATAACTTACCTTGTTCTGTCTGACTAGCTAGCTGCTGCAGTGTTTCAGTCAGTTGATCACACAGGGTCTTTGTCGAGGAGAGTTTTGAATCTAATCCCTGCCAGAGCTTCGAATCTTCAGTCTGCTTCACCTTAAGCTTTGCATTTTCATTCACAGCTTGTTGAAGTTTTCCCTCTAAAAGGTTTATCTGTTCTGTTGCTCTTCTCAGTTTGACATGCTGAATTCATATAAAACCATATGCATCAGTAATAAGAAATCCTGACGAAGATCAAAATAACAGTTGGTGTAGAAAGCCAATGATACATGCCTATAAACTCACTTCACGCTTGAGCTAATTTAACCTATTGCACCAGAACATTTGCAACATGAAAGATAACTACAGCAATGACATATACTGGGCACTGTGAATTTAACAGCACTATCCGCACCAAACAGATGGTTTCTTATTAAAACACATCATAGATTCCTAAGAGCCAATGTCTATTGTTTAGTTAAGTACTTAAGTTCAGGATCAGCGCAAAAGCGGAACACACAGAACAAAACAGTGATAAATGGGAAGGTGGACTTCCCCAGATTTTGCAATTGAGCAATGTTCAGAGCTCTTTCATAAGAAAAGTATGAATTCAAAGAGTACATGCATCCAGAAAATAATGAGTTATTTTTGTTTACACAAATGAGAGTGACTCCGGTGATATTGAAAAGGCACAACATCCAATTCCAACATGCCAAAGGTCAAATTGCTCAGCACAAAATATATATGTAAATTTCAGGGAAATAAACAAGGGAAACACTGCAAAGAGAAAGTAAAATCATGAGCACCAGATTAGCTATAGAGAGTGCAGGATTGGACTTCGAACAACTAGGGTAATTTCAGGAATGATTCCAATTTATGCAGTTGAATCAAACGAACTATACATTGAGCTAGTAAAGTTCTACAACAAGGCAAAAACGTTGCAAAATGTTGAGAAATCTAACCGCCATTTCTAGATCAGTCTTCACTGAAGCCTGCTCCTTGACCAATTTCTCTGCAACCAAACCAAAACTCCAATAGAAATCAGTAATGGCACATAGATTAATATAGCTTGTCAAACCAAAGCGTAGGGCAAAACGAAATCAGAACCTGCTGTGATCTTAAGGTTGGCGAAGCTCCCATACGAAGTACCCCCAGTATCCAGGGAGGGCCTGGGGTTTGTGGCCTTCATGGCCGTCGAGGTGGATCCAGCGAGGGATCGGAACCCCTCGAGGCTCCTAAGCCCCGAGAGCTTCTGCATCCTGTCAACGGTGGCGAACCCACATGGATGAAAAGTTAGTAGGCATCAAATAGCCAAAATGCTTAGGGTTTGGGTGCTCGGTTTCGCACGGCAGGAAGGGAAGGGAAGGGAAGGGAAGGGAAGGGGTGGGAATACCTGATGGGTGCTCGTCGCCGGAGAAGAGACCGACGAAGGCCTTGGCACCTAGGGCGGCGGCGGCAGCCCACACCCACTCGTCGCAGAGAGAGAGAGAGAGAGAGAGAGAGAGAGAGCACGCGGGTGAAGGTGAATTGTGAATGGGGGAGAAGGCGAGCAAGCGCGCGCGCACGCGGGGTGAAGTTAAACGGATGCGGCGCGCGGCGGGCGGCGGCAACACAGTCCGGGCCTCCGGGGGGTTGTTCGGCCCAGGCAGAGCGCCAGCACGCGGGCCTTTTCCTGGGCCGTTTTTTCAAAATTTTTTTTGTAATTTATCTTTTTCGTATTTCTTTCTTTCTTTCTTTTCCCTTCCTTATATTCTCTCCGGGGGGCTTTGCAATGGTTAGTGAAATATTTTGGTTTCATATAATTGGAAACATAATAATATCCATTATTACCTTAGATAAACAAATGGTATATTTTATATTTATATTGGTTAAAGTTGAACATTTTTTGTTAAAGCTTTAACCCTTTTTAATTGAACATAGAACAACTTCACTATCCTAGATTCTTTTTCTCGGTAAGCCTATAAAACTTTCCCCTATGAACTAGAAATAATTTTATTCCAACATGTGACATCTTTCAAGTGAACCTAGAACGTATCCTAAACGTGGGACAACAATTCGTGTGAAATAAGATTTTTTTAAGCTCAATAAATAAAATATATGGGCTCAAAATGCTGCTCCAACCATATATGTGAAGAGTATAGACGCTTTAGGTCATGTTTGGCGCAATTTAACTTTACTAGTGAAGTTGTTTATTTAGAAAATAGCTTCGTGAACGATTCTTTAGATGAAGCTGAGTTGTTTGGGGAATGTTGTAGTGCAAAAATAACTTTACCAATCACTATGCATGGTTAGGAGAGAGAAATGCATGAGGGATGAGATAAGCTACTTTTTCTATCTTCATGCCTAGTCATTTCTTTTAGAGAGAAGGGGAAAAACAACTTCACATATGAAGTTGTTTTGAAAAAGAGTATTTGGCAAAAAAAAAGACTCATAATAGCTTATGAAGCTGTTGTAAACTATACCCTTAGTGTCTCATGTAAAAGTCAAGTCTTTGTTAGAAAAAAGAAAAAGTCGTCTTTCAAACACACACTCTCTCTCTATTATTTTATTTTCTAAGAATTCCATGCTAATTATATCTATATTTAGGTGTAGGAGAGGACATCTACATCATACGCTCTCCTGTGGCAAGTTTACCGAAGACGTAATTTTATCCAGGCCATTGGAACAAAAGACGACGGCACCCAAATTGTTAGAATTTAATGTCGCGACGATCTAAATAAGTACTACTAGATGTTAATGAATTTTTTCTATTGTGTAATTTTGATTTGTGTCGTGCTCTCCAATCAAGACAGCATGTCATACTAAAAGGGACTAATACAAAGTATGATACTTTCAGCCATTTCAAATTGAAATTTGTTCTGATTTGTGGATAACAAGCTTCGTCGTTTTGGTTTGAAGATGGAACAAGCTAGCAGCACCATCCGTTATAAATAGCGATGAAACAAGCTAGCAGCACCATCGGTTGACCATATGATCTGGTGGTGGAAATTGCAGTGACTCGAAACATCGCATCGTCGCCATTAGTTTGTTCCTATATTGAATTCCACGTGGAGTGATCCATGGGGTACAAACAAATATTGTTGTCAGCTTCGTTTGACCCTACGCGGTAAACTATTGGAAGAAAACCTATTTCCTACATCTTTTTCTCCACTCAATCAACTTCTTCGGCCGTGGCTCCCCCAACCATTTTAGGTGACAGTTTGGTCATGAAGGCTGCTAAATTTCAAATGATGTTCTAAGACCGATAACTAACAACCATTTTACGTAGTTAGCCTAGTTCTCTTGGTTAATTGTGGAATTATCCTTCTACCCTATTAGAGCACTTCTTGATTTTGGAGGTAGCTTCTAATTCTTGATTATTGTACGCACATAAAATAACCCTATGATTAATATGTATCATTGAAAGCCCTTGTTTGGTTTTGGGTAATTGATGAAACCTAGTTTGCTAATAGTGTGCTCTAAGTGTTTCATAAAAACAATTAGCAAACAAGATGGAGCAAAGGACCGGATCGGTGGAGGCCACAAGTGAAGGGCAATGACGGCGCCCATTAAAATGGTGTAAGCCCATCAACAAAGGAGAAAGCCCTAAATGACGGCATCCATGCAAATGGTATAAATCCATCATCAAAGGTGTCAACAAGGTCCATCAAGAGATGAGAAGGAAGTTGATAAGAAACCGGGAGCTCAAGGCAAAGGTATAACCAATAGGAGCTCTTTTGGTTTTGGTGATCGAGACTCCATAGAGGGAGTGACCACATTTAGAATAGATAGCCGTACACTCAAGAGGGGAAAATCGTTGATGAGATGCAGTTATCAAGTGCCACTAGGTGTTCATGATCATTGCATTGCATATAGATGCTAGTGACACTAACAAACCCTTGGAAAAACTCTTTTGAAAAGATAACACACGTGCACAAAGTGTAGAACACTTGGTGTTAGCACTTGGGAACAAATGGTGAAAGGTTTGAGTGAAATTCCTAAGAAATCAGGGCGTCGGACCAACTAGTTGAGTCCGACGGCTAACCCAGCGCTGTGCAGTTTCAGAGCGTCGGACTCTGTGTTTCGGAGCATCGGACTATTGTCCGAGCGTCCGACGGTGCTAAACGAGCGAGAGCTGACACGTGGCTGCTTCTGAGGGCGTCGGACTGTCCGGTTTAGTCTGACGGATTTCAGCGCTCGGGGAGCTCTCTGGAAGCGTCGGACTGTCGCGATCGTTAGTCCGACGACCTTCTGCGATTCAGTCCGACGGTGGTCTGCTGAGGGCGTCGGACCGAGGCTTTTGGTCCGATGATGCTCTGTCCGACGGTGAGTTTTGGCGCGAGAAAATAGCCGTTGTGATTCAACGGTCGACTTCAAACGGCAGAGGACACGTAGGCGTCCATCCGGGAATTGTTAGTCCGACGGTTTGGCCGTCGGACAGTCCGACGGTACGTAGTTTTAGTCCAAACGGCTAGTTATTTGTGTGTGGCTTATAAATAGTCACTTGGCCGGTTTGGGGAGTATCTCTTGGCACTCCTGAACATCATAACATACTTGTGAGCCTTCCCACTCTATTCTCACTCATCCTACTTGATTGTGTTCATCATTTGGTGAGATTGGAGAGCATCAAGTGCATTGCATTGCTTGAGATCATCTAGGGACACTTGGTGAGTGGATTTCGCAGCGGTTTCTCTCGTTACTCTTGGAGTTTGCCGACCCCTAGACGGCTTGGAGCTGCGAGGATCGTTGAGGGGAGTTGGTGATTGTCTCTACCTCCGATCGGTGAAGTTGTGAGGGGTTCTTGAGCCTATCCCCGTGGGAGATCGCAAAAGGCTACTCTAGTAGGATTGCTCGTAGCTTGTGGATCCCCATCTTGTGTTGGTTGTGTGGCATCCTTGAGATGGGTTTGGCGTGTGATGTCAATTAGCGCGTGAACCTCCAAATGGATGTATCGCTACAGCGAGGACTAACTTGTCGGCAAGTAAGTGAACCTCGATAAAAAATATTATGTCAACTCTCTTACCGATGATTTCTTGATTATTATGATTGTTCTTATTGGTACTCATCTCATCACTACACCGGTGGTATAAGATTCACTCTCTCTACTCTTTACATTCTCGCACTTACTCTTGTGTAGCTTGTTAGCTTAGTGGCTCACCTAGGAGTAGAGTAGAAGTAGCAACTTAGCCTATTGTGTGTGAAATAGAGACTATAGTTTAGAACGGTTAGGTGGCTTGCATCTTTTAGTAGGCTAGCGCAAGAATTCGCTTCGCCGCTTATTTGTCTAACCACTTTGTCTTAAGTGTTGTTTGTAGAATTTTTATAGGCTATTCACCCCCCTCTAGCCATTTAGGACCTTTCAAGTGGTATCGGAGCCGAGGCACCGTTGATCTGAGGCTTAACAACCTACGGTGTAAAAATGGCTCAACTCAACATTCACATCAACAACACCAAGAAGCCACCCCAATTTGATGGCACAAATTATGCATATTGGAAGAACAAGATGACCTCACACATCAAGTCAATCAATAGAGAGGTTTGGAAGCTTGTGGAGACAAAGATTGAGATTGCCAATGCGGCCAACCCCCACAACCGCCGAAGAAAGATTGCTTCAACTCAATGACACTTGCGGTTTGTGCTATCCATGAGGCTCTAGATGAGATGGTGTTTGAGCAAGTCAAAAACATTGAGAGCGCTCATGAGGCTTGGAAGAAGCTTGAGGAATCATATGAGGGCACCAAGGGTGTGAAGACCGCAAGAGCTTACATCCTCAAAGATAGATTTGCTAGCTTCAAGATGAAGGAAGATGAAAGTGTCCCGGAGATGTTTCATAGATTGCAAGTGATTGTGAATGATCTCAAGGCGGTGGATGAGGAAGTGAAGGATAGTGACTTCTCTATGAAGTTCTTGAAGAGCTTGCCCAAGAGGTTTGCCACTTTGATCACTGTTTTGGTGAAGACCACCTTGAGTGAGTTGACACCAAACCAAGTGCTTGCGGAGGTGATGACCGATGATGCCTATAGAGATGATGATGATAAGGAGGAGTTGATCAATAAGAAGAAGAAAGAAAAAAAATGAAGACTCCAAAGATGAGAAGAAGAAAAGTGTGGCATTCAAAGCCACATCATCATCAAAGGGCAAGGGCAAAGCAAAAGTTAATCAAGTGAAGATCCATCAAGCACAAGTGAGAGTGATGAGGAGATGGCCCTTCTAGTGAGAAGATTTGGCAAGTTTATGAAGAAGAAGGGCTACCGGGCAAGAAGAAAGAAGAATGCAAGAAAAGTTTGATAGGCCAAGAAGATGCTTCAATTGTGGAAGCAAAGATCATTTAGTGGCCGATTGCTCACACTCAAGTGATGATGAGCACAAAGGCAAAAAAAAGAACAAGCAAGAGAAGAAGGAGAAGAAAGAAAAGAAAGAATCTTCATACAAGAAGAAGAAGAACTACTCTCATGTGGTGACATGGGACAGTGATGCATCTTCAAGTGATGAAGATAGTGATGATGAGAAAAAGAGTAAGAAGAAGGCACATGCAAGCATTGCTATTCATGGCAAGCCTTCCATCTTCGATACTCCTTCATGCTTCATGGCCAAGGGCTCTAAGGTATCATCCGATAGCGAATCTAGTGATGATGACCTAACAAAAGAAGAGCTAATTGACATGCTTGATGATGCTCATATTCGTTTTGACTCACTTAGAAAGGAATGCAAGGGCTTGCGCAAGGATAAACAATCCCTTGAGCAAGAACTTGAGGAGGTTAGAGCATCTTATGAGAGTTTAAAGGAAGACCATAAGAAGCTTCAAAAGTCTCACACTAAGCTTGACGAAGCTCATTCCGCTCTAGTGACTCAAAATAAGAACTTGCGAAGTCAAGTACAAAAGAAGGAAATTAAAACTTGCAACATAGGTGTAACATGTGATATATCTTGTGAACCTATTATTGTTGCCACCACTAACCCTTCTTGTAGCACTTCTACTACTAACTCACCCACTAGTGACTCTTCACTAGTAGTTGAGAATAAGAACCTAAAGGAGGAGGTTAAAAAGCGCAATCACTTCTTAGCTAAGGCTTATGGTGGTAAGGACCGCTTGTTTATGTGCTTGGGTAGCCAAAGGGCATCTCTCCACAAAGAGGGATTAGGCTATACCCCCAAGAAAGGCAAGACCGCCTTTGCTCCTCACAAGACTTGTTTTGTGAAGAGAAATGGCCGGTATTGCACAAAATGCAAGCAAGTTGGTCATTTAGAGCAAGATTGCAAAAGCAAGAAATCCAATGCATATGTATCCTCAATTAAGTTTGATTCTTGCTACATTTTCACTAAGGGATCAAATGTTGTGAAGGCTAAGTTTATTAGTACATCCATGTTGGGTCCAAAGAAGAAGATCATTTGGGTACCAAAGAGCTTAGTCACTAACCTCCAAGAACCCAACCAACATTGGGTACCTAAAAAGAATTGATCTATTTTTGTAGGTCAATTACAAAGCCGGAGGAAGGCATTGGGTGCTTGATAGTGGATGCACACAACATATGACCGGTGATTCTAGTATGTTTGGCTCTTTCAACACAAGTGCAAATAGTGGCTATGATGCAATTACGTTTGGTGATAACAAGAAAGAAAAGGTGAAAGGACTTGGTAAGATTGCAATATCCAATGACATGTCCATCTCCAATGTGTTGCTAGTTGAAACCTTGAGCTTCAATTTACTCTCAGTTGCACAACTTTGTGATCTCGGTTTCAAGTGCATATTTGGGGTTGATGATGTTGAAATTGTTAGTGTTGATGGCTCAAATTTGATATTCAAAGGTTTTAGATATGACAACCTATATCTTGTGGATTTTAATGCAAGTGAAGCTCAATTGTCAACTTATTTGATCACTAAGTCAAGTTTAGGTTGGTTATGACATAGAAGGTTTGGTCATGTTGGAATGAAACAATTGAACAAATTAGTGAAGCATGATTTAGTTAGGGGCTTGATAGATGTCACTTTTGAGAAAGATAACTTTTGTAGTTCATGTCAAGCCGGCAAACAAGTTAGAAACACACATCCTAAGAAGAATATGATGAGTACTAGTAAAGCTTTTGAGCTCTTGCATATAGACTTGTTTGAACCAACCACATATATTAGCATTGGTGGGAGCAAATATGGATTTGTGATTGTGGATGATTATACTAGGTACACATGAGTGTTCTTTCTAGTTGACAAGAGTGAAGTGTATGATCTATTCAAGTCTTTTGTCAAGAGAAGCCAAAATGAGTTTGAAACAACCATCAAGAAAGTTAGAAATGACAATGGAAGTGAATTTAAGAACACCAAGATTGATGAGTTGTGTGATGAGTATGGCATTGGTCATCAATTCTCACCCAAGTATACACCACAATCAAATGGCATTGTTGAAAGAAAGAATAGAACCTTGATTAATATGGCAAGATCAATGCTAAGTGAATACAATGTTAGTCATTCCTTTTGGGCCGAAGCAATCAACACCGCTTGCTACTACATCAACCGATTATATTGCCATGATATGCTTGCAAAGACTCCATATGAGCTATTGAATGGTAGAAAGCCCAACATTGCATATTTTCGGGTTTTCGGTTGCAAATGCTACATTCTCAGGAAAGGCACAAGATTGAGTAAGTTTGAAAAGAAATGTGATGAAGGTTTCTTACTTGGCTATTCAACCACAAGCAAGGCATATAGAGTGTGAAATTTGGCTAGTGGTACTCTTGAGGAGGTGCATGATGTTGAATTTGATGAAACCCAAGGCTCTCAAGATGAAGTTGAAAATCTTAGTGATGTGAGAGGCAATGACTTGGCAAATGTAATGAAAGATATGGATATTGGTGATATTAGGCCGAGGCAAGTAAATAATGATGAAGATGATGGTGCTATTCATACTAGTATGCAAGTTGAAAATGAAGCAAGTGCAAGTGACTCGCAAGATCAATCTCAAGTGCAAGATCAACAAGCTAGTTCATCTCAATCCAATGATCAAGTTCCTATTCTCCAACCGGTCTCTATTGCAAGGGATCACCCTTTGGATCAAATCATTGGTGGTATTCAAAGTGGAGTTCAAACTAGAGCAAGACTAACTCAAATCTGTGAGCATTTCTCATTTGTGTCATCTATTGAGACAACCAAGATTGAGGAAGCATTAAAAGATGTTGATTGGGTTAATGCCATGCATGAAGAGCTCAACAATTTCACAAGAAATCAAGTTTGGGAGCTAGTGGAAAGACCAAAGAAACACAATGTGATTGGAACCAAATGGGTCTTTAGAAACAAGCACGATCAAGATGGCATAGTGATAAGAAACAAGCCTAGATTGGTTGCACAAGGTTATACTCAAGTTGAAGGTCTTGATTTTGGAGAAACCTATACACCGGTTGCTAGATTGGAAGCTATTAGAATCTTATTAGCCTATGCTTGTGCCCACAACATCAACCTTTATCAAATGGATGTCAAGAGTGCATTTCTCAATGGGTACATCAATGAGTTGGTATATGTGGAATGACCTCCCAGATTCGAAGATGTGAATAAACCCAACCATGTGTACAAGCTAAGAAAGACATTGTATGGTTTGAAGCAAGCACCTAGAGCATGGTATGAAAGATTGAGAGATTTCTTACTCTCTAAAGAGTTCAGAATGGGAAAGGTTGATACAACTCTCTTCATTAAGAAGTTTGGTAATGATTTATTTGTGTTGCAAATATATGTGGATGATATCATATTTGGATCAACCAATCAAGATTTTTATGAGGAATTTGGCAATATGATGGCAAGTGAGTTTGAAATGTCCATGATCGGTGAGCTTAGCTACATCCTTGGTCTTCAAGTCAAGCAAATGAAGAATGGTATATTTGTAAGTTAAGGCAAGTACATAAGGGACATGGTGAAGAAATTTGGATTGGAACATGCAAAGGCCATGAATACTCCTATGGCAACTAATGGGCATTTAGACTTGGATGATAGTGGCAAAATGGTAGATCAAAAGTTATATAGATCAATGATTGGAAGTCTCCTTTATGTGACCGCATCTCGACCGGATGTCATGTTTAGTGTGTGCATGTGTGCAAGATTTCAAGCCTCACCAAGAGAAAGTCATTTGAAAGCCACAAAGAGAATATTAAGGTATTTGAAGGGCGCACAAGATGTTGGGTTGTGGTATCCTAAGGGGTCCAACTTTGAGCTTATTGGATATTCGGACTCCGACTATGCCGGTTGTAAGGTGGATAGAAAAAGTACTAGTGGAACTTGTCAATTGCTTGGAAGGTCACTTGTATCTTGGTCTTCAAAAAAGCAAAATAGTGTTGCTCTCTCAATGGCCGAAGCAGAGTACATTAGTGTTGGAAGTTGTTGTGCACAATTGCTTTGGATGAAGGCAACATTGAGTGATTTTGTATTGAAATACAAGAAAGTGCCTTTGCTATGTGACAATGAGAGTGCTATCAAGCTAACCAACAACCCCGTGCAACATTCAAGAACAAAGCACATTGACATAAGGTATCACTTCATTAGAGATCACCAAATCAAAGGGGACATTGCAATTGAAAGTGTTGGCACCGAAGATCAATTAGCGGATATCTTTACCAAGCCACTTGATGAGTCAAGATTTTGCAAATTGAAAAGTGAGCTAAACATACTAGACTACTCCAACATGAAGTAACAAGCATCCTACATCATATGACATGCCTCTCCTTCGACTAAAGTAAGGTAAAATTGGTTGACATGTGTCGGTTACCAAAGTTAGGGGTACCCAACTTCGATGCAAAAAAGCTCATTCCCAACTTGGCCTGGCCCAAGTAAGGCCAGTGGAAGCCCACGAAGGCCGCGTCTACAGAGGCCCACGACATCATTCCACTAATGACAGCCTCCTCGGGAGAGCGGCGTCGTCGGCGCCCAATTCTCCGATTCGCCCGAGCCTCCTCGGGAGAGCTCGGGAGAGTGGCGTCGTCGGCGCCCAATTCTCCGATTCGCCCGAGCCTCCTCCGGAGAGCTCGGGAGGCGGCGTCCTCGGCGCCCAAGTCTCCGATTCGCCCGAGCCTCCTCGGGAGAGCTCGGGAAAGCGGCGTCCTCGGCGCCCAATTCTCCGATTCGCCCGAGCCTCCTCAGGAGAGCTCGGGAGGCGGCGTCCTCGGCGCCCAAGTCTCCGATTCGCCCGAGCCTCCTCGGGAGAGCTCGGGAAAGCGGCGTCCTCGGCGCCCAATTCCCCGATTCGCCCGAGCCTCCTCGGGAGAGCTCGGGAGAGCGGCGTCCTCGGCGACCAAGTCCCCGATTCGCCCGACCCTCCTCGGGAGAGCTCGGGAGAGCGGCGTCGTCGGCGCCCAAATCTCCGATTCGCCCGAGCCTCCTCCGGAGAGCTCGGGAGGCGGCATCCTCGGCGCCCAATTCTCCGATTCGCCCGAGCCTCCTCGGGAGAGCTCGGGAGGCGGCGTCCTGGGCGCCCAATTCTCCGATTCGCCCGAGCCTCCTCGGGAGAGCTCGGGAGGCGGCGTCCTGGGCGCCCAAGTCTCCGATTCGCCCGAGCCTCCTCGGGAGAGCTCGGGCGGGAGAGCGGCGTCTCGTCCCTCGGCGCCCAAACCTCCGATTCGCCCGACCCTCCTCGGGAGAGCTCGGGAGGTGGCGTCCTGGGCGCCCAAGTTTCCGATTCGCCCGAGCCCTCGCCCGAAGCCTCCTCGGGAGAACTCGGGAGAGCGGCATCCACGGCGCCAAAGTCGGCATCCAAGGCACGGGTGATGTCAGCGGAGCAATCTTGGACCACAAGAAATCTCTCTGACCACTTTACAAGCACTGTCCCGTCAGGCGAGACTCTCGACGCGACTGTGCTTCGCACGCCCCTGATGGCCATACCACCTGTCGGGATTTCCCTGACAGCAGATTTGATGAGCCCACTACGACCGTCCTCCACGGTATGGTCTACGGTGCGCTGCCCCGCTTCGGGAAAGGCGCCCACTGCGCCGTCCACACGAAAGGATGAGCACGCCTTCAAGATCCCGAGCCTTGGGAAACAACGCCCCAAGATTTGATGGGCCCACTACGATCGTCCTCCGCGGTGTGGTCCACGGTGCGCCGCCCCGTTTCGGGAAAGACGCCCACTGCGCCGTCCACACGAAAGGACGAGCACGCCTTCAAGATCCCGAGCCTCGGGAAACAACGCCCCAAGATTTGATGGGCCCACTACGATCGTCCTCCACGGTGTGGTCCACGGTGCGCCGCCCCGTTTCGGGAAAGACGCCCACTGCGCCGTCCACACGAAAGGACGAGCACGCCTTCAGGATCCCGAGCCTCGGGAAACAGCGCCCCAAGGTGATTCTCCCTCTTGTCACATCGTACGGAAGGATAGCCGGCAGGTGTGAACGCACCAAAGTCGAGCGGACCACGACGGCCATATCCAGAAGACCCAGAGAGCCGACGACAAGACATGGTCAGACGACTGTTTCTACCTTGGAACTCGCGAACCAAGATAGCCATACCCATGCCCCGGAGACACGGAGAAAAGGCAGCAGCTAGTCAAACGGAGAACAGCAACTCCTCACTATTTTAATAGGTAGCGTCGTAGCCGCCTTTGCCTCTTCCTTGCGGCTATAAAAGGGAGGGCAGAGACCAGCTTTAGACGGACGGACAGACGAACAAAGAACGGACGGAGAAGTTCCAAGTTCTCACCCACAGCATACGACTTGTAAACACTTAGACACTCACAAGAGACCTGGGAGCACTTCCCTCTCTCGACTAGCTTGTAACCCCTACTACAAGCACCCCGGTGCAAGGCAACACGACTCTCCTCTCCACTGGACGTAGGGCTTGCTCGGCCTGAACCAGTATAATCCCTGTGTTCCCCCTTGCACACCATCCGTAGCCTCAACCGCAAAACACATATTTACTAGCCGGTGTTAGCCTCGCCAAAACTAGCACCGACAGTTGGCGCGCCAGGTAGGGGCCTTTTGCGCGTTGACATAGGTTTCGGATGACAACCAGCTCCACCACGCTTCCCGCTGGCACGGAACTCTGGTTCGGGACTCTCGAGTTCATGGCCACTGGCCATGGGCTCGAGATGAACCTGCGCCCGACCGGGCCCCGTGTCACGGTCGTCCCGACTTTGGCCTCGCAGACGGCCGGAGAAAGGACCCCCGCCACGCTTCCGCCCGCCTCGGAGGACGGGGGAGACGTTGCACGCCGCCCTCGGCGAATCAGGAGGAGGAGGCGCAGTGGTGCCAACCAGCCTCCCGCCGCAGGAGATGCGACTCACCAGGCAACCCCAACGGGCGTAGCCAATACTGCGCCGACCGCGGTCCCGGAATCTCCGGCACCAGCGGTCACGCATCCGCTTACCGCCCGAGGGACGGGCGAGGGCGGAAACACGACGCCAGCCGATTTTTCTCTCCGCCCTCACCGGCAGAGGGGAACGGCGCCGTCGTCCTTCTTTGGGCTTCAGAGCCGCCATGGACGCCCACGTGCGTGCAGTTCATGCATTATTGCACGAACTGTCGGACACTCCGGTCCAGCGCCTCGAGCGCCAAGACAGCCTCGTGGGAGACCACGTGGCATCCTCACCGCCATCCCCTGGGGAAAGTGCCAGGACACACGGCGGTGGGGAAACAGACACCACCGCCAACCTCACTCCTCGACAACGCTCGGAGGGGGGGAATCGTTATGACCGGAACTCGCCTCGTCGCAGCTACAGCGATGATGATGACAAATTCTGGGCAAATGTGGACAACGCCGCCCACACCAACGACTCGGGGGAGAACGCACCGAGCGTCGTCCCCAGCTCACAGTGGACCTACATCGACCCCTCTCGGGAGTGCTACAACTTGATGCACCCTGATGAGGGGCGAGTAGAGGATGTCCACTCGGGGGGTGACGACGACATACCCCCTCCGTCGCATCCCCAGCACGAACAAGTCCACGCCCCCTCCAGCGGCCCCGAAGCCCTCGCGGTCAGCCCCGCCGCTGGGTCAGGGGGCAGGAACCTCTCGCTCCGCACCTCAAACCCCGGAGCTAGAGCAGCTCCGGGAGCTTGAGGCACGGATGGACGAGGACCGCTTGCGCCTCACCCAGCTGCGAGCTACGCTGGAGCTTGGCGAGCGGCAAACCGATGGAGGAGCAGCTCGGCGTCGAGCCCGAGATGTCCAGGCCCGAATCATCGCTGACGACAGGGCTGAGACACCGGGGGTCGCCCCCCGAGCAAGCCGAAAGCTCGCGGAAGCAGCCATGCTACTCCGAAGCATACCTGAGCCCTCCTCCGAGGAGGCGCGACAGCTCAGGAATCAGCTCAAAGACCTCCTAGAGGATGCCGCCGTCCTCCAGGCGGAAAGTTCAGCGTCGCGACACCATGGCGCCAAAAGTCACCAGCATGGTGGCATAGCACGTCACAAGCGCGAAGCCTCGGTTCGACCCGAGGCTCCAAGGGCTCCGCCAGTCCACCAACGGCTTGGCAAGGACGTCGACGTCCGAGCCATCCTACAAGCCCGCGGTCGGCGAAAGACTGACGGAGCCGCGCGCGGCTACAGCGTCCATCGGGGCGGGCGCTACGACTCGGATGAGGATCGTGAACCCTCACCCGAGCCCTCGGGACCACGCGTCTTCAGCGAGGCCATCCAGAGGGCCAAGTTCCCGTCCCGATTCTGACAACCCACCAACATAGCCAAGTACTCGGGGGAAACTAACCCCGAACTCTGGTTAGCGGACTACCGCCTTGCGTGCCAACTTGGCGGCGCGCAGGATGACCTCATCATCATCCGCAACCTCCCCCTGTTCCTCGCCGATTCCACAAGAGCTTGGCTGGAACACCTTCCCCCACGAAAGATCTTCGACTGGAGCGATCTGGTCAAGATATTCGTAGGAAACTTCCAGGGCACGTACGTACGCCCTGGTAACTCCTGGGACCTCCGCAGCTGCAAGCAGAAACCGGGCGAGTCCCTCCGGGACTACATCCGGCGCTTCTCCAAACAGTACAACGAGCTGCCCCAGGTCGCCGACTCCGATGTCGTCGGAGCGTTTGCCGCAGGAACCTCCTGCAAAGAGCTCGTTCATGAGCTCGGACGCCGGACACCCACCAGTGTCTCTGAACTCATGAAGATCGCTACCAGCTTCGCCTCAGGGGATGAGGCGGTAGGAGCCCTCTTCTCCGACCCCAAGGGCAAACGGAAGGAGGAGGCCCTCGAGGGCACCTCTTCCCGAGGACCGAACAACAAGAAGAAGAAGGGGAAGGGAAAGGCCCCACTCCGCGATGACTCCCTCGTGGCGGCCACCGAACCCAAGAGGGAACGACCCCCTCGAGGCCGCTTCGACGACATGCTCAGCAAGCCGTGCCCTTATCACCAGGGTCCAGTACATCACACACTCGCACAGTGTGTGATGCTCAAGAAGCACTACAGCCGGCAGCCGTTCAAGGACGACGCCGGCAAGAAGCCCGCCAGGGATCAGGAGGACGAGGGCGGGAAGGACGATGAGTTCCCGCCCATCGACAAGTGCCTCATGATCTTCGGGGGGCCCGGGACCGCCCCTACGCCGCGGCAGCGAAAGCGCGAGCGCAGGGAGGTCTACTCCGCCGGACCAGCGACACCATGCTTCCTTGACTGGTCCCACGACGCTATCACCTTCAGCCGGGACGACCACCCGGACTACGTCCCATCGCCGGGACGCTACCCACTTGTTGTCGACCCCGTCGTCGGCAACACGAGGCTCTCCAAAGTCCTCATGGACGGAGGCAGCGGCCTCAACATTCTCTACGCTGAGACCCTCGACTTAATGGGGATCAGTCGCTCGCTCCTCCGGGCCACGACGTCCCCATTCCACGGGATAGTGCCCGGAAAGAGCGTGCAACCCCTCGGGCAGATCGATCTGCCCGTCTGCTTCGGGACTCCTGACAACTTCAGGAAGGAGCCCCTGACATTTGAAGTGGTAGGCTTCCACGGCACCTACCACGCCATCCTCGGGAGGCCATGTTACGCAAAGTTCATGGCAATTCCGAACTACGCCTATCTCAAGCTCAAGATGCCAGGGCCAAAAGGGGTGATTACCATCAGCGCCTCCTACCAGCACGCGTACCAATGCAACGTCGAGTGCTGTGAGTACGCCGGCGCGTTGGTGGAGTCAGAAGCCCCCATGACCGACCTCGACAGGTTAGAAAAAGAGGTCCCCGACCCCAAGAAAGCCACGGGCACCTTTAAGTCCGCTGAGGGGGTGAAGGATGTCCTCCTCGACCCGAACTCCCCCAACGGCAGGGCGCTGAAGGTCAGCGCCACCCTCGACCCAAAATAGGAGGCAGTGCTCGTCGACTTCCTCCGCAAACACGCCGACATGTTTGCGTGGAGCCCCTCGGATATGCCAGGCATCCCGAGGGAGGTCGCCGAGCACTCCTTAGACATCCAGGCCGGATCCAAGCCGGTGAAACAACGCCTGCGCCGACTCGACGAGGAGAAGCGCCGGGCCATCGGGGAGGAGGTGCAGAAGCTTTTGGCGGCTGGATTCATCAAGGAGGTCTTCCATCCACAATGGTTAGCAAATCCTGTTTTGGTTAAAAAGAAAAATGGAAAATGGAGAATGTGCGTCGATTACACTAGTTTAAATAAAGCTTGTCCTAAGTATCCATTTCCATTACCTCGCATTGACCAAATAGTAGATTCTACTGCTGGCTGTGAGCGGCTTTGCTTTCTTGATGCTTATTCCGGTTACCATCAGATCCGAATGAAAGAGTCCGACGAATTAGCGACCTCTTTCATCACTCCTTTCGGCACATATTGTTACGTAACCATGCCATTTGGCCTCAAAAACGCGGGCGCAACTTACCAGCGTTGCATGCTCAAAGTTTTTGGGGACCTCATCGGGCGAACCGTTGAGGCTTACGTAGACGATATAGTGATAAAATCCAGGAAGGCGAGTGACTTAGTAGCCGACCTAGAAAAGGCATTCGACTGCCTTAAAAAGAAAAACATAAAGCTAAACCCCGAGAAGTGCGTTTTCGGGGTCCCACGGGGCATGCTCCTCGGGTTCATTGTTTCCGAGCGTGGCATCGAAGCCAACCCGGAAAAGATATCGGCCATCACACAGATGGGTCCGATCCGAAACCCGAAGGGCGTGCAGAAGCTTATGGGGTGTCTCGCGGCCTTGAGTCGATTCATCTCAAGGCTCGGCGAAAAGGGCCTTCCCTTGTATCGGTTGCTGAAGAAAAACGAACGCTTTACCTGGACCACCGAGGCCCAGGAAGCCCTCGAAAGGCTTAAGGCTCTACTTTCAAAAGCGCCGGTTCTTGTGCCTCCTACGAAGGAGGAAAATTTCTTACTATATGTCGCGGCTACCAACCAGGTTGTGAGTGCAGCGATCGTCGTAGAGCGGCAAGAAGAAGGACACGCCTTACCGGTACAGCGACCGGTCTACTTCATCAGTGAAGTCTTGTCAGAGACCAAGACACGCTACCCTCAGATCCAGAAGCTAGTGTACGCGATCGTCCTTGCCCGACGCAAGTTGCGGCACTACTTCGAATCCCACCCCGTGACCGTGGTGTCGTCCTTCCCCCTCGGGGAGGTGATCCAAAATCGGGAAACGACGGGGAGGATCGCCAAGTGGGCCATCGAGCTCATGGGTGACGGCATCACCTACGCGCCACGCAAAGCCATCAAGTCCCAGGTACTTGCGGACTTCGTGGCAGAGTGGACCAAGACACAACTACCGCCACTCCCGACCCAAAAGGAATATTGGGTCATGAACTTCGACGGGTCGATGATGAAGACTGGTGCTGGCGCAGGCATCGTCTTCATCTCACCCCTCGGGGTCCGGCTCAAGTACCTACTACGGCTACACTTCACGGCTTCCAACAACGTGGCCGAATATGAGGCTCTGGTCAACGGTCTCCACATCGCCATCGAGCTCGGGATCCGACGCCTCGAGGTCCGAGGCGACTCCCAGCTCGTCGTGGATCAGGTCATGAAGGAGTCGACGTGCCAGAACCCCAGAATGGCCGCCTACTGCACGCTGGTGCGGTTGCTCGAGGAAAAATTCGACGGCCTCGAGCTCAACCACATTGCGCGTCGGTACAACGAGGAGGCCGATGAGTTGGCAAAAATCACAGCCGAAAGGGCCACGGTCCCGACGGGCGTATTCGCCAATGACCTCCACAAGCCCTCGATCAATGCCGATCCCTCGGGGGCTGTCGACCCTTCCGACAAAGGGGAGTCACCCGAGGTCATGGGTAAGGACGGCGACGAAGCCGAGGCAATGGAGATTGAAGCCGAGATGGACGACGACGAACCAGACTGGCGCGAGCCGCTGGTCAGCTGGCTAGTCCGAGGCATTTTGCCCCCGGACAAGACCAGAGCACGACGACTGGCTCGCAAAGCCAAGTCTTTCGCCATGATCGATGGTAGCCTCTACCGGCGGAGTCCCTCTGGCGTGCTTCAGCGCTGTATCCCTTTCAGTCAGGGCAAACGCCTGCTCGAAGAGATACACGCCGGGGCCTGCGGTCACCACGCAGCGCCGAGAACCTTGGTCGGTAACGCCTTTCGACAAGGCTTCTACTGGCCAACCGCCGTGGCCGATGCTACTGAGGTGGTACGCTCCTGCGAAGGGTGCCAGTACTATGCTCGGCAGACTCACCTACCGGCTCAAGCCCTCCAGACGATCCCGCTCACTTGGCCGTTCGCTGTTTGGGGACTAGACCTTGTCGGGCCTCTCCAGAAGGCACCCGGGGGCTTCACCCACTTGCTTGTCGCCATCGACAAGTTCTCCAAGTGGATCGAGGCTCGGCCGATCACCCAAATCAGCTCGGCTCAAGCGGTGTTGTTCTTCACCGACATCGTCCACCGGTTCGGCATCCCGAACTCCATTATCACGGACAACGGCACGCAGTTCACCGGAAAGAAATTTCTGGCTTTCTGCGATGAGTACCACATACGAGTGGACTGGGCAGCCGTCGCCCACCCGAGGACGAACGGCCAGGTAGAACGCGCCAATGGCATGGTTCTCCAAGGCCTTAAGCCAAGGATATTCAACCGATTGAATAAATTCGGCAAAAGGTGGCTGACGGAGCTTCCGGCAGTGATATGGAGTCTAAGGACTACGCCAAGTCGAGCCACGGGTTTCACGCCCTTCTTCATGGTATACGGTGCAGAGGCCGTCCTCCCTACGGACCTGGAATACAGCGCCCCGAGAGTCCGAGCCTACGATGAACAAGGCAATCAAACTTCTCGGGAAGACGCGCTGGACCAAGCCGACGAAGCTCGGGACGTGGCCCTGCTGCACTCGGCCAAATACTTGCAATCCCTACGCAAGTACCATGCTCGGCGCGTCCGAGGTCGAACCTTCAGCGTAGGCGACCTGGTGCTATGGCTCTGGTAGGACAACAAAGGGCGCCACAAGCTCACTCCGCCGTGGGAAGGACCATTCATCGTCGCCGAGGTACAACGCCCCGGCACATACAAGCTCGCGAACGAGAACGGCGAGGTCTACAACAACGCTTGGAACATCGAACAGCTACGTCGCTTCTATCCTTAAGATTCCATGCATTGTACTATATTGAAAATCTTGAAATCGATGAAAAGACCCGGCTTCTGCTCTTTTTAACATGATTTTAGATTTTCAATCCGAGCCTACACTCGGAAGTGAAATGAACCTTTATTTCACCACGCACTAAAAGCGAGGCCCGGCCTATCCTACGGAAAGGCCGACCCTCCCTCGGGGGCTAGGACAGGGGAAACCCCGAACTATCCCGAGATTAAACAATTTTGGAAACATTTCAAAACTTGTCGAATTCGTTTCTCCCTAAAACACGCTTCCTTCCGGAAATCAAGCATGAACTTATAGAATTCGAAGAATGAGGGAAGCCCCAGAAGACAGAGTCGGTCGAGTCGGAGACCGCTTATGCCCCAGGGCCACAGCATCTTCCCTCGCCACTCCGTGTTCGAGAGCTAACCCACACTCGGAAGAAAACCTATAAGATCTACGCTCGGCCAAGGGAGGAAGCTCGGGAGGAAACACCTAAGCTTCTTTTCTAAAGGATTCTTTCTGCCAAAGCTCTTAGGACGTCGGCTGCGTCTATGCCACTAAAGCTACAACACCCGAAAAGCGTCCCCCGAGGCTCGATGGCCCGGGCGCAGGATCGGCAAGAAAAAATGGCTAAGGAAAAAAGCACGAAACAAAGCGAAACAAACATTCAGCAAATATTTACATAAATGTTAAGGCCACGAAGCGCCATATTGTTTGTTTCCTTTCAAACCACTCCCGAAAGGTTACTTTTTACAAGGGCACTATGGCCCGCTTCTTCTTCACGGCAGGTTCAGAGGAGGGAGCTCGACCTCGGCTTGGAAGAGACCCGCCATCACCACGCACGCAAACCGCCTCGACTGAGCCGAACCGTCGCGTCCGTCAGGCTTCGCGCCTCAAAAGGTGAGCCAAATCATTACAACCCCGCGCTTCGATTCCACCTACGTTTTCTCAATGAAGAAACCCCGGGCTCGGGCGCCCGTTACGTTCCCAGGGGATCGAAGACTGGCCCTCCGAGGCTCGAACAGTCGCCCCAGGGAAATCGAGTTAGGGACAGCTAGTGGATGGGTCACGAAAACGGCCAGTATCCCGACGCCCGGAACGTCACAAGGGACATCCCATGCTGTGTCCAAGTCCCAGTAGTGAGTCGGTTACGTGGAATCCCTCCGTGGGAGGCATCATGCCCTCGGGACCCGTCGAAGGGACCCGACATCCACTAACTGACCCTCGGGAAATAATTGGAGTGTGCTCAGGCCACTAGCCGACCCTTAACGAATAGGGCACGGACCTCCACTTGGACCAACCCGTTTGTAGCTCACCGGAAATGCCGACTCGTGCCCCAGCGGGGAAGTCGAGCAGGACCAAACCTTCCTCTTCCCGAAAAAAGAGCGTGAAGGTCGAATTAAAAAAGACAGGGAGGAACCCGATCGATCTCCGATACGAAAACGGAGGCTCGGAAACTTGCCCTGCACCTTGGAAAGACCACCGAACGATCTCCCAACACGGTGGGAGGCTCGGGGGCTCCGCTTCCAAGGAAACAACCCACCTAAATAAATCAAAAAACACCCGGGGACTAACAAGCACGATTCTAAGCCTTTGAAGGGATATATCATCCCTCCAAAGCCTCGGGGGCTACACCCGGCGGGTGCGCTCGCGCGCACCCCCCGAAAAAAACAACCCACACTTTATCTTTTTTGACAGGAAGAACCAGCGTCAACCTGTGGAGGAGTGCCTTCACTCCGCCACAGGCTCGGGGGCTACTGTCGGTTACCAAAGTTAGGGGTACCCAACTTCGATGCAAAAAAGCTCATTCCCAACTTGGCCTGGCCCAAGTAAGGCCAGTGGAAGCCCACGAAGGCCGCGTCTACAGAGGCCCACGACATCATTCCACTAATGACAGCCTCCTCGGGAGAGCGGCGTCGTCGGCGCCCAATTCTCCGATTCGCCCGAGCCTCCTCGGGAGAGCTCGGGAGAGCGGCGTCGTCGGCGCCCAATTCTCCGATTCGCCCGAGCCTCCTCCGGAGAGCTCGGGAGGCGGCGTCCTCGGCGCCCAAGTCTCCGATTCGCCCGAGCCTCCTCGGGAGAGCTCGGGAAAGCGGCGTCCTCGGCGCCCAATTCTCCGATTCGCCCGAGCCTCCTCAGGAGAGCTCGGGAGGCGGCGTCCTCGGCGCCCAAGTCTCCGATTCGCCCGAGCCTCCTCGGGAGAGCTCGGGAAAGCGGCGTCCTCGGCGCCCAATTCTCCGATTCGCCCGAGCCTCCTCGGGAGAGCTCGGGAGGCGGCGTCCTCGGCGCCCAAGTCCCCGATTCGCCCGAGCCTCCTCGGGAGAGCTCGGGAGAGCGGCGTCCTCGGCGACCAAGTCCCCGATTCGCCCGACCCTCCTCGGGAGAGCTCGGGAGAGCGGCGTCGTCGGCGCCCAAATCTCCGATTCGCCCGAGCCTCCTCCGGAGAGCTCGGGAGGCGGCATCCTCGGCGCCCAATTCTCCGATTCGCCCGAGCCTCCTCGGGAGAGCTCGGGAGGCGGCGTCCTGGGCGCCCAATTCTCCGATTCGCCCGAGCCTCCTCGGGAGAGCTCGGGAGGCGGCGTCCTGGGCGCCCAAGTCTCCGATTCGCCCGAGCCTCCTCGGGAGAGCTCGGGCGGGAGAGCGGCGTCTCGTCCCCGGCGCCCAAACCTCCGATTCGCCCGACCCTCCTCGGGAGAGCTCGGGAGGTGGCGTCCTGGGCGCCCAAGTTTCCGATTCGCCCGACCCTCGCCCGAAGCCTCCTCGGGAGAACTCGGGAGAGCGGCATCCACGGCGCCAAAGTCGGCATCCAAGGCACGGGTGATGTCAGCGGAGCAATCTTGGACCACAAGAAATCTCTCTGACCACTTTACAAGCACTGTCCCGTCAGGCGAGACTCTCGACGCGACTGTGCTTCGCACGCCCCTGATGGCCATACCACCTGTCGGGATTTCCCTGACAGCAGATTTGATGAGCCCACTACGACCGTCCTCCACGGTATGGTCTACGGTGCGCTGCCCCGCTTCGGGAAAGGCGCCCACTGCGCCGTCCACACGAAAGGATGAGCACGCCTTCAAGATCCCGAGCCTTGGGAAACAACGCCCCAAGATTTGATGGGCCCACTACGATCGTCCTCCGCGGTGTGGTCCACGGTGCGCCGCCCCGTTTCGGGAAAGACGCCCACTGCGCCGTCCACACGAAAGGACGAGCACGCCTTCAAGATCCCGAGCCTCGGGAAACAACGCCCCAAGATTTGATGGGCCCACTACGATCGTCCTCCACGGTGTGGTCCACGGTGCGCCGCCCCGTTTCGGGAAAGACGCCCACTGCGCCGTCCACACGAAAGGACGAGCACGCCTTCAGGATCCCGAGCCTCGGGAAACAGCGCCCCAAGGTGATTCTCCCTCTTGTCACATCGTACGGAAGGATAGCCGGCAGGTGTGAACGCACCAAAGTCGAGCGGACCACGACGGCCATATCCAGAAGACCCAGAGAGCCGACGACAAGACATGGTCAGACGACTGTTTCTACCTTGGAACTCGCGAACCAAGATAGCCATACCCATGCCCCGGAGACACGGAGAAAAGGCAGCAGCTAGTCAAACGGAGAACAGCAACTCCTCACTATTTTAATAGGTAGCGTCGTAGCCGCCTTTGCCTCTTCCTTGCGGCTATAAAAGGGAGGGCAGAGACCAGCTTTAGACGGACGGACAGACGAACAAAGAACGGACGGAGAAGTTCCAAGTTCTCACCCACAGCATACGACTTGTAAACACTTAGACACTCACAAGAGACCTGGGAGCACTTCCCTCTCTCGACTAGCTTGTAACCCCTACTACAAGCACCCCGGTGCAAGGCAACACGACTCTCCTCTCCACTGGACGTAGGGCTTGCTCGGCCTGAACCAGTATAATCCCTGTGTTCCCCCTTGCACACCATCCGTAGCCTCAACCGCAAAACACATATTTACTAGCCGGTGTTAGCCTCGCCAAAACTAGCACCGACAACATGGCATTCATACTTTGATAAGGATTTGTCTAGTTCATGTAGACATGAAATGCATCTTATAGGCTCATTCATGAAAAATCAAATGTTTTCATGTATATATGGTACCACTTTTGTTCTTTATGCTTGTATGATCAAGTGGTAGCATATGACATATTGATGGGCTTGCAAACCTAGTGCTGAATCTAGAACATGAGTTCATGATGTGTAACTTAACATGGTTAAGATAACCCTACTAGTGAGGTGTGAAGAACCTTGTCCTTGGATCAAACTTAGTTACATATTTTAGGCAAGTGATCTAGATTGAACCAATGTGAAAATGAACTAAACCCCATTTAATGACTTGATACTCTCATAATTTGCACCATTTTTGGTGATTGTTGACAAAGGGGGAGAAGAAAGTCACAAAGATAAGAAAGAAAAGGGTCAATTAAAAATTTGAAAGCACACAAGTAGGGGGAGCAAGCTCATGAATAAGTTGTTGCATTTAGTTGCGCATTAACATATGATTTGTTGCATTGTCAAACTTCAATTCCTATGACTTGTTTGTTTGGTGTAATGCTTAGAAATAGGATTTGAATGGCGTTTGACAAACTAGCATGCATAGGACTTACTTTTCTTACAAAGTACCTCTCTTACCTCTCTTACTTAAATGTTGATATCATGAGGTATTTTGAGTTTGTGATGCATGACTAGTAAACTATGGTGCTAAGGATGGCATAATTCCGCAACTCCGATGGTATCACGCTTCAAAAGTCCATTCTATATACCTTAGCATCATTTGATAGTGGTAGCTCACCCAAACTTTCAAATTCATGCATATGTGAAAAATTGAACCAAACACAAGGAATCACATATGTAGGGGGAGTTAATACTACCAAGGTGCAAACTTAGTTTTCATTTCATATCTTTGTGAAGGTTATCATCAATTACCAAAAATGGGGAGATTAAAAGCCCTTGTTTGGTTTTAGGTAATTGATGAAACCTAGTTTGCTAATAGTGTGCTCTAAGTGTTTCATGAGAACAATTAGCAAACAAGATGGAGCAAAGGACCGGGTCGGTGGAGGCCACAAGTGAAGGGCAATGATGGCGTCCATGAAAATGGTGTAAGCCCATCAACAAAGGAGAAAGCCCTAAATGACGGCATCCATGCAAATGGTATAAGTCCATCATCAAAGATGTCCACAAGGTCCATCAAGAGATGAGAAGGAAGTTGATAAGAAACCGGGAGCTCAAGGCAAAGGTATAACCAATAGGAGCTCGTTTGCTTTTGGTGATTGAGACTCTATAGAGGGAGTGACCACATTTAGGATAGATAGCCGTACACTCAAGAGGGGAAAATCGTTGATGAAATGCGGTTATCAAGTGCCACTAGGTGTTCATGATCATTGCATTGCATATAGATGCTAGTGACACTAACAAACCCTTGGAAAACTCTTTTGAAAAGATAACACACGTGCACAAAGTGTAGAACACTTGGTGTTAGCACTTGGGAACAAATGGTGAAAGGTTTGAGTGAAATTCCTGAGAAATCAGGGCGTTGGACCCGAACTTCGCAAGAGCGTCGGACCAACTAGTTGAGTCCGACGGCTAACCCAGCGCTGTGCAGTTTCAGAGCGTCGGACTCTGTGTTTCGGAGCGTCGGACTATTGTCCGAACGTCCGACGGTGCTAAATGAGCGAGAGCTGACACGTGGCTGCTTCTGAAGGCGTCGGACTGTTCGGTTTAGTCCGACGGTGCGCGTCGGACTATTGTCCGACGGATTTCAGCACTTGGGGAGCTCTCTGGAAGCATCGGACAGTCGCGATCGTTAGTCCGACGACCCTCTTCGATTCAGTCCGACGGTGGTCTGCTGAGGGCGTCGGACCGAGGCTTTTGGTCCAACGATGCTCTGTCCGACGGTGAGTTTTGGCGCGAGAAAATAGCCGTTGTGATTCAACGGTCGACTTCAAACGGCAGAGGACACGTGGCGTCCATCCGGGAATTGTTAGTCTGACGGTTTGGCCGTCGGACAGTCCGACGGTACGTAGTTTTGTCCAAACGGCTAGTTCTTTGTGTCTGGCATATAAATAGTCACTTGGCCGGTTTGGAGAGTATCTCTTGGCACTCCTGAACATCATAACATACTTGTGAGCCTTCCCACTCCATTCTCACTCATCCTACTTGATTGTGTTCATCATTTGGTGAGATTGGAGAGCATCAAGTGTATTGCATTGCTTGAGATCATCTAGAGGCACTTGGTGAGTGGATTTCGCAGCGGTTTCTCTCGTTACTCTTGGAGTTTGCCGACCCCTAGACGGCTTGGAGCTGCGAGGATCGTTGAAGGGAGTTGGTGATTGTCTCCGCCTCCGATCGGTGAAGTTGTGAGGGATTCTTGAGTCTATCCCCGCGGGAGATCGCAAAAGGCTACTCTAGTGGATTGCTCGTAGCTTGTGGATCCCCATCTTGTGTTGGTTGTGCGGCACCCTTGAGAAGGGGTGGCGTGTGATGCCAATTAGCGCGTGAACCTCCAAGTGGGTGTATCGCTACAGCGAGGACTAGCTTGCCGGCAAGCAAGTGAATCTCGGTAAAAAATATTGTGTCAACTCTCTTACCGAGGATTTCTTGATTATTGTGATTGTTCTTATTGGTACTCATCTCATCACTACACCGGCGGTATAAGATTCACTCTCTCTACTCTTTACATTCTCGCATTTACTCTTTTGTAGCTTGTTAGCTTAGTGGCTCACCTAGGAGTAGAGTAGAAGTAGCAACTTAGCCTATCGTGTGTGAAATAGAGACTATAGTTTAGAACGGTTAGGTGGTTTGCATCTTTTAGTAGGCTAGCGCAAGAATTCGCTTCGTCACTTATTTGTCTAACCTCTTTGTCTTAAGTGTTGTTTGTAGAATTTTTATAGGCTATTCACCCCCCCTCTAGCCATTTAGGACCTTTCAATCATGTGATTTGTTGTCTTAAAATGTCACGTAAATAAAATGACACGTTAGCTAGAAGACCTATGTTTCAAAAGTTATGTTATTCATAAATGGATCGCGGATGGATGTACATGCAAACTATGTTTGCCATGTTAGTGGGAGACATTAACTCTTTTTTGAAGGCCGACATGGTGTATGTAGCAACGATGTTGTTGTCCACCCATGATATTGTTATCTATGTCATCAGCACCCAATCATCCAAAAAAAGGCGGTGGTACCTGACAAATTGCTGTCGGACGGTGGTGGAGGTAACCGACAACACCGCCTTAATTGTATGCTGATTTGGTGGTGACGAATAATACCACCGCTGGCCTCGCAATCACGCAGTGATCAAACTAATGTACCACCAACGAATTTTACCAACGATAACCAAAACCATCGGTGAATGGAGATTTAGAACTGACGGTGATCAACTTTCTGTAGTAGCACTGGTTGTGTTGATCTACGTATAAACTCTTTGTTAATATGTAGAGCAACAATACTGTTGATCACACGGAGAAAAAAATATGTATTTCTATAAGATGTTATTGAACCTCTTTTACAGAGAACAATATTTAGCAAACTACTAAAAATACAGTACTAGATGAATTATGAAGTTGATAAAAGTATATATTTTTTGCTTATCAAAGCGTCCGCACGTATAGTACTTGTACGAAGATTCGTATAAGCACCTGAGCTCGTACGTGTTTTTTCTTGTTTTGGAACTGAATAAATGGCGAGGTCGCTGCATCCGTTTTGTTGATTCTGCTATCAAAATTAAACAAACAACAGGGTGGTTACATCCATTTTATTGATTCTGCTATCAAATTAAACAAACAGCGAGGTGGTTGCGTTTCATTTAGGGCACTATCACTGCCAGCTCATTTCCAGAAAGTGCAAAAGATTACCCATTCAAAAATCTCGTTTTAACACTATGTCCAACATTGTTAAATATCCCACATGTCATAACCACTTTATCATTTCCTTCCATATCTATCTTCTTTAACCTCCGATCGTTATTATCCCCAATCTCGTCGTGTGAAAAGGTAGCAACTGACAACAAGGGTTGCCACGCCTAGTCTGTATGGTGGGTGGCAAGCGGCTATGCCCCGCGAACGCCGATGACCTTGCCCCGCACCGAGCAGCGACTAGTGGCTCGCCTGGTGAAAGTCCATGTTTGGTTTTGGGTAATTGATGAAATCTAATTTGCTAATGTTTGCTCTAAGTGTTTCATGAGATTAATTGGCAAATAACAAGATGGAGCAAAGGACCGGGTCGGTGGAGACCACAAGTGAAGGACAATGACGGCGTCCATGCAAATGGTGTAAGTCCATCAACAAGAGGAGAAAGCCCTAATGACGGCATCCATGCAAATGATATAAGTCCATCATTAAACGATGTCCACAAGGTTCATCAAGTGATGAGAAGGAAGATGGTAAAAAGTAAGGAGCTCAAGGCAAAGGTATAACCAATAGGAGCTCTTTTGCCTTTGGTGATCAAGACTTTATAGAGAGAGTGATCACATTTAGGATAGACAGCGTACTATCAAGAGGGGAGAAATCGTTTGTGAAATGCGGTTATCAAAGTGCCACTAGGTGTTCATGTTCATTGCATATGCATGTAGATGCTAGTGACACTAACAAAACCTGTTGAAAACTCTTTTGAAAAGGCTAACACACGTGCACTAAAGTGAGAGACACTTTGGAGTGTTAGCGATTTTGGAAATAGGGTGATGTTTGAGTGGTAGAGAGGCGTTTGGATCCTTGGCAGGACTCAGCGCTTTTCGGTGATTTCACAGTATAGAAAAGTGCACCGGAAACTTATCGAAATTGTCCGGTGGCTAACTCTTTGAAAAGGTGCAAAAACGTGTGCACCGTACACTGGTGTGAACCCTGTGCTCTCGGGTCGGTTCGGTGAAGTTTTCACCGGACGCGTGAAAATCTTCACCGGACGCGTTGGGAACACTGTTCCAGCGTCCGGTGCCTCTGATGTGGGGAGCAGCAGTTGACCGTTGGGTCACCGGACGCGTCCGGTGAGCAAATGTGCTCTCTGGAACCGCACCGGACGCTGGCGTCGGAGCGTCCGGTGTGAGCGCGCGCAGCGGACGAATTCAAACGGCTAGTACAGTGTCGCTGGGTGATACACCGAACGCCGCACCGGACGCGTTCGGTGTGAACTAAAGGAGCGTCCGGTGCCCCCGAAAACAGTGAGCAACTGTTGAATCTTTGAGTGGGGACTATAAGTAGTGGAGTGGCCGTCTTGTGCTCTCTCTCTTAGACATTTTCAATGACATAGCAAGCTAGTGAGCCTCTCCACTTCTCTCTCACACATTCCACTTGATTGAGATCATTATTTTGTGAGATTGGAGAGCATCAAGTGCATTGCATGCTTGTGATCATCTAGAGGCACTTGGTGAGTGGTTTTCGTAGCGGATTATCTTGTTACTCTTGGAGTTTGCTAACTCCTAGACGGGTTGGAGCTGCGTGGATCGTTGAGGAGAGTTGGTGATTGTCTCTGCCTCCTATCGGTGACTTGTGAGGGGTTCTTGAGCCTTCCCTGCGGGAGATCGCGAAAGGCTACTCTAGTGGATTGCTCGTAGCTTGGTGGATCCCCATCTTGTGTTGGTTATGCGGCACCCTTGAGAAGGGTTTTGCGTGTGATGCCAATTAGCACGTGAACCTTCAAGTGGGTGTATCGCTACAACGAGGAGTAACTTACCGGCAAGCAAGTGAACCTCGGTAAAAAATCTTGTGTCATTTCTCTACCGAAGATGTCTATTGCTTATTGTGATTGACTTCTTTGATTGGTTCTTTCCTTCACCGGCGGTATAAAAATCACTCTCTACTTTTTACCTTATTGTATTTACCCTTGTGTAGCTCTCTAGTGTAGTTGTTCACCTAGAAGTAGAGTAAATTAGTGACATAGTTTTGTTGGTGTGAAATTTAGCGACAATAGTCTAGAACGGTTAGGTGGCTTGCATTTTTAGTAGGCTAGCGCAAAATTCGTTTCGCCGTTTAATTATCTAATCACTTTGCTTAAGTGTTGTTTGTAGAAGTTTTTATAGGCTATTCACCCCTTCTAACCATTTAGGACCTTTCACCTGGTCTACTCGGTGCCCGACGGTGGGGTACTGCGCCTACTCTTGTGCTGAGTTTGCAAACAATTGCTAACCCCCCACCCCGGCCACACTTGCGCCGGGGCTGCAAGCCGTTGGTGGTGTCTGGCCTTCTCAGCAGTAGGGGTCATGTTTGGCTTACCCAACATCCAGTGGCGGGTGGTGCTCCACGAGGAAAGCAAAGAGATGTGAAGGAGACACAAGTAGAAACACAAACAGTTGTAGACCATGTATATTTTTCTTTTCGACGAGCATCTAGGTATACATTATTTTTAGATACATAACGAAATTAATTATATCTAAAAGGTCTAAACATTTATAATTTGAAGACTTCTTAGAAGAGTAGACCACCTATTATCCCTTATATTTAGACGTTAGAACTAATTTTGTTAATTTCAGGTAGATAATAATTTTCTAGTCCCTATTACATAAGGAGGAGGAATACTAAATGATAAAAGATGATATGCAATAATATTGAGACAATCGCGATAGCGGTGTTGCATGATTGGAGAGTTGCAATAGAATTGTTTCATAGTTGTTAATTTTGAAACCTTTTTTAAAATCTGCTATGGCTCAAAACTTTGTTTTCGTGATTCTATTGGCCACAATGCTTGTGTAGGTAAAGAACAACCATATGTATTGGTCGATGCAGCTAAAATATTTTTAAATATATTCTCTCCTTCTAAATAAAAAACTTGAAATCGTTTAAAAAATAATTTGGCTTGAAATCCAAACAGGTGTTAAAAAAAAAGAATGGATAGAGTTAGTAGTAGGAAGACGATGAATTCGAAGACCAGAGTTCACAGCAGCCACAAAAACGCTCAAGATCTGACCATCTGAGGTAGAAAGAGAGTAAAGAAATACAGATAGGCCCTGGTCCCACATGTCCAGTGAAATGTTTGCCCACGAACAGAAACAGGCAAACAGCAAGAACCACCAAGGCGAGTCCGATCTAAATCAAGCGAGTCCTCCCGTTTCATCGCCTGCGAAAAAGGCGAAGAAATCCCCGACGGAAGGAGCAGCACCGCCAGTGCTAGCAGCAGAAGCAGCAACAGCAGCGATTCCTTCCTCAATCCTCGTACCCTTTTCTCCGCGCTCGTCCACTCGGATCGAAACCCCTAGGGTTTCGCATCGGCCTCCCGCCACTTCATATCCCTCCCCACCTCCCTCCGCCGCGCGCGCGCGGCGAGCCACCAAACCCTAGGACGGCAAATCCGGTGCGATCGCCCACGGTGGAGGCCTCGTCGGCTGCCGAGAGGAGCCGCTCAGGGCTCGGGTCAGGGTTCCGGTACCTCGCCGGCGCCGCCTCTGGGTGGTGGGACCGGTGGATGGTCATGGGAGCCAGCGGCTCCAAGCTTGAGAAGGCCCTCGGTGACCAGTTCCCGGAAGGCGAGCGCTACTTCGGCCTCGAGAACTTCGGCAACACCTGCTACTGCAACAGTGTCCTTCAGGTATGGACACATGCCAACAGCTAGTAGATTCGATGCTTGGTTTCGTTATGCTAGGCTTGATACTGTAAGCGTGGTGGTGTGGTGAAACAGCCTGGTTGGTGCCTTTATTTGTTTGTTTAGGTGGTAGGTGTGTATATGCTAGATATTATGCTGTTCTAGCACTTGCTCCCCAGATTCGAGATATGCTGTTGTAGTGTGATTTGTGTGCTCATATGATTACAATCTTTTGAAAAAAATCAATCGAAACTGTTTGTATAGTAGTAGTTTCTCAATGCATTTGATATTGCCCTACTGTAATGTAACATATGTGCTGATATGAAAAGTTGTTTGGTAATGCGAGTCCAAACTGTTTTGAGTTGCCTGACATGATTTTTTGGTTATTCTAGCTCTGTATTGTCACTGTTAGCTTCATAGCGTAATGAAGTATATAAGAAGTTACGTAGCATGCTTACAGATTACAACCAGCTGTAGCTGGGGCATAAGCGCAATCCTCTTGCATCTCAGGACCACCCATTTATATGATAGCTCTAGAATCCATAGGTTTGAAAATTTGAATCTGGTTGTGGCATGCAAGTGAAATATTTAACGAGGGGTGTTTATCTTTCCCGCATTTTTTTGACAGAATTATACTTCATGCAAAGACTGCTTGGCAATTAGGGGTGTCTAGATAACGCCTGCATGCATCCGTTTTTTAGTTGAAAAACTGCCACTCTGGGAGTTAATTGTTTCTGACTTACGTGATTCATTTGCCTTGATTATTTAATGCACCTTTGATCTCGATCTCGCTGTGCATGAACCCAAACCATTTGCACCAGGTTGTCATGCTAGAAATTTGAGTTGAATACCTAGGTTGGAATATGTCATCTACGCAAGTCATTGAATCAAAACTTTGTTTTTTAAACCTGTTTACATTTTCTTATATAGCATATTAGGTAGCAGTGTTATCAAGGCGCTGCACGCACGATGCCACAACAGACGACTCGCCTTAGATTCCACACCAATGAGCGGGAGAGTGGGAGGGAGATAGCGGGCACACGGGAGGGGAACCAGAAGCTGCCGCCTGCCCGCTGTCGAGCCTTGCGGCCGCCTGTGCGGGCCGCGGCCGTCTTCCCCCAATCAGCTCTGGTCTGCAGCATCCCGCCTCCTTGGTTCCTCTTCCTCTATCGATCTGCAGTGTCCAAAGCAGGAAGGTGAGGGAAGCCAGAGATAGAGAGGGGCGGAGGCGTAACAGCAGTGGAGAATGAGAGAGAGAGAGAGAGGCGGGCGGAGGCGGAACGGGAGGGAAGAGACAGAGAGATGGGTGGAGGCGGAAGTCAGAACAGAGAGTTGGGGTGGCGGCGCGGCGCAGGAGATGAAGATAAGGGCTACGAGGTTGAGGGGCACATGGGCTGGGCCAGAACACTTCTTACCCCTCTTTTATTTTTCTTTTTTCCTTTCCTTTTTTCTTTATCATCTATATACTGCTCTGAGCTGCTGTTTTAAATTTTCCTTTAGTTGGTAAGGTGTCGCCTCGCCTTACGCCTTACTTAAGTGTAAGGCGGTAGTCAGTCGCCATGCTTCGCCTGTAATTCACAGAGTTTCCTTTCTTAGTGGCCGACTTGCCTATATACCACTCACAGAATTGTTTTGCAAACATACCACTTCCCATATCTGGATTACTACTTTAGCATTAGACCACCTCCCTTTTCACCCATCCCGCTTGCATCTTCTTCCTTCTCTCTAGTCACTCTTGCCCTCCTGATCCCACTCCTGCAGGCCTTGACACCATGGGGAATACCATGTCCTTCCACTGGTACCACTCCAGCTTCTTCCCCACACCTTTTGCCACTACTCGCCACTGCTGCCCCACAGCAACTCATCAATTCAAGTGTCTCCAAGGATTCAGAGTACAGCACATTGCGATGGCCGTGCTGCGGCTGCTGGTTCAAGCTTCCACCCTTCCACTGTATGTTGCGGTGGCTTTATTGGGGATGGCCAGATTTGGCAGTGTCAGCTGCAGGAGGCATGGATCTGTCTGAGAGGCATTATTGTTGGGATGAGGTGTGACACTGGCTTGGAAGTGTTGCGAAAGACGGGGAGAGATGAAGGCAGTGTTGATTGGATTTTGGATCTAATCTGTCTTTTGATCTTCTATCCTATATATAGGAATGGGGTACGATGGAGCAGAAGGTTAAAGTAAGTAGTGGTAAAATAAAATCCAGTAGGAACTAGGAAGGAGTGTTATGTTGTATGATAGCAATTTTTCTTTCTCAATACAAGTATTAGGTGCTGAGGTAGGCAGCTATCTGCAGTTCACTGTCTTTGTTTACTTTAGAATATTTGCATTCTTTGCTTCGGCTCCTGAGCATACACAATTTATCTTTGGTGAAAGTTTTTTTTTTTTTAAATATGTTGATAATTTGCAAGTAGCTTACCCCAACTTGCTTGTGACTAAAAGGCTTTGTTGTTGCCGTTGTTAATTTGCATGTAAGTAGTATGAAATATCCTTGAGTTAGTGGGTCCCAGGTTGTCTTTTAATTGGATAAATTTTAGCAAATTGCTAGCTGTCTGGAGCTAGCACTGAAATCAATGAACCAATTAGGTTTCAAGTTTCGTTCTTCTGTAGTTTGACAGTACATTGCAACAGCTATGTAGCCTTGTGATAACTAACAAATTATTGTCATGGAGTTAAAACCATTGGATAAGATGTTTTGCTTCTGAGTTACCAGCATTCATTATTTGTTCACTACATGAAGAAAGCTAGCAACCAATCCTGTTCCTTTCCCATTTGCTGTGTCCACTTTCTTAATTTTTCCTGCTGCACCATTGTGTTCTGTGGTCAGCGTAAAAACTAGAGATGATGTTTAATGTGTATTGCAATTTGCATTTGCTGTCTTTAGATGATCCAAGACCAGGTAGATCAGTGTAACATAACTTTGTCTAATGGCCAATACTTTTGACTTCTCATATGTTAGCTCAGTGCAACATATTTGGTATGGTATAATTTCTGTTGAATGCATTTTTTTACATAGATCTGACACTGGTACTTCTTGTTTCAGGCGCTTTATTTTTGCATTCCATTCAGGGAGCAGTTACTGGAATATTACGCAAATAACAAAACTCCAGGTGATGCTGAGGAAAATCTTTTGACTTGTTTGGCCGACCTTTTTATGCAGGTAACATGTAGATACTAGATAGGACTATACCAAATATAATGACTCTAGAATGTTGTTACTCTTTTTAAATGAGCATAAATGCCATAGTTTCTTGGTAAAATTTCTCTTTTTTGGGTATCACTTAGACTAGAGGTTGAAATGATGATTTCATAGGCTAACAGCTTTAGTGCTATATCTAGTTTCATGTGGTACACGTGTACAAAGAATTAAGAATGTATATTTTGTCTTGCTTTGAGGTGACGATAGTTATGTAGAATTGTAGAGTTTACCCGCTCGGCGCACTATAAACGAAATAAACCCTTCTCATTTTCTATATTTATTTATATGAACTTATTTATTCTTGTTATTGGCAAATACCTTTTTGGCTTTAACATATTAAGAGTTTCAAATATCCAATTATTTGGCCCTTTCCTGATAGGATATTTGCTGCATTCCTGCTTACTAACTTTTGTTAGCTACATTGAAGTTCTTACATGTGCAGTTTCCTAGCTGTATATTGGATAACACTGTCAATAAAGGTACATTCATGGATATGTAGTTCTTTGCTTGGCACTCCATGAGTCCATGTTCCTTGTGCTGTTTAATATATTTAGGTGTTGGGCAACTATATTTGCTGCCTACTTAAAGTGAGATAATAGTATAATACTAATATAAACTGAAAACCCATATTCTGCTAAATTATCTTTTTTAGTTGTTTATCTTAATAGTTGAAACCCCCTGTTAGTGTTGATTTTGCTACAGGCCTATTGCTACATATTATATGCATCTGTTTAATTTCGTGCAACATACCCATTCATGCATCATGCATGTACATGTCGTATGCTTGGATAGCATCTCCACTGGGCATTTGGATAATGAATCTCATGCTAAATCGTACTTAATGTGAACTCTGTGCCAGTGGCTATAAAATATTTATTGTACTGCCTCTTGCTTTGCAATTGGTTGTTGGACAACTTACGTAAGGTAATGGGTGCTGTTCTACTCTTAATTACCTGAAATATAATCAATGTTATTGAATCATCTAATCCATCCTAGTTGTCGTGACACCGATCATCCCAACTAATCGTGATGTACTGCATAACTGATTGCTATGGCACCCATTAGCCCGACTAATCACGATTAGTCGGATGGCTTGTTAACATTGCATATAATATGATCCTGATCCATGACTTGTTAACATTGTTATAAATTTGTATGGTAAGGATCTTTGACTCGACATCTTTGTTGTCAATGCATTGTTTTACTTCATCCTTGTGTCAGTGTTACTGCATAGTGTTTTGTATGTCACGCAAAACTTCTGCAATCTGCATGATATTGTAATTTGCCACCATAATGAATGAAGAGGTGAATTAAGAGGTGCTCATTGTGTATCATGTAGATAAGCCAAGCAAAGAAAAAGACCGGTGTTATTGCTCCAAAACGTTTTGTTCAGAGAGTGAAGAAACAGAACGAGTTGTTTCGCAGCTACATGCACCAGGTAATTCACACCATGTTATTGCGATGTATTTCATCTGATCTGCTGTAGAATGGTAGTCTCGCTGTGTAGGATTGACACAGTAACATACTGTATAGCAATATTTACTTTAGCTTTAAGTAATGGATGAGTTGTTGTAGTGTAGTGCTGTGTGTTCTCATGTGCTGTTTCTGCTATTGTAGAAATGTTTTAATTATTATGGTAGTTCCAAAAGCAGTCATTTCAATTAGTTTTTATGGTAGCTCCGAAACAGCTACTTCTCTTGACTAAAATATATCTCCATGGTTCTTTGTAGGATGCACATGAGTTCTTAAATTTCCTTTTGAATGAACTTGTTGATATTCTGGAAAAAGAGTCAAGTGCTGCTAAGGACTCACCCCAATCAACGTCTCCTGAAAAAGCTCCAAATGGCCCAGTTCAACCTTTAGCCAACGGAGTTAAAAAAGAGCCACCAGTTACTCTGGTCCATAAAAATTTCCAGGTGACTGAACCAATTGAAAAGTGCCTTGTGTTTTATCTTTTCTTCTAGATTCAAGTTACCATCATTTTTACATGCATACGAACTTTGCAGGGCATATTGACTAATGAAACAAGATGCTTAAGATGTGAAACAGTAACTGCAAGGGATGAAACATTTCTTGATCTCAGTGTTGACATTGAACAAAATAGTTCTATCACAAGCTGCCTGAAAAATTTCTGTTCTACAGAGACTTTAAATGCAGAGGATAAATTCTTCTGCGACAAATGCTGCAGGTAACTATATCATGTTTCCCTAGAGCTGTATTTATTTGTCATCATCATCAGCATTCTTTGCTTTAGAATTATGTCAATTTTACTGGTCATTGTCATCCTACTTGGTGGGGGCACTTTGTTTTGGTAGATCTCTGGGACAGCATAAAGCCCGGACCCCTGAGTAAACTCGGTTCCCTCATACCATTGTTGGACCCAGTTTATGCTGGACATTTTGAAAACATATCATGCTGTAGCTACCTTGTAGAAGGGACCATCATCTTTAGTTCTTTGTTAACTCCATTATTTCCAGTTTGCAAGAAGCACAGAAGAGAATGAAGATCAAGAAGGCTCCCCACATATTGGTGATCCATCTAAAGCGTTTCAAGTATATTGAGCAGCTTGGCCGGTATAAGAAGCTTTCATACCGGGTCGTATTCCCCATGGAACTGAAGCTCAGTAATACATCTGACGATGTAGACACTGAGTACTCCCTCTTTGCTGTTGTGGTCCATGTCGGAAGTGGCCCCAACCATGGGCACTATGTAAGCCTTGTCAAAAGCCACAACCACTGGTTGTTCTTCGACGACGAAAACGTCGAGATGGTTGAAGAGCAGACCTTACAAACATTCTTCGGTTCCTCACATGAATACTCAGGCAACACAGACCATGGGTATATCTTGTTTTACGAGGGGCTTGGTGGGAAGAGTTAGGTTGGTTCATTCACCTTCCCTGTTCCGTTTCTCCTTTTCTCTTTGGAGCTTGCACGTTCACTCTTGTACCTACACAGCTACTATTTCATTACCTCCATGGAATCGAAGAGGTTGTATGAGGTGAGGACGCCAGATTTTGGGTGGTTTCAGTGTACAGGGGATAATGGAATCTAGCTCCCAACGATGAATAAGGTGTAATTTTTAAGTTCGCCTGACCAGTTTGTTCTCAGGGCTAACATCTTTTTTTAAAGAGTGGGACTTTACTATTGGGCACACTGTACATCAATTCTACAGTAGGTCATAACTTTGTACAACTTGCTGCTGGAATCGTGTGGCATTTAGCATGTTCGATTTTTTTCCCCCTTAAGTTTTTCGAGCGGTGGATTCATGTAACTGTATTTTCTGTGTCAAGCCTACAGTGATCCTCCCGTGAGAGGAGACTTGCTGCTCCTGTGAAAGCCTGTTTTTTTAGCTTGCATTTGCGAGGTGTGAGCGTGTGGTGATCAGTGATGCCATGTACTACTAGTGTTTATTGTCTTTTGATTCTGTGGTTCTCTTCTCAATACTGCTGGACTGACGAATCCGGCGCAGCAGTGCTGGCAAGCTGAGCGCGCTGCACGCCTCCGTTTCCCAGTCGCCCGTCGGCAGCCGCGTCGTGTGGTTTGCGGCAGAGCCACCGGCAGGAAAGTTTCAACGGCTCAACGCAGGCCTATCTGTCGGTGCTCTGCAGCATCACGTCCTCTGTGGCGAGAGTGACCAGCCAAAGACGAGCTGTAGCATTCCCGCTCATCGCTGTGACGGGGGCGCGGTCAGCCAGCCAGTGCCGTCGCCCGTCTGGTCTGGCTGGCCTCTCCGTGGCGCCAATGGGGGTATGCTGTATGCATCTCCTCTCAACTTTTCCATGGTTAATCATAGCTGATGCAGTCCTACGGCGAAAATGACGTTTCCCTGTTGATAGTACCATAATAATTAAGGTTAACAAGCAACTTTCAACTTTCCAGCTGGTGGAACTCGGTCATTGGAAGTATCTTTCTTTCTTTCCCCTTCAATCATCACGCTTCTGTTTCTTGCGCCTTTTCCATCTAACAAGGCTGGCTCTGCCACACTCAAGTTGATGTGCTCAAGATGCGTCTGGAAATAGCTGATTGACTAATGACCTTTCCTAGGACCGTAGAAAAAAAGATCTCGCGATTAATTCGAGCGTTGTCAATCAAGACGAGTAGAAATGCAAAACGTGAACCATTTTTTTTGAAAGCCATGGCTGCCCTCCGGCAATCTTCCTGTCCGACCAGGTCGGACAGGAACCGCCGTCCGACCACCCCCTCCCGTGACCACGCGCCCGCTCCAGCGCCCGCCCCCACGCCCTGCCGTGCCCGCAACCCCACTCCAGCGCCCGCGCCTATGCCCGCGCCGTCGGCCATCACTCGCGCCCGTGCCCGCGCCTGAGCTCGCCACCGCCTCCGTCCAAGCTCGCCGCCGTCGTCACCATCTTCGGCAGGCTTCGCCGGCGGGTATAGAAGGGAGGGGGTTGGGGAGGAAGGGAAGACAGGCGGCGGGGAAAGGTCGCCGGGCGGCTTGGGGGCCCTTGGCAGCGGCAGCGGCGGACCGGGAAGGCCTAGGGCAGGGGAGTTGTGGTCGTCGGCGACGATGGCGAGGTGCGACGGCGATAGGATTGGGGGCAGGGAGGGGAAGATGGGGACGCCGCGGCGTGCTAGGGCTCACTGGCGGGGACGGTGGGCAGCGGCGGGGGCGAGGGGGAGGGCGAGGAAGATGAGCAGGAAGGGGCGAGATGCGGCGGCGCGAGAGGGAGCACGAGAGCGCGCGCGCGTTCCCCTGGTCGGACAGTAGTCGCCCCCGCTGCCCTCCGCCCCCCTCCGTCTAAGGAGCCTATGGTTGGATACCGGGCCCTAGTTAATCCTCTGCCTGCAAGCTGTGGTCCTAGCCCAAAACCAACAATGATCGCGTCTCCGTGCAATGTAATGACGAGCTGTTTTTTTCCTCTCGTCTCAAAATGAACTGGAAGCCGGCTCTGGCTCCTCCATACACTGTAGTAAGAAATGGATCTAAGCTAAGTAGGGCCTAATCATAACCATACTGTCTCCTAGAGCCATATTAGAGCTTCAAATTCCCAGGGCGGAGCCGTGGAGCAAGTTACTCCACACACAACTCCAGCAAAACATAAAACATAATACAACTATATATACAATAAAAGAGTGAAACTAACAATGGTTAACTGAGAAACACAAGGGAATGTACAGTTACATACATCACATACCTCCAAAAAAAAAAAGGCTCAAAATACGCAAAACCTTAGTTTTCTGATCAATAATAGTGACTTTTTTAAAGCCAATCACACTATATCTATCATATGCGTTCTAGAAGATGAGACTTACAATAATCACCACCAGGAAAAAGCTGCCTGGTTTCCATCCCATCAGACTATAGATGAGCACTTGAGTGGACAATCTACATATGAATTCCACTTCAGAAAACCCTAACCAATTAAGTTTGGCTGCACAGAATTTTCCACTTCCCAGCCTGTTGTCCTGCATTTCAAGTTTCATCAAATATTAGATGCCATTTCAGGTACCTTAGGCTTTTGATAAATATACACAAGCATATACTAGTATCAATGATCATGTCCCTATTTTATTCAAATTGTTATAGCCTGAATACAAAGCATCATCTTTTAGACATTTTGTTGAGGTTAAGTAATATATTAACCGTGTGTGCTACCATGATAAGCTGCAAATTGCAATGCTAGTGCAACAACAACGCGACTTAGTGAGAACAAATGGGTTACCGTGCATCCGAACTCACAATGACTGTGATAATTGACTCCAGTTCATCAACCGGTGCGACTGTGGATGCCTATCCAAGTAACTCCTACTAGAAACGTCAGCTTCATCAGTAGCAAAAGTTTCTGAATGGCCTGATGCTGCAGGAGGTGACCAAACTGGAACCACAGCGCCCTCTCTGCCGGTCCAGCTACTCGAAGCCTCTGACACCGATGGAGCAAGAGCTCGCCTATGATTCTGAGGTTGCTGAAAGATGTTGTGCTGGTGAATGCCATTGATTCTAAGCGCAGGGCCTTCAGTATTTTGGATCATGTCCTCCCTCTCAACTTGCGGATGGAAATGTGCATGAAACGGAACCTGTGCCCTAGTGTCCTCACTGTTCCCTAGATCGGCGGAAACCTCTGTTTCAGCTCTGTTCAGTGAAGAGGTCATGGTAGGCACCATCTGATCCTCACGCCTCCGAGCAGTCGTCGGCACATTGGCTGTTGTTGGCTGGGCTGGCTGCCGATCGACTTCCATCTGTAATTCTTCAGGAAATGGAACCTCCGAGGAATCTCCGAGGCCTTCCTCCATTCCATTGTTCATGGTGGCTCTTGATGCTGCCTCCAACTGCCACATTTCTGATAGGGCTTCTTGCAGTCTGGCTTTTGCCGCGTCTAGCTCAACTATGGGGAGAGGATAGTTGGAGCCCAACTCAATTCCTGCAGCTTGCAGCACGGAAACAGGTGCATCCCATGGATGATGTATCCATTCTGTCGGTAGCCTTGCGAGCTCGGGAATCCACCGTCGGACATACTCCCCATGTGGGTCAAACTTGTAGCCTTCAAACTGGCATCGAAGAATTGATTGCCATGAAAATGTATCAGTATTCAGTATTATTTATCATTACTAAGTGGCCTGATTTATTCAGAAATTAAAAGCTGCACGCACCTGGGGGTTGTCGATGCGGTCAAGTTCTCGACTATCAGGAAGAGAGCCAGTGATGTACTGCCAGCCCAGTGCATCGCTTTCAAGATCAGCATCCAGTAATGTGTCCCAGAAGTACTTCATACCCCATCGCCATGGAAGTTGAAGGACCTTGACAAAGAAGCTTGAAACCACCACACGTATCCGGTCATGCAACCATCCTGTCGCCCACAGTTCCCTCATGCCAGCATCAACGAGCGGGTACCCAGTCCTTCCCTGCCTCCAAATCTTAAAGTAGCTCTCATTCACCACCCAGGGGAAAAACCTGAGGTGCGCCAAGAGGGGCCTCTCATGGCTGCTTGGGTGATTGAAGCTCAGGTACCGAGAGTACTCCCGCAGGCCAATGGAACGGAGAAACAAGGTGCAGCTCTCCTCAGCAGCGTGGTTGCCCTCGTTACTCCACACAAGCTGCTTCATACGAACTAGGTGGAAAACCTTGCGCACGCTAAGCTCACCGAAATGCAGGTGAGGTGAGAGTAGGGATGTACTCGCACTATCAGCCTTCTTGCGGTTCACTGAATAGTCAGCCAATGGACCATTGAGGAAGGCTGTTAGTGCCTTGTCTGCGTTCTGCCACCCTGGCGTCCAGGCTCGGGCCAGAAGAGCGTTGCTTCCCCTCTCTGACTCATCCTCAAAGATCAGATCTTCCGATGGACACATCGACAAGTCACCTGTTCAAAATTTCAGCCAATCAACAGAAGAGCTAAATGACTACTAGTAATTGGACAAGGATAAGTTATGCTACATTGTTTGCAGAAGATAAACACGGTAACTTAGCATTTTAATTGTGTAATCTTCTTTAATTGTATGTAAATATTATAATATAATGCATGATGCATCGGAAGTCAAAACAATCTGTGGTCAGTAAGCTATCTGAACAAGTAGAAACTAGAAAAATTTAAACTCATAGTTCTCCATGCACCTGAATTGATCTTCTTCGGGGGCAGAAGTGGTGCAGGGGGGTCATACGACATGCTGAGGCACCTGTTCCAGAACGGGGCGAACATGGTGAATGGTTGCCCTTCATCATCGACAACTTCCCATGGTTCATACAGCAGATCCGCATTGAAAGATTGCACAACGATGCCCTCAGCCATCAGCATCTCCTTCAACCGGTGATCCCTGACTAGTGAGATCGGGTCTGAAAAGATGGTAACACAGTGATTGAGTAAGATCTATGATGAGATGGTCTCAAGGGCCTAAAGCATGTTCTCTTAGTACCAGGACAAGCAATTAATGGAGTGTAGACTAAAGTACTACAGTACTACTGTATGTGGAATTCGACATACCTCATTGGGATGGTTAGGGAACTAGGGAAGCAAAGAACTTTTGTGAATTAAGAAGATGGCGAAATGCGGGGATTTTACTCAGTTGACAAGTGGAGGTTTGTCAAGACTCAAGACTTGAGACCAGGGTTCTTGCTCAACTGGGAAGCAGTTGACATGTGGAGTTACTAATACTACTATATCAAGCACTACCTCAATAGTATAAAGATCTGCTCGACATGGAACAAATCAGATGAATAGTGAAACAAAAAGAAAAGAAATTTGGGATTGATTTGTTTTATCTAGTGAAGCCAAGTAATTCGAAAAAAAAAACTAAGAATTAATCTTGAAGCATGAACAACATACCAAGGAGGGGAATCCTGGATACCCGCTGAATAGCAATAACAATATAAAAAGACTAATAACAATATAAAAAGAACTATTTTTCCTAGAAAAAAACTGAGCTAAGACAGACATACGCCACTACTGGGTGGAACATGGAACAAACCGTATAGATGATTGAAGTAGACGTGCGTGGCGCCGGTGTCGCGGACGAGCTGGAGCAGCGCGACGACGGCGTCGGCCGACCTCCGCGTGACGAGCTTTCCTGCCCCTAGGCGGCGGAGCGAGGCGTCCAGGTGCTTCAGGCTCTGGCTGATCCACCACCGGGACACACGCCCGGGGTAGTAAGGGCCCTCTTCCTCTGGCGACCAGACGTACGCCGGCACTACCTCCCCACCAGCACGCGCCGCCGCCGCAAGCGCCGGGTTGTCCTCCACCCTGAGGTCCCTCCGGAACCACACCACGCTCCTCATCGCCGGGTCCCCGCCGCACAGGGACGAGGACGAGACCGACATGGTGGCCCACCAATCCAAGAACTTCCTTCCAAGAAATCCCCGGCGTTCTTGGATCAGGAGGAGAGGACGTCAGGAAGGCCATGGAGCCAGGGATGAGTGGTGAGCTGAGACCCACTGCTTTCTTCCTCTTCCTCCCAAGATTCCCAAGAACAGTGGAGAGGTGGCCCGTGGGCGCACGAGCTGTAGAGTAATATTTTTTCCCCCTTCCTTTTCTTCTGCGTATCGTATTTCTGATGTGCAATTTGATTACGTTTTTATTTGGTGTTGGTGCTCTTGCAGTTGGTGCTTGTGCTTCTGGTTTTCGTTGGGACAGTTCTGGTCCAATGGAGAAAGAGGCTGTGGATATCAGGATTGGTTGGCTAGATTTGATCCTAACTTTTCTCCTTGTCCATTTGTCTTCCTGGTCCTCACCCTTTTGCCTCTATATGATATATTCCCTACTTTGTATTATGATAGTATTATCTGATAGAAAAAGGGGAGAAATCGCTTGAGCTGTCTGAGCTAAAATCTAATTATGAACTGGAATAAACAATTGTCTAGAATTCGTGAAAGAAATATCTCAACCATACCATACAACTTGTTGGACAAAATCAAACATGGTGATTTTGCTAAATAAAGGTGCGCCATACAACAAGTCAAACGTTGTACACAACAAAATTCAATTGGTTAACCCAAATACGCCTCTAACAAAAAATAATTGCCGTACAAATTTAATGGTTTGTCACTCAAAATTTTAAAATACGAATTTAGTTTATTCTATAGACAACCAGATGCTAAAGCTCACTCGTTAAGAAGTGTAGTAAAGGAAACAAATATGGGCATGGGAAAATTGGGATAGGTCAAGGTAGCAAAATAAATCAACTATGAAATTACCTGTAACTGCACATGTAGCATAACTTTCTTTTCTTAGGAAGTATCATTATTTCCTAAAGGATAGATTTGATCTAATTCTATGGCCACTTGAGGCTTCTGTTCTTTATAGGCTTTCCGTGAAATACTAGATTTACTTCCATTGAGATAAGATAACTTCACTTTAAGCAACAAAACATGTAGCTACAGTAACAATAGAAAAACTGAGGATTATAAATACCTCAAAGTAAAAGGCACCCCGTAAAGTTTGGAGCGGCATATATGATTATTTAGCAAAAATGACGTGTGTGACTTTTTCTGCCCATTGTGTTCAAAGTAACACATCCCTAAGCCCCTACCCCCCCCCTCCAAAGTCCAAACAAGTATCCTACCTTTGCCACTTTGATGCGATGTTCAATCTTATCTAATGCTTGCAAAAAAAAAGTCGGTTTTATCGAATGCAAAGCCAAACTTTATCCAGAAAAGGTCTTCTTGGTTGCTTCAAACCTTTTATTGTACCAAGGGACCACAACATCTACAATAGATTAATCATCTTTCAATTTATAATTATAAGGAAATACATTTTTCCATCGAGCAACTCCAATAATCTCTACACATAATAGGAATAGAGATTTTAGCGAAAAATTGTTCTCCAAAAATTTCTTTAATTATATCTCCAAATATTGTCATTCTCTATTATGGATTTCTCGCTAGCAAAAGATGAAGAGTGGGTTGACTCTGTTCACAAGTTATTGAGAAGCCATTAGATGATAAAAAGATATAAAGAATATTTTTTATTCAAATCACTCTCTAAATGATGATTTCAAGAGTGAGTTAAAGAAAGAGTCTTGTATACTTGCAGCGCAACTTATCTGTACCAACTACCAATTGATGATCACAACCAACTAGCTATTTGGTGAGACTCTAGCTCCTAGCTAGAATTCTTGGAGCTGGTTGTATCTTAGCTCTATTGGAGCTAGAGCTGCATTCGTATTTGAATTGAGCAATTCCGTTCCTATGTTGGATAAAATACATTGTTATTCCCGTCTGAAGTCCTAAAATACAATGTATTGAAGGTTCAAATTATAAGGTGTTCTAGATTTCTCAACCCCATCCATATGTGCTTGCCTTTTGAACACATAACATGCCTTTTAAACACCATGTTGCGTAAAAATGACTGATGATTGGTAGACAAAATCAATGGCATGCATGCATGCCTCTTTAAGCTATGTGTCACAAGGAAATTAAGCAAAGTTGACAATCAAACTAGCTAATTAGTGAGATGCAAGTTAGTTTTTTTTGTTAGACTTCTTATTTGGTCCAAAAACTGCTCGGATACCATGTATTCAAGGCGTGTTTAGTTACACTCTAAAAAACTTTATACCTCATCACATCAAATGTTTGGACACATGCATAAAACATTAAATATAGATAAAAAAGAAATTAATTACATAATTTGCATGTAAATTGCGAGACGAATCTCTTAAGTCTAATTAAATCATGTTTGGACACTTATTTTTTAAAATTAGCACATGTGGTACCGTATAAAAAAAATACATCGAGGGAATTAAACACCCTCTTGGTAGGAAAGCAGCGCCAAATGGCTCAAAACACTTGTAACATATATATATATATATATATATATATATATATATATATATATATATATATATATATATATATATATATATATATATATATATATATATATATATATATATATATATATATATATATATATATAGAGTCAGTCCTACCGGATAAGTTCTACTATTATGCAAAGCATGCAAATCAGTTCCTTGCTGGGCGCACGGTGCGCGGCATTGGTTTTGGTTGGGCCCCTTTTCTTTTTCTGAGAGCGCCGTGCACTTGTGCTTGACCTACTACTGATCTGGTACTAGGGAAGAAGGCCTGGGAAACTTTACGCATGCCCTGCTGCCTTTGCATCGAAATCCTAGTGACGAATATATTCGCTGTGCTTGTCTGTAGATGATGATAAGAGAACCTATCTTAACACATACACAGTACATGATCGTGGCACGTCGGACACTCGGACGGGCGCCCCATCCCCGCAAATTCGTTGCAGAGAACGAACGACGAATGCGTGCTCAATCGCAAACGAGGCGCGCCGTGCGATGTAGGAGCGGAGGAAATCAGATGGATCGATGGATAGGATCGGTGGGGGCCGGCGGGCGATGGACGCGGCCTGCGGATAATGCCCATTCCATTCCATTCCGTCCGGGTGGTCGCTGTCGCCGGCGCGCCGCACCCTTGTGGCTTTTGCGTGGGTGGGCGCATAAAGTCGATGGCGCCGACGGCGACGCCATCGGCGGCCGGCCGCGCGCGACTTCCACGATGGGGAGAGATGAAGGATGCGGTCGACCAGCTCCGTGGTCCGTCCGTGTAAGCATGCATTCGCTAGCTGCCAGCTCCGGCCTGGATTTTTGTTGTTCTTCCTTTTCGTTTTTCTTTTCTTGCGCTGCCACGCCCGGACGCCCCTCACTACCTAGGCCTGGGCTCGGCTAGCTTTGATGCGGTCGGCATCGCCTAGAGGCGCCGGTCGCCCACTGGCAAGCATGGGCGGATGGGATGGGGACGTGGTCCTCATCTACACTGCACCAGCTGACGTGCCCCCGTATTACGTATCCTTCCATTCCATTCCACCCCGGACCTGTACTGGCGTGCCGCACGGCCGCACACGACGTTGTAGCACCTAAGATTTGGCCCTTTATGCACCTCCAAAAGCCCAATAAATTGCACCACGCACAGCCCAGCCAGCCGATTAAACGAGTTAGCAGCAACTCATGAAGCCCAATCGACGAATTGCGTGTCGACTCCGCGCCGCTCCATCTTCCATCGAGTTCCTGATGATGCAGTGACGTTTCGTCTTTCGCAGTTGTGCCGCCGTGCTCGTCTCTCCTAGTCTTTCTTCCCTCTCGCTCAGACGCTCAACAGTTGTGCCGCCGTGCCGCCTATTTCCAGCTGCGAAACAGTATCTCTCTCAGAACAAATTAGCATCAATTAAAATCAATGCTTGTTTTTAGCCCAAAAGAACAGGCCAATAGGCAGGTAGCCCCGTAGAGAGCCTAGAGCCATGGACCCTGGACGCCGGAGGCCGGGGGCCATGCAGACAATTTAGTGATTAGCTCATCACCCAAAAACCAACAGGAATCAAAGGACTTAAGGTAAAAATTTGATGACAATCTGCTTTCTCAATTCTCAACTAAAACCACAATAGGCTATTGTTCTACTTTTACAACTGTGTTAGATTTTATGCCATTTGGGTTGGAGTACATATTTTTATGTTCCTCTGTTATATGCTATAAATTGCAGGTTACTTGGTGTTAGGGTATTTTAAAAGGAAAGCACCATAGCTTGATGATGCCAACAATCCTCAGAATTCTTGTTTGCAAGACTGTGAAACAACTTTGTGCAATCGTATTGGTGATGAATTTATGAATAATCGTCTTATTTTCTATGTGGAGAAAGAAGAGATCATGAAAGTCACAAAAAATGTCGTAGTTCGTTGCTTTATGAAAATGCAAGGACATAGATTTTGAGACGAAGAAGAACGAAGGTAATTGATTATATTTATTTTCATTTGTGCATTTTTTGGGTGAGAAAATGGAAGCACAAGTCATTTGTTTCTTTTCTTAAGCCGTCAAATTGTCAAGGATGTTAACGATGTATTTTGCGTACGTTGATATTTTTTGCCATCCCATGGTACTTATTTCAGTAAACCTCTTAATCACTTATTTGTAGTTACACCACCCTCTATTTTCTCTAGTTTTGCCATTGTGAACGTTACCCTCCCGCCGTCAACCATGTCTAGCCGGCCTCCTTCCCCTAATTTCCCTTCTAAGAACATCTCCAAGAGATTTTGTAAAATAGCTATCCAAAACTACAATTTAGAGGATCTCTAAAATAAGATAGCTCTCGAGATTAGTGAAACACCATAGCAGCTTATTCATTTCACTCTCCAATCCAAATTTCTAATGGGCCACCGTCACACATATCCGTTTATATTTATGGTGACATGCATGGAAAGGGTAGGCGTCTGTGCGAGAAGGTGCCTGCATGCACGGAACTGGATTGAGGAAAGGCGGATGGCGAGCGACGCCCACTCGTCAATTCTCCCGACCGAGAATTATGGAATAGAGAGCTCGTGATTTTAGAAGATCAGACAGCGAAGCTGTTGGACGTAGTTTTTTTTTCAGAAAATCTGTAAACCGGACATCGCGGGAGTGTATATAGAGTCTCTTGAAGATGCCGAGGCCGCCAGATTTGGAGAAAAGAGGTTGCCTAGTGATGGATTAATTATGTTTGATAATTTGTCTCGCGGTTTGCTTATGAGTTATGTAATTAGTATGTTACTAGGTAGTGTGCCCGTGCGTTGCTACGGGGCAACTAAACTTTTATAGCAAAAACATACAGATCGCACGATGAAGTAACAAATGTGTCACGAAATTAAATACTTAAAAAAGCACAATTCGTGAAATTAACACAGACATGGAGAATGTAGCGTCCCAGGCTCACAAACTGTACTGTATAGACCTTTTCGTAACACAGATAAGAGGATGTTTTAGGGTTTTGCAGGGATAATATCAAGATATCTCAATCCTCGATCCTTCAGTTACTCGAATCAAATTAGTATATACTACCCATTACACGGTACCAAGAAGCATTCACCTACTATTGTTTTGTATCCCTTTCCTGACTTATCATAATCCAACTGCAACAGGCAGGTATCTACTGATCTTATGTATGACATTGAGGGTCTTGCTGCAGAACAGATCAAAGAAGAAGCTGGTGTTTATCTTGTGTTGCTTCAAGAAGAGTTAACAATGGAGATGGTGAACAGCCGAGCCACACACGGTCAGGATACACGGCTGATCAGGAAATGTTATCAAGGTCAGGATACACGGCTGCGGAAGGTTCGATGTGTAATAGCTGTGCTGTGCCTAGGAGCTACTCCGGGAGCTCATCCTATGTGTTTGTCTGCAGGTGCAGTGCCACACTCAGAAAACAAGTATTTCGCAGAGAAGTCACTGAAATTGAACGATGCTAGAACCCGAAAGAAACAAAGATTGTCTAAGGGTGTTTTATTTACCTGTATAAGAAATGCCATGTCGACAACCAAGGTGGTAACAACACCAAACCAAGCTCAGGACCCTATTGGCTACTGTTGATGAACCAATATCTAGAACCACCTGCAGAATTGTCATGATGTACGAATGCATTCATCATAGATTTGTAATCCGTGCATGAGAAAAAAGAATATGACTTTGTACTTGTTCAATCTGAACTCAACTGAACCGTGTTCACACATGATCAATAGAATATCTTTTGTCATCAACTAAAAATTTTGAATTGAAACTATATTACTGAAGGGACTTACTTCTAAGTAGTCAGGACCACACAAATAGGTCCACGGCTCTCCCCAGTAAACAAGGTGTGCTTCCAACACTTTGCCGCACTATCCAAGACCCCTGAATAATTTGAACATGCTAAAGTGAGAACAGCTTACCAACAAACATTTTGAATGATTTCACACTGGAACATACCTTTGGAACAGATGGGATAAGCTTCAGTCTGCTGTTTCAAAAATCATCATCACCATTGACAAAACGCTGCAACAGTGATCCTATCTTCAAGGAGTTTAAGACAAAATAAAGGACCAAGCTGTAATGACTTGATCCCGAAATCTGCAAGAGAACAGTGAGTTCACCAGCATAACCTAATTATAGAAGAAAAATCAGAAATAGAAACAAACTTGGAAGAAAGCTATAAGTTTATCATTTAATTCTCAAACTTAGTATGAAAGTGATAAATAAGAATGTCTATCATAAGTAAATTTCTTTTTGCATATGCTCTTGTTTGTGTAATGTTTATGAACTACTCCGTATGATTTATGAATCAATACCAAATAGGAATTTAGAAAAAAGACATGCAGATGGATTTTTTGTACTCTGTGCGGTCACCATTCTGTGAGAAAACAATGTAGGACAGGAAGAAACGACCATGAAAGTATTGTTAGAACACGAACTTGTATTTTTACGAAGAAAGTGAACATTCCCTTCTCAGCACTCAGCAGCAACCTACATTAGTAAGGTTCAGTTGAAATCAGAAATCATCATGTAATGGAAGCACTGTATTAGTTAGGAGCAGGAACACTAAATCCAGATCCAACAATGGTATTTTATTTGCAAGGAAAATTTTGGTTGAACCAATAGTCCTCCAAGAAAATGGTATTCTACTATTCAAAGTTTGTGTTGCGATTACAGAAAAAGTGGGCAGAGATGCGAATGTGTCATTAACCAACCATGACAGGTTTTCTGACCTGAGCCGCAGATCCTTTCCGCCTAGCAACATGATCCAAGCGCTTGGTGTCCTTAAACCAGTCAATTGCTACAAGCTCCATAAGACTTCCCTGCTGGTACCTGCAAGTCAAATGAAAAAATACTAAACACTTGTTTGTCTGCTAGGCTTCAGAAAGAAAAGAAACCACTTTAACGCCTGGACCTTTGATTTGTCATGTGGAAAACTCTTACTACGGACTTTAAAGATCTTGCTGTCAGGTACTGCCCAACAGTTTGAAGTAGGCCTGGGCAGTTCGTCTACCTCACGTCAGTCAACAGTTCAACACAGCTGCAGGTGCCGCCGGTGCCAGAGTGGGATCCTTTTGTTCAGCAACCGCCAGCTGCGGCTCCCCCTTCTTGGCCTTGGTGGCCTTCTGTGGCATCCTCCCTCCCTCCTCTCCTATGGAGGTAGTGTGAAGCATCAGAAACCCTAGCAAATCCATGTTCCTTCCTGCCCAACTTCAGGCTGCGATTGGAGGGGGGCAGTTCGACGTGCTGGTGCAAATTTACACGGCAGGAAGGGATGGGGAGGGATTGGCACACCTGGCGCAAGGAAGAAGCTGCGGCGGGCTGCTGCGCTTGTCGGGGCGGCGGCGTTGCGGACGCAGATGCCGAGGCGGCGGCTCTGCTCCATCTTGTCGGGGCGGAGAGGAGGAGGCCGAGGTGCGCGAGGAAGAGGCCGCGGCGGCGCTGCTGCGCCTCGTTGGGGTAGCGGCGTCGCAGATGCCGAGGCGGCGGCGGTGCTGCCGCGAGGAGTGGGGAGAGGATGGAGCGTGTGTGGTGGCGGTGTGCCCAGATGCGGCGCCGCAGCCCTGCGCCCGCCACGAACGCCGTTGGGGAGGGGCGACTGCGCAGGGCCGCAGGGGAGGGGTGACGGCGCGGGTTTCTTCTTTGGGGACCGAGGGAGGGATGCCGGGTGGGGGCGGGGAGGCGGTGATCGCAGGGGTGGGCGGACGGACGATCCAAAGAATGTCGCACCAAAAAGTTGCATCCTCTTTAGTCTTATTAGTTGTAGAGATTATTAGTGTATCCGAATACCCCGTACAACATTTTATGAAATATGTGCAAAAATTTTACAATCTCTACAACTAATAAGGCTAAAGAGGAGGCAACTTTTTGATGCGACATTTGTTGGGGTCGTCCGTCCGCCGATCAACCGTGCGAGCTCGCGAAGGAAAGAAAAAATTCCAACGCCCGTGCGACCCTGCAACGGAAGAAACAAATCTCCAGCCATCTCCTCCGCAATCTCTGTCACAACCATGCACCGAGACCCGCCCGTGCCCGTGCAAAATTAAGGGACGGGACAAAAAAAAATCCCGTCCGCAATCTCCTCGCCCTGCGTCGCTCCCCTACGCTCGTCGTCGCCGTCGTGCTCAATCTCGAGCTGGTGCACGCTCCCCGAAAATCTCCTCGCCCTGCGTCGCTCCCCTCCGCTCGCCATCGCCGTCGCGCACAATCTCGAGCAGGTGCGCGCTCCCTGTTGTCGTTTCCCTCGTGCCCTCGCCCTTGCCTTCGCCCTCGCAGTCGGCTTCTCCTCCCTCCTCCCTGCCGCCGCGACGCCTCCCTCCTCCTTCAGACACCTGGCTGTGCATGCCCTCGCGTTGCCTCAGCCGGTCGCCGTCGTCATCGCCGCCATCCTCGCCGTCACGGGCCCTCAGTCGGGCGCCGTCATCGCCCAACGCGAGAGGGCCGTCGTCGCCCCATGCGTGGCCGCGCACTGCCCTCTCCGTCGCGTTTACCTCAGCCGGGAGGGCGCCGTAGTCGTCCGCGCCATCCTCGCCGTCGTGAGGCCCTCAGCCGGGAGCCGTCACCACCCCATGCGCGGCCGTCGTCATCCTCACCGGCCGACTCCATCTCCTGGCCTTCCGGCGCGGTTCTGGTAGGGGAAGACATCGAGCTTCGCGATGCTCGCAACTGCTGTGCCGAGGTACACGATTTCGGCCTCGCCAACCCACCTCCTCCGATAGTGCCGAGGTGCCGAGCTAGGGCGCGTGTGGTGCTGTGATTCGTTTCTATTTTGTACAGAGGCCCATGACATCATTCCACTAATGACAGCCTCCTCGGGAGAGCTCGCTCCGATTCGCCCGAGCCTCCTCGGGAGAGCTCGGGAGAGCGGCGTCCTCGGCGCCCAAGTCTCCGACTCGCCCGAGTCTCCTCGGGAAGAGCTCGGGAGAGCGGCCCGAGCGCCCGAGCCTCCTCAGGAGAGCTCGGGAGAGCGGCGTCCCCGGCGCCCAAACCTCCGATTCGCCCGAGCCTCCTCGGGAGAGCTCGGGAGAGCGGCGTCCTCGGCGTCCAAGTCTCCGACTCGCCCGAGTCTCCTCGGGAAGAGCTCGGGAGAGCGGCCCGAGCGCCCGAGCCTCCTCGGGAGAGCTCGGGAGAGCGGCGTCCTCGGCGCCCAAACCTCTGATTCGTCCGAGCCTCCTCGGGAGAGCTCGGGAGAGCGGCGTCCTCGGCGCCCAAGCCTCCGATTCGCCCGAGCCTCCTCGGGAGAGCTCGGGAGAGCGGCGTCCTCGGCGTCCAAGTCTCCGACTCGCCTGAGTCTCCTCGGGAAGAGCTCGGGAGAGCGCCCCGAGCGCCCGAGCCTCCTCAGGAGAGCTCGGGAGAGCGGTGTCCCCGGCGCCCACACCTCCGATTCGCCCGAGCCTCCTCGGGAGAGCTCGGGAGAGCGGCGTCCTCGGCGCCCAAGTCTCCTCGGGAAGAGCTCGGGAGAGCGGCCCGAGCGCCCGAGCCTCCTCGGGAGAGCTCGGGAGAGCGGCGTCCTCGGCGCCCAAACCTCCGATTCGCCCGAGCCTCCTCGGGAGAGCTCGGGAGAGCGGCGTCCTCGGCGCCCAAGCCTCCGATTCGCCCGAGCCTCCTCGGGAGAGCTCGGGAGAGCAGCGTCCTCGGCGCCCAAGTCTCCGACTCGCCCGGGTCTCCTCGGGAAGAGCTAGAATCAAATGGGTTTCCAGAAACAAACCTTCCTTTTTGGCTTACAATGCATTTTTTCACTTAATTTATATTGTAAAAGGTTTATTTTAATTAACGCTATATTTTTTTGTTGTTTCTTTTGCCATGGCTACAACTTCAAAGAATCAGCAATATATTGAGTGATTTTGAGTCATATATTCCACATTTTATTTAAATTTCAAAAACAAAGTCGTGTAACACCATTATATTTACTCGAATATTATATTTAAGTTTGTATGTACGGCCGTTTTTATCCTGGACGTAGCACTAGCTTCAAGAGGTGGATGATGATTTATGTATCATGTGCACGATTGGGCCTCTAATTTGCTTGCCATGCATGCATATGCAGGGGCGTTGTTAGAAAATAGAAATAGTATAAAAATAATGGGACACAGGTGATGCGACAATGAAGGGAACGTGGGTGGTAATTTCTTTCCTATTTCCTATTTTAGTGTCGTGATTAAGAAGGGAACGTGGTTGGTAATTTTTTTCCTATTTCCTATTTTAGTGCTATGATTGATTCCTTTAATACAAGCTTCTGATTTCCTGGTTTTCCTTTTTTTTTTCTGATCCCATCGTGCTGCCTCCAGAATTACCCTGCCTGCCCCTGATTTCAGTTCACGTAATAGATTGAAAAGGAAAGCACAGATCACCTGATTCACGCCCATGCTATCTCCCTGCTCCTAATTCACGCAATCTGCTCGACGCACATAACGCTCTACCTCTCGCGGCACACCCATAAGGCTACCACTCCTCACCAACGCTCCTTTCTCATAGGCCCGCGCCCCCGTCCCCGCCACTGCCCGAGCCATCGCACACAAAACTCCATGCCGCTGCCGTCGCTCGTCGCCGTCTGTCGCGCCAACTACGCTGTCGTTATCACCTCGCGTCGCCATCACACCATTAAGCCAATAGAATAGATTTCCAGTGCCATCCCGCCAGGAGCTCTTGTCTTCTGGAGACGTTCGCCAGATCTTTATCTGGTCATTCACCGACGACGATCTTGCCGGCTTGCCGTGGTGCCACCATCATCGCCCTCGCCCTCGCCGCAAGCTTCTCCGCCTGCCCACACGACCGCACATATGCTGGAGACTCTGCACCGCCGCAAGGTGCTCGCCCATTGACGCCGCCACCGTGCGTGAGGCCTGGAGGTACAAGAATACGCTTTAGTTGGTGTGAAATACTGGAATAATCTTTTATACCATATATATTTCTCAGGCATGCTAATTAATCTCAATAATGCTTTTCCTAACATATTTCACTTTTTTTCTTAGTTGGCGTGATTTATTCTTGATTATCTTCAACTTTATCTATCCTTCTTAATTGTGGCCGCAATGACTTGTATGAGTGTTTTTTTTTGAGTGAACGACTTGTATGAGATTAGGCTGAAAATGACAATGTATTTTTGTGTTACGGATACATTAATTTGAATATGTGGGATTTCTTGTATACCAAGGATTCTACTACTTCTCTTTACCCAGATCAATATAACAATTTTCCTTCTTATGGGGGTAGAATACTCAACTGAAAACTTATAATATTTTCAACCTAATTTATAAGGTCTATATTGAAAAGCTATTAATTTGTACAGAGCTTGTATTGCCTTGTCACATGTATATTCGTGTGTTTGTTGAGGTTGGGTGATAGTAATCATGTCTAAAACATGCTGAAATTGACCAAAATATTTACCATTTGCATTCACTGATAGTTTAGTACTTGAAGCTGCTTATGGAAACTGATTATGGAAAGTGAATATTGGTGCTGGTATTGTATTCTATTTAGTTAGTGAACCAGCATTCAATTTTGGTATTGAAGTCATTCACGATTTACAAAGCCGGTGAAGTTTAGGCTAGCGTTTCAGAGTAACTTCATTTTTAGGCCTGCCTCTACCACTGTTTTATGTCCGACAAATTCAATTGTGCGATTTTTTTATTTCAAGTTACTCCTTTCAGTCCTGCATGCATTGTTTTAGTCCACCACTGGATGTGGTCTTCATATTTTTCCTACACTGTTGTGCCTGGGTAATTAATATTGCTTTAGCTTTAAACATTAACAAAATCTTTATATACAGGGCCATACTTTCATAAATAGGATAGCTGCATATTGACAAGTCAACATCGAGTTTTGTCCTCACAGTTTGCAAATTGTTTTAATTTAATTAATGTTAAAACTTAAATTGCATTGTAATTGTTCGTCCATTATGAAGCCGGATTTACAAAAACAAACTGTACATGCACAATTGAATTAGGGAAGGTTCCTCGGTCTAGCATTATCCAAAGCAAATCTATGTTAGCTTTCTATTATGACAATGCATAATAGTAGCTTGTTATTTATATTAATTATTAATTAAACTAACTACAAATGTAGAGCTATTTAGGGTACTCAACCATGGCAAATGTTATCTGATTTCCAATATTTGTTGTACAGGCTTGTATCGCCTTTAATTAACCTATTTTATCATGTCATTACAGATTAAGCACTACACGACCTGGTGTGTAGGAGGCCAATTTTCCTTCTAATCTACCTCAAATGCGAAGTTTTTTTTTGGATTTCCAAGCATTATATCCTTGTGTGATTAACGTGACATTATATATTTTATCCTATATATAACGAGATATTTTATATTCTTGAACTATTGTATGTATTATTTATTCATAAAATTCATGGACTATTTTTCTTCTTCTTTATTCTAAGCTCATCTCCAGAATTTTAGAGCATCTTAGTGAATGTGATTTCTTCATTTCATATTTTTGCAATAAGATAATAGATTGTAGCAGCGCACGGCATTCGTTGCACATTATATATCTACTATTCACCTTGTGTGCAGGAAACCATGGAACAAAATGTGCCGACCATTAATCCAAATGATAGGGATGAGTCACCTGTTGAGGAGGCAAACTATGATATGGAGACATTACAATTAGATGGTTCCCCAGATGGTGATAGTGATATATGTACAACCAATATGGAGCACAGAGAGTGCGGTGACTGGGACGATCAGGCACACATTGAGGAGGAGGTCGTTGAGGACAGGTAAAATAGGGATTTTTTTAATCTCTTTGCGTTTGGAGGCTACAAAACATAAAGATTTTTATGTATTTACATGTGGTGCCCTTGTTTTCAATACATAGTCCTCAGGTAGCAGATCATGGTGAAACAAAACAGGCAGAGCACAAGGAACACGAGATCGTGATGAAAGACACTGCTAAGCATAACAAACCAAAAAAATCTTCATCTACTCGCATCGTGTCATCTGGTAGTGTACTTTTCATAAGTTACGCTATTCATTTATTATCTAATTTTATAATAATAAAAAAATGCTAAATATGTTGTCCTCTCCAGATTATGTTTGTACCGAAGGCGATCGAGCTATAATTGAATCCGTTAGAAAAATTCCATCTTCACCAGGAAAGGAGCAGCTTGTGCTCATCGATGATACTGCAGTGTTGAGATGGCACATGGAAAGCCTTTTTCAACCAAATGAATTCCTGGGTGATGAGGTTAGAGATGCAATTCATAAAACTCAATCAACCATAGACGTATTCAATGTCCTTTCGCTCTAATGACTCAATGTATGCAGGTCATAAATGCTTATATTAACCTGCTGAGGGCCCAGGAGGGTTTGAAAAATAGATCGGGAGGTAATGTCTATCTTGAAACTACACACATTACAGCATTGATGAAGCGGGATGAAGAAGAGGATGAGACCATTGAAGCCAATTATCCTACGCGTGGCACTTCCCAGATGCCTGGTTTAGTTCATAGGGTGCTAACTTACTTGGAACATGACATGGTACCAATTTTTTAAAATGATATATTATTCTTTGATTTATTAAATCTATATGCCTGACAAAATGTTTATTATTTGATTTGATAGGTGTTCCTTCCCATAAATATTTTTCAGTTACACTGGTACCTAGCCGTTATAAACGCTGACAAATGTGAGGTTCAAGTGCTAGACTCTTTGGGTGAGAGTTTCGGACGTGTTGACCTGAATAAAGCTGTGGGTATTTCTAGCGAAGGTATTTTTACAAGTTATATAATTTATAAAAGACTAAATGATTCTTTTGTCTATAAATGTATATAGCTACTTGGATTGCGGAAACAGATAGATTATGTATCTGAGATGACAAAGCTAAAAGAGCACAAATGGAAGGATCTTGAAGTTGATATATGGCCATTTAAGGAGATCTTCCGCGGCAAACCTCGACTACAAAAGGATGGGTATGTCAGAAAAAGCATGTGTCATATACGTGTAATATTACGCGTCTTTGACCTATTTTAGCTAACGAGTGTCTAAACCTCTATTGATGTTGCCCGTAGTTGTTCGTGTGGTTTATTCTTAATAACCTTTATAGAGTATTGGACTGGGAACGGTTTGTCAGACGAGTTCAATCAGGTACATCGCTATGGACTATGCATCTTACCCCAAGTCCTGAGTGTGCACTAGATGTGGGTATTTTTTAATTATAATTAATGATGGTCATACTATCGTGCAGGATGATATGAGAGAATTTAGACACAAGCTTGCGGCCATCTCGCTATCGTCAGATCTAAATAAACGAAAGGGGTTTCCATATCTTGATAGTGATGATAATATTGGAAGCCCAAGAGATTGTACCATAATAGAGAATCCAAATATGCATGAAGCTTCCACGAAAAAGAGGAAGCATTCGGGGGAGGCTGAAACCTCACAAATCCATTCTGATCAAGATCCCGAAAAGTTTTGGGCATTCCATGCTATGAAAGATATAGAAATGAACAAAGAAGAGATAATTGAATTACTGTGTGACTATGTCATGGCAATTGAGGGTGAAGCGACGCTTAAGTAAGTTACATGTTACTTTTAGTTACTTTATTATTTTAATTATAATGTGCCCTCTTTTATGATGATAACCACCATCTCTGTCTAATGCTCCGCAGGAGGCCTTGGGTTAAAGGTTTTTATCCCTACAGGATTGCTCTAACTGTGAAGGACCTACAGGAGTTGTTAATGACGGATCGAGGTATCTCTTCCGATTGTTTCAACTTAGGTGTCCGGTTTCAGGCGGTTCGAGAGTACAAAACATTGAAACAATACAGTAGTATTACGAAGCATCACATGGACCTGCGCTTCTGTGTAAGCACTCATTCATAGTTGATTATTATACTGTTATATTACTTTATATTAATGGTTGCCATTCTAATTCTAATTTTATTTTAAAATAATCAAAATTTTACTAATCCTAACACTGTATCCTTTTATTCAAGAAAATATGTGATTTGACAAAAATGCCAGAATTTCGTAAAAAATATAGTACGAAAGAAAAGGTTGAAGCGATTGATGTATGTGAGAAGATGGAATACAGCTTAGCACAGTGCAGATTCGTAAGTCGTTTGGTACTGCTTGATTACTTGTCTCCCATATATATTATTCTAATTGATTGATATCTGTTTGCAGTTCCTTTTGTCATGGTTGTGTACTGGTAAATATATGCTATATGTTTTTGATCAGCGGAAGAAGGAGCTTACCATGATTGATCTTAGACCAATTGAGGACTGGTGTAAAGACACACCGGCACTGATGTATGCCAGACAAACTCTTGAATTTAACCATTTGTATCAGCTCTTAATGAGCGAATATATTCCTGGATGGAAAGAGGATATCTTCAAATGGAAATTCATCCGTAAGAAAAACATTACAGATGACATAGATAGGTAACTAACTCAGAGTCATGGTCTCTAATATAACACTTATGATTTAACTATGTCTCTATGTTACTGATGATGAATTTTTTCACAGACGCTTAAGTGGATTTCTTGTTCTACAGTATATGTCAGCGTGGGGTAGACCCAATGCCGCAAAAATTTGTATGGTGAGTATAATATACTTGATTCAAGATTTTGTGAGATTGTTCAAAGAATACAGTATGTATAATATTTGCATTTATTTTGAACATATGTATAGAATGGTATGGAGATGCGGCGAAACTTATTTGTGGAATTATTGGCGCACGAAATAAACGGATATCGGAGACATCTTCCTGCCGATATAAAACATTACCTTAGGAGAATTACGGAAAAATCTATACAGTAGATTTTATGAGCCTGAAGCATCGTGTTATCATTATAATATAAATTGGTTGTGATGAACCCTTATAATGTTCCATGATTATGCTAATTTACCATTTGGATTAAATGTTATTTTAAATTAGTGTTTATTTTTTTATAATTTTATCGTGCGATCCATATATTTTAAGTATAAAAGTTTATTTATCCCGTAGCAACGCACGGACACGCTACCTAGTAACAATCTAAAAGAGCCTAAATTTATCGGCTCCGCCAAGGCGGCATGACATTGAAATAATTCGAGGAAGAACTAAAACAACAATCCTGAACATAGCAGCTAGCACTGCTGCATTGATTCGCTAATGGCGATGTTTACAACGGCCTTGGCCCACGCCAGCCAGCAGCTTCCGCTTCATTCTCCTCTCGCTCCACAGCACCGGCACACCGACGGACGACACCGCCGCCGCCGCCGCGGACGAAGCGTCGCTGTCGCCGTCCTCGGCCCACGACCGCCTCGCCGCCATGCCGACGACGTCGAGGCCGGGGACGGGCACCGCCGGCACAGATCTGGCGTCCAAGGCCATGGCGCTTGGCGCGCGGCTGCTCAGTCGCGCTCACCGTACCACCAAGAAGCAGCAAGCGCTGGCCTCCGATCCGTGCGCGTAATGGAGTATGGACCGGAGTGCTCTGGTCTGCTGTGCTCACTGCTACTGCAGCTAATTAACGAAGCAGTCTTTGGCTGGTGCAGGTGCAGCTGGGACACTTGACACATGACAGGCTCGATCTATATGTACCCGTGCTGCTGCGCACGCAAGCGGGCATGGCGGGCACGTGATGCACGAGTAGCACGTGGCGGATCAATAAACATGGGATGCGAATGCGATGCGAGCCGCGAGCGTGACCGTGTAAAGTGTAGCGTTTGAGTCCTTGACAGCGGCTGCATGTGGGTTGTGGCGCGTGCTGCGTGCAGTTGCTGTGTTCACCTTTTTTCCTGGACCGCGTGCGGCGTGTCGCGCAGTCGCGCGCGCTGAAATCAAACGGCCGGAGCAGAGCAGTTGGGTGTGGACGCGGGCGACTCAAGATACAGGAGTAACTAGCAGGGGCCGGCATTGGACGTTATTACTAGGTGTTGGGTAGCATGATGAGTGCAGTGCACGGCGGAGCTGGTGGTTGGTTCCGCGCGATCACACTCCGCGACGCCAACGTTTGTCTTTGTGGTCGTCGATGGAATTGAGCGTGGCGCTTAGACACCTAGTAGCTAGTGTGAAACTGGTCAAGTCGTTTGTGCTGGCCGCAGCTCGATCCAGAGGTCCCTTTGCACAACCGCAAGGTGCGACACAGGGGCGGATCTTAGTTAGGGCCAGAAGGGGCCATGGCCACCCCTAACATCACTAAGTCTCTATTAAATGAACAATAATTTAGAGCTCAAGCTCCGCCACTGGTGCGACAGGCGCCCTGGTCCCGTGGATTTGCATTTGCTTGCTTCCTGCTAGTAGGCTGTCCACGCGACACGATTGCGACGGAATGAGCATATATCGCTTACTACATTGTCAAGCACGCAAAATCTATGTATATATCCTGCCTCTGACAGACATACTGTTAAGAGTATACATATATGTTCAGACCACACACGGATCATATTTCTTTTTGTTTTTGTTTACTCATTCGTCTTCCTCCTTTTCTTTTATACGAATCCTAAACCAAGTACAATGAACTACTGCCATTCTCGTATTGGACTAGTAAAAGGGGACACTGCAATCAAAATGCTGTCTCACAACGTGTGCGGCTGGTATCATCATCGTCGTGAAGCAACCGTAAGTGAAAACTTTGCATTTTCATTCTATCTTCCGAGTTTCAGTACTAAAGTCCCAACACTGATGACATATATTAAAGGCTCAGTCGTTCTAGTATAAGAACAACCGATTGGGAGCATCAAGAAATAACAAAAGTCGGGAAAATTTAAGCACAAATCTTTAGAATTCAAAATGGTTAGAAAAACCACCTTTGTCATAATCCAAGAAAAGGGCTAAAGATATATCATCTATTGAATATGAGTAGACATTTTGATCCGGTCACAAGTCACAGAAGAGAAGATAATGTTCAAGAAAAGAAGAAGAAGAAGAAGAGAAGATGACATTACGTAACAACGCGAACATTTATTCTGCCAGTGCTCCATATCAAAATCTGTAGTCTTCTGTCAGGGTATTCATTTTTAGCACATCATAGATATGTTCTATTTATCAAAGTATGTACAGCCCAGCTACAGCATGTTCTTTTGGTCAATCAAGCGCTTATTTTCAGCCACAAAACAATATTTTTCTCTCGGAACAAATCAGCATCAGTTAAAATCAGCGCTTGTTTTCAGCTCTAGTCAGCAGTGGATCACAAAACAGAAGGCTCGTAGCATGGCGAACAAACACGAGCAGTTTCGTCCTGAATCCGTGAAAGTTGTTCCACTTCAGTACTCCTCCAAGAAGAAATGACTCACGGAAAGCAAAAGGCCAAAAAAAAAAAAAGAGTGCTCCTCTTTTTCCCCCCTACCACCTAGTCAGCCTCTCAGAGCGTGTTTGCGAGGATGGTTGAGGTCTTGAGGACAGCTCGATGTGCCCGTGAGGTCCAGGCTAGGCCAACTCAGCCCCACCTGCTGCAAGTGCTCTTGTTTTGCCTCATGTTAGAAACGGATCAGGCCGAAATGAGATTGTTTGTTTGCCAAACATGCAGGAGACTACCACCAAATCGCCTCCAAAATCACCAGACTCGTGCCCTCATCAGCGTCTCAGCCAGCATGTGAATCGTGGATCCCTTGGTCACTGCAACTGCAAGGAAACAAGCCACACGCCTTAGCAATGCATGGACTCCCGGACAGCCAAGGACGCCACAGCCTTGGTCCACGCGACGAGCTCCTGCTTCATCCTCCTGTCGTCGCTGCAGAGCACCACCGGCACTGCTGCCGGCACACCCACGGACATGGTGGTAGCGGCCGTCGTCGTCACAGGCGAAGCGCCGCCGTCGTTCCAAGACGGCCGCTGCCGACTCACGGTGCAATCATCGCCGAGGGCAACGGCAACAGGGACCGCCTCTTTCGCCGCCTGCAGCTGCAGAGCTTTCGCATCCACAGCCATGGCGCCTGAGCGCGCTGATGCTGAGCAGCTGCCTCTTTCGCTTGTGGGGCTCCGCTAGCTGTGCAGTGTCGATCGCCTCTCTCAGTTGGTGCAACCAAGGACACCTTGACACCAACTATATATAACCGTGCCGCACGAGCAGGCAACGTGATGCACGAGTGCTGTGGTATGTGTACATGTAAGTCAACCAACGCGACCAGACTGCACAAGCAAGCTTCGTGGCGTTACCGTACGAGCACAGAGCACGTGACCAAACTAATTAAGAAGCAATATATCTCCTCCTTAATGAAATACGGGCACATACCCGCTCTCGGAAAACAAAAAAAACAGAGGCAAACATACGTATGCACGTGCAGTAGTGAAGCGCACAGCGTGGACGACACTGCGATCAATTAAGTATAAGTGCCTGCCTGGAGAAGATCGCTGGGCGACATGGCAGATGGCACACGTCGAAGGGCTGGAAGCAGTGATCGCATTCTCAGCTCGATGCGAAGCGAACAAGGCCTCGACTGGGATATAATAATATAATATAATTAAAGATAGCTAGCTAGCAGCATCATCCGATCCGCGTCAGATGCCGCGGCCAGAGAAACGCTATTGAATCCATCGACGCGTCCCGATCGATGGGCCTCACCGCGTGCGAGCGAACTGATTGAGGAGGGCGTTGACTGTTACAGAGATCCAATGGCCACGTCGTCGTTGCACCTGCGAGAACTCCGTTCGAATTCAAATCCCAAATTTTAAGTTTTTGATCTAGCTTTGTCTAGAATACCAGCGACAGATGAAGTACAAAGACATATTTCACGGCTGATATAAATAAATTAGTTGAATATTTTGGTCTTATAAGTTTTGACCTATGAACAGATACTTAATTATACGACTTATAATTTCGAACTGAGCCAAGCCTCCTATCTATTTTTATGTTGTGATGTGGGGTATTTTCATATTATTTAACATGTAGTTCAAGCAACTTCTCAATTTGAAAACTTCCCTCCATATTACTATGGCGTACTAGTTTCCATTACTAAATTTTGGTCCTAGTCTTAACCAATTTCTAGGTCCACCACTAGTGAGGAAGACGCCAATGCCGATGGCTTCTCATAATTATCAATGTGGAAGCATAGACAACGACATAACGGCTATAGCCTTCTCATCACTCCACTGCCTTGATGATCAGATCTAACAGGGAAGGTGTGTCTATTCCTAGGAACATTGGTTCCTCGAGGTGGGAGCCACCCCTTTTTATTGGTGCTGTGTGACGAGGGATCACTACCCTCGATCAATTGGGTGCCCCCGATCGCAACACATACGATAGTCTCGATCGTACTCATACATACGAACGACGAACGACCAAGGCGTTTGCCGGCACAATCCATGAACTTGAGGTCACTTATTCCAAAAGCTATTACTTTTGTGTTGTTGGTCTGTTTGGCTCAGCAGGAATGATATCTTTTTCATAAACAAAAAAAAATATTTCTCATGCGAAGATTATCTACTTAGTTATCCACTAGCTACATATTTGAGCTATTCAGCACAAATCAGATTTGTAGGATACAATTATAGCTGTCTCACTATAGTTGATGCAGATGGCCAAAGTTTTTTTGGTTGGATGTGTGTCTCGTGTTTGATAGAGGCCAGAAGTTCTATAAGGATTTGTATCATCTCAAGGTATTGCTTTTGGGGTATTATACAAAAATGCTACCTTTAACAAAAAAAAAAAATCATATATGTGGCTATGTACACGTCAAAAACAATTATTATTAGCTAAGGATATATATGAGCACCATGTTGAGTCACAAAAATTTAACCTTATTTCGCCTTTTTTTCGTTTTGCGTGAATTTGACAACTGACAGTAAACGTATCTACCATAATTGGTTCAAGTTTTGTCAACCTTTTGCAAACTTGCCCGCTCGGGTTTCAGTTTATAAGGCTTGAATGAATGCTTATAAGGCTTGAATCCCAGTGAAAGTTCACTTTCTTGGATGGCAAAATTTATTACCTTCTAAGAACTTGTTCTGTTTGGTAAGGATTAGAGAGATCAAAACAAATTAAAAGGAATTGAGGAGAATTAGATCACTTACAAGTTAAAATCCTTCTCGACGATTCTCTTGGAGAGAGGATTATTTGAACATGCTCTCATATTGAAGAGGAAATGTTAAATTTAAACTAGCGGCTGGAAGTGGAAGTCATGTTCAAGAGATCTCCATGTTGAAAACACTGAATAGTAAATTTATTATATATTGGTAAAAATCTAATCAACACTCATGTCTCATTTTTTTTCCCAATATTATTTAAACATAGACGCTCATCTACGTGTACACTATTTAGATAGATGTGAAAATATATGATTTACAGTATGTAGTACTACTCTGGAATGTTTTTTTTAGGCATGGAATGGTTTATTGATTGATCTTCTAACAATCAGTACCAGAAGTAGCACCATTTTTGTGCCACTTGTTTTATCAAACATCATTGTCAAGCTCGTACATGGTGTTTGACCGCGGAGGCTCCAACGACTGACATTGCACCTGCTGAGCACCGTGCATACGTGTGGGAAGAAGAATGCCAATCTGAGACCGCCCGAACCACACTCTCGTCTCCCCTGCTTCCCACGCCGCGCCGCTACCCTCCCCGCTGTTCCCTGCTTTCCTGTTTCACGTGCCCCTCCACGCTTGTTCACTGCTCCCCTGCTTGCGGTGCGCACGCGGGACCACATGCTTCCCTGCCGCTAGCCCCCTTCCACTTCCTAAGCCCAACGCCCTCTATCCCGTGCAGCAGCCACGGGCGTCCGTCTAGACGTTCGGATGCTGTTACTGCTGTTGTTTTTTCAAAAAAAAAAATAAAATAAAAAAATCCCAATCTCATGCTTCTGGCACTTTGGGCTGGGAACTAATATTTGGACTTTACCTTGCAAAAGGAGAGGTGAAATGGACTCTAGATTTTCTTGGGCAGAATTCACCAATAGATGGGCCACTTCATATTTCCGCTACCTGTGCTAGAGCAACTAGTGCTATGCATCAAGGATAATCTCTTGTGGTTGCCAAGCCAACTCTCTACTAGCTCATGTTCAAAAAAAAAATCTCTCTACTAGCTATTCTTATCTCTTTCTAAAGGAATTAAAAAACAAAATAAGAAAAAGAAAAAATACTGGAATTTTGGAGTTTTCAATTTCTCTCACTAAAATATTCAAAAATTATGAAGGTTTAGTTACTTAAATTCAAAAAGTGAATCAAAGAATTTCAGGATCTAGGTATTAGTTTAAAAATATTTGTTAAATAAAAGATTATATAATTTTACTTTCTAATCATGTTTGTATTTCTTTCTGTTAACCTTCGCTACCAATCCTATCCTTACCTTTCTTTTTCCAATGGGCAGATAAAGGTCATTGCGTGCTTTTTGTTATTGAAAAATATAGCAGATATGAAGTCTTTTTTTATTATTTCTTCTTCATTTTTTACTTCGTTTTATCAGGTGATACTATATTGGAGCCATTAATTGGAGATTTGAAAAGGATATTAAAAGAAAACAATTGCTTAATTCTAATTATAGTATGGATTTTGGAGTTGTATATCTTGTGGTAACTGCTGTTGAGTACTATCAAAAAAATTAGGCAAAACGAACATGGGCCAAGCCCAAGCAATGGACTGTCAGACACAGGTAGGTGCAATTAAGCACATCGCCGTGGGGGGTGCTCTATGGTCCGACCAGTGACTGGTAGAGGTAGCCCCGTGTTGAAAAAAAAAAAAAAAAACACTACCCTCACGCTTGCTCTCTGCGAGAATGGGCCGTGTCGCGGGAAGGGCCGGCCGACTTGTGTCGTGCTTTCCGCGTCGCTTCCGCCCGCGTTGCTCAACTCGCGCATGATGCCAGCATGGCGTTGGCGTCCTTGCTGCTACAGCCCTCGGAGGCCAAGGTCGTCTTCGTGGACGCCGTGCTGCTGCCTGCTGGGCGTTGCGCGGGAAGCGCTCCGCCTCATCTCCCAACAGGCCGCTGCCGGAAGCAAGCGGTACCTGAGAGAGTACTCTGTGTCCCTATCCTTGCCCCATGCCACCAGCGGCCAGCCGACGGGAGCGCGCTGCGCACCTTGGCGCCCACGGTCAAGCGACGAGGTCTATGGCCACCACCGCTAGATCTCGCGTGTCGTTAGCCGCGCGCCGCACTCCGGTCGTCCGATCGCAACGTCGACTCGCAGCAGTCCTTGGTGAGCGCCGTCAGCCTGAGCCCACGGTAGACAGCAGCGTCGACTCGTCGCGCCGGTGTTGGTTACGGCGTACGTATGGCAGCAGCGGCAGCGGTGCTACGGGTACGAGAGCGTCGAGCGAGCGAGCCAATCACGATTCACGCTCAACTATACTACACGTACGTCAAGTTCTCTGTTGGCTGTGTTCGGTGAAGCTGAAGTGCTGTAGATAAGCGCTTGAAAAAATAAGCGCTTATAAGCGCTTATACCCTCAACCGAACGCAGCCGTTGTCTTCTTCCGTTCTTGTGGTTATGGCTGCTGTGTGGACTGTGGACTGGCGGAGCCCACATGTCGCTGCTAGTGTTGTACGTGCGGCTTGGCGGGGCGAGCTAGCCGCCGCCGCTCACTTGCATCCGTAATTGCAACTTGCAACGAATACAGCAAATGGATATAGTATCAACCAACTTGCCTTCCAATATTTGCTACGAAAAGTAACTTCTTCCCTTCGATTTACGGAATTGCCTCGAGATTCACGCACTACAAAATACAAATGACGAATCACGAAACACACTGGACGGTGGCGGTGCGTGGTGAGAGGAAGGGCTGCTGATGGAAGGGAAGAAACCCTGCTGAGATTATCAATCAAGAACTCTTGCCGCCGCCGCCACCACCCGAGAGGAGCACGTCGGCGACCAGCCTGTCGAGGTTGGCGTACGAGCGCCCACCGGGCCGCGTCGCGCGGAGACCGGTCTCCCTCCACTCCGCCGCGCGGCACCGCATCTCCTTTCCCTTCTCCCCCCCCATGGCCTCCCGGATCTTCTCCTCCACGGCCTCGCGCCGCACGTCGTGGCCGATCTCCATGGCCACGCCCCACTCCGCGCACTTGAACCGGCAGTTGGTCTGCTGCTCCGCGAAGAAGGGCCAGCACAGCATGGGCACGCCGGCGCAGAGGCTCTCCAGCGTGGAGTTCCAGCCGGAGTGCGTGAGGAACACGCCCACCGCCTCGTGCCGCAGCACCACCTCCTGCGGGCACCAGCTCGCCAGGCGGCCGCGGCCCCTGACGGCGTCGAGGAACTCCGGCGGCAGCACGGCGGCGTCGCCGTTGACGAGATCGGGGCGGATGACCCACAGGAAGTCGTGGCCGCTGTTGGCTAGCCCCCACGCGAACTCCACCAGCTCCTCGTTGCTCATCACCGTGATGCTGCCGTAGTTCACGTACACCACCGACCTGGCCTCCCTGCCGTCCAGCCAGTCGAAGCAGGTGGCGTCCTCCTTCCAGAGGTTGGAGCCCAGCGCGGCGGCGGGGTCTCCCCGGGGCACGGTCTCCTCGGCGAGGAAGGCGAGCGGGCCGATGGTGTGGATGGACGCCGACGGCGGCACCATGGCGCGCATGGCGTCCAGCGCCTCCTGCTCCAGCTCGTCGAAGGTGTTGAGGATCACGGCGTCGGCGCCGTCGATCTGCTCCGTCACCTTCAGCGCGAAGTGGACCATGAACTCGTCCGGGTCCGTCGACCGCATGAAGCTTGGGAAGTCCTTGAGCCGGATGTTCTTGCCCATCCCCGCGGCCCAGTTCACCGGCGTGTCCAAGAACCCGTTCGTCAGCTGCTCGGCATCTGCATCGATCGATCGATCATGGTCACAAAACGTGAGCAGCTGACTGCAGTAGCCTTCAAAAATACCCATCGTGCGTGCAAGCTAACCTTTGAGGGGGAAGATGCCCTTCTCCATGAGGTCGCGGTAGTAGCGGTAGCCCAAGAAGCCGCAGATGCTGGCGGTCCAGAAGAGCGCGCAGGGCACGCCGATCTCTCTGGCGGCTTCCAGGGTGAAGCTCATGACGTCGTCGCCGACGACGCAGGTGACCGGCGGGACGCCGTCCGGGGAGGAGGAGTTGAGGTCGGCGAGGAGGCGCCTGAAGTGCGGGAGGCAGTTCTCCATGGTGGCGCGGCAGAGCGACGGGACGTCCTGGGTGGCGTCGGCGTCGGACGGCGGCAGGCCCTCCGGGATGGCGGCGAAGCGGAAGTCCGGGAGGCCGTCGAGCGCGCCGGCGCCGCGGGAGCGGAGCAGGCGCCGGTGGTTGAACTCCGAGTTGACGAAGGTGATGTGGAAGCCCCGGCTGTGGAGGATCTTGGCCAGCTTCAGCATCGGCGTCACGTGGCCCTGCGCCGGGAACGGCACGCACACGGCGTGCGGCCGGCGGTCGGCGTCGGCAGCGATGGAGCCCATGTCGTCGGTCTGCGCCTGAGCAGTGCCGCAGTGATGGGCAACAGCGCAAATTGCTAGTGGGTTGTGACGATTGTGTACACTGTACTTGCGATAATATGAGGCACGAGTGATGTATAATCCATGGAAGAAGCTGGTATTTATAGAGCAGAGCTAAGCTACTGCCTACATTGCCTCTCTCTGATTGAAATCTCCAGATATATATTGTTTCTGTTGCTATCGTGCAATCAATAACCAGATTGATCATGTGATAAGAGTTATGATATAATCAAACTGATAGTTGTGTTGACTGGATGACAGCTCGACTGGCGCGCTTCAATCCGCAGGGCAATACTGTAGTGTCACTGATATTAACTAGGGACTCGAGAGGCATCAAGTTCGGGCGGAGCTTTGCACGTAGCGTTGACTTCACAAAAAAGAAAAGAAAAAACTCATCCCAAAGAGTACTTTGCGATCTGCTGGATCTGATTGCTTTCATTGCAATGGAGATAACTTCTTGTTTTATGTCTTCTCACAATTAGAATATGGTACGTTACTACTCCCTTTGTCCTCAAAAAAAATATAATTCTCTTTTTTAAAAAAATTCAAACCGCTAAAATTTTGACTACATTTGTATAAAAATTAGTAACATTCATGATAAAAAAATATCATTGGATTAGTTATAGAACATATTTTTACAAATTTATTTGGGCACATAAATACTACTACTATTAACCATAAACTTGATCAAACCTGAGTTAAATTGGCCAGCGCAAATCTCATAATTGCTTTTTTAGGACGAAGGTACTATATTCAGGGCTTTAGACTGGCTATGTTGTAAGTACAATGCATGTAGCTTTCAATCATCTTCAAAGTAGAACGAGGACGTAGTGTAAAAAAAAAAAGTTGGGCAAACGTGCGGAAAAAATTTCATGTTCTGATGCTTTTTTCTGTGATATTAAACTGATTCCTGCATGATTCCTACAAAATTCATGCGTTCTAAATAGACTCTCAGTATTTGTAGCCACCCAACCATCAAAATTTGTAGGGAGCGAGAACCTGACGCATAAGAAACCATCTTCTTATTGTTATTAAACAGATGCTCTAAAGGAGTGTCCACAATACTATTTGTGAGACACACTAGAAATAAAATAAATCCTAAAACATTCCACAATATCTAGAAACAACTGGTAGACTATAATCATCAATGTTAATAGTTATTGGATTACTACATTTTATAAATAATTACCCACCTATGCTCTTACGAAAGATCCATAAAGTAAGCTCCTAACTTTGTATCCAAATTATCCAATTCTACAATTATGAAAGATAATCCTAAATTAACCTCTAAAATACAACTTCTGCCATTAAATAAAATATCTTATCAAATCTACATATAAATCATTAACGTCGGCTATTACAATCAATAAATAACTCTAAATTACACACATATATGTTTCCAATTATCCAATTGGTTAATATCTCTACAATAACACTGGTTGAAGTATATATACATGTTAGTCATCGCAAATACAAATGCATGCAATAATTATGTATGTTATGTTTCAACAATCATGGAAATTATGACGACTCAGTTGTGAATGATGCTAACAAATTATTTAGAATTATATTAATATCCATGTCATATAATTTATGTGAATTGCTACTGCAAATAATTATATACATTTTAACTAAAAGGTTAGATGTATATTGATAGTAAAATTGTAAGAACTATGTTTATTTTATAATAAAGTAGTATTGCTACACATATATAATATTTGATAAGAAATTCAAGCATCTTATCAATGCAACGGCTAGGCACTCGGCAAAGGCTTTGCCGAGTGCCAAGCACTCGGTAAAGAACCTGTCGGCAAAGGTACAAAAAGATGTTAACCGTCAACTTTGACGGCTTCTTTGTCGAGTGCCGACTGAGGTGGCACTCGGCAAAGATTTTTTCAATTTTTTTTTGAAAACTTCTTCGCCGAGTGCCTAGCCGTTGCACTCGGCAAAGAAACTGATCCATTTGTTTTTTTTTAAAAAATCTTTGCCAAGTGCCACGGCAGCAGCACTCGGCAAAGATTTTTTTTTAAAAAATCTTTGCCGAGTGCCATGGCCCTGGCACTCGGTAAATCTAGAAAACCAGGTTTCTGGTGCCTAGATTTGCCGAGTGCCACTGCGATTGCACTCAGTAAAGGCGTCTTTACTGAGTGCCACACTCAGCAAAGGGGTGAAAAATACTATTTTTTTTTATTTTTTTGCTTTCCATCAAAACAAACAAATACATCACATATATATCATATACATCATCACACACAGCACATAATATATCACATTCATCATCCTAATCCACGAAATGCACATATATCGTCCATCCATCGTGCATCACATACACATATCGTCCTTAATCCATCATATAGAATCCATAATCCATCACATACATATAAATATGTCTCTAGTGTCTCTAGTTCATCACGAACACAAAGGAAAAGTTCGAAGAACATGAAGAGAGGTACCTACTACCATCCTGGTCCTGGCCACTCGGGCTGTTGAGGAGAGTGCTCGGTCTGTGAAGGAGGTCCAGTTGGCCACACGGACGTTGGAGAAGGACCACCGTGTGGAGTTGGGGCCGAACCGGCCAACTGTGGCTACACAAAGGAGAAACGAAATCATGAGTATGTACAGGAGGGGAGCAAAAGCTAAAAGAATCAACAGGTTCACATACTAACCGAAGTCCGTAGAACAGGAGCAGGAGGCACAACTGGAGCAAGCAGCGACGGAGACACGACCACACTTGGCAAGGCCTGCAGGCTCGCCATGAAGTTGAACATGTCCCACATCCTCTGCTCCTCGATCGCCCTCCGTGCTTGTACAGCCGCTATCTCTAACCAATGGGCCTCCGCCTGGGCCTCCATCGCTTGCCATTGGGTCTCCGTCTGTGCCGCCTGCTGGGCCTGCAACCTCCACATGTTCTCCTGCAACATTTCAACCGCAAAGATTAAACAATACAAAGGCAAGATACATGTGTAAAAGCAATGAACGACGAGTTTGTGAATAACAACCTGGAGCTCCATCATCTGCTGCTGTGAGCTCGGCTACCGAGGGCGTATGGGGAGGGAGCACTACTATAAAAAATATTTTGTGAGGCATTTGCCTTTTATTTTCCGTGGCGGTTAGGAAGGATAACCGCCTCGGTTAATGCATGGTTATGCATTAACCGAGGCATTTTTTATTAACCGAGGCGGTTAGAACAAACCGCTTCGCAAAATCGATTTATCGAGGCGGACAACCTAACACAATCGCCTTGGAAAATAGAGCTATTAATGGAGGCTGTTATGTGTAACAGACCCACCTCGGTTAAAAGGCCAAGCCCATTCTATTCTACGAAAGCCCAATTCGGCCCGATAAATCGCTACGGGTATATATAGCAAAACCAACCCTAGGGTTTCTAACTTCTCCCCTCCCTCAGCCTCCTCCCTCAGCGCTCCCGGCCTCCTCCTCAGCGCCCCCGGCCTCCTCCCTCTCCTCCTCCTCCTCCCTCTCTTCTCTCTCTCCCTCTGTTGACGGCCCGGCGGCGCGCGCGGCGAGGCGCACGGCCGGAGGCGGCGCGGCCAGCGGCACTCGTGGCGCGGGCGGCGCAGTGGCCGGCGGCCCGGCCTGCGTTGCTTGCGGGTGGCACGCGACCTGCCCGGTGGCCCGGCCAGCAGCGCTCGCGGGTGGCGCGTGCTGCCGACGTGGCGGCCTGTGTAATACCCCGGGTATTACGGCTAATTAATTATGCCATGTCATCATGTTTATTATTAAGCATCTGCATATGATTGTGCTTAGGAACTTGAGAGTGGCTTATTTATGAATGTTTTTGGTGTTGCAATTGAATCCCTAATTGGCAAGTAAAAATAAATCAAAAGAAAAATCTGAATTAAGTCCTAATCGGACCCAAAACCCTAAATCAAAATCTACTTGAATCTAGTGATAGTGTCTTAATAAAAGTTATAGATATTTTAAAATGGAACAACTTTTATTTTGGGTAGTTTTTGAAGTTCTTTAATAGAAATTTAAATTAAACCCTAATTACTACTTTGAAATTCAAATTTGAAATGTTAATTAAAAAATTATTGAGAATATGACTAAACTACCTTAATGAAAGTTGTCAAGCTCAACTAAAAGAACAACTTTTATTTTGGAAGATTTTCATTTTGTTGGGTATAAATTGGAGAATTTATGGAATTAGGAATAAAATTCAAATATTAGTTTTACCCCCCTTTTAAATATCTTCAAAATTATTCAAAATCTGAACTTGGTCCCAAAATCAATATTTGTGTAGAATTTAAAACCCTACAACTTTTATTTTGGCCGATCTCGAAGTTGTTATACGGTTTTGGGTGTTATGGTCAAAAAATAGTGTGTAGGGGTAACAAATGAGCTACAGTGCTCTGCCTCCTCTCCTGTTCGCGCACAGACGGCCGCCCGCTGGGCCGCACGCGCGCGCGACGCCGCCCGTGCCGACCGGAATCTTGCCCCCGGCATGGCCGCGCGTGTGGGAGACCCCGCGCCACCCTGAGCCGCTCCTGCCTCCCCTCTGACCGGCATATAGTGGCACCGGCACCCTTCTCTGCCCCTCCCTCCCTACTCCGACCACCACCTGCACCCGCCTCGGTCCCGAGCCGAAATTGGCCGCCCTCAGACCTCCTTCCCCAAATTCCTCTCATCATTAGCCTCTCCAGCTCCCTGAGCACAGCTAGAATCTCCTTGGTCCAGCTTTTGTGCTTCGAGGGTCCGGGAACGCGCATCGTCGTCCTCGGGTCCGGCAGAACACCGCCGCAGCCATTCCCCGCGCGACTAGCTTGCTGCGGTGAGCCTCTTCTTCCTCGGTCTAGTATTTTGGACTCTCTAGTTCATAGTGATGCTCATGCACGCGACGGTTTTCCGTTTTGTCCCTCAGGGTCGTCGGAACGGAAAGCAAGCCGCCGGTGAACTTCGTTGCAGCCGCTGTCGTCGTCACGCTCGCGCCTCGGCACCGCCTCGAGCTCGACCACCTAGCCTAACTAACCCACGGTGAGCTCCTGATTCGATAGCATCAATAATCTTGAACGCTACCGTCACGACCTCGCCAGAGCACGGCGTGCCGCCGTGGCCGAGCCGCCATGCTCTCGGTCGAGCAGGACTCTAGGTCCCCGTAGCCCTAAAAACTACCTCTATAGACGCGTTAGGGGCTTGTGAATGTGTCGGATCGGTTGGTTTAGCCTCTATGTGTGCGAGAGGGACCGCGGGTTAAAAGAAAAGGAAATACAGGGGGTTATTTGCAAAGTATATGACTCATATGAATAGTAGCACTAGGACCGTGGGTTGAGCGCTGAGTTTTTCAAGGGGTTTTTGGCAAAACCGCCAGGCCATGCGCGCGCGGGACACTCTGGGCCGGCCTATGCCGAGCTGGGCCGCCCCGGGCTGAAATGGATTTTTCCATTTTAGCGAATTTCAAATAGAATTTCTGATTTATAGCTAAATGGAATAGTAGTGTTATTTTTTTATTTTCATAGGAATATTTCTGTTAGACTAAAAATCATGAAAATAATTGTGAGTACTCTCTGGAGCATGTAGTATTTTATAAAAATATTAAATATAAGATTTGGACACCTTCTATAGGAACTAAAAATCAGCATATTAATTAATAAATGCAAATTTGGGTAATTTTAATAAATTCCAGATTAATCCAAAAATCATGAAAATTTATATGGCACTGTTTTAGGGTAGAACCTTGTCTGTTGATTATGTTTGGGCTTAATTAGAAACTGTTTGATCACTTGTTAATTAAATATTGGGTTAATTGGATAATAAAATTGATTCAAGTAAATAATCCCTATAGTGTGTGTGATTTTTGGATTGATTGGGTTCATGGATCTTTCACCATAGGTGATCCTTGACAAAAGTAGTAATGTCACTTGTTAGTTGTAGTAAAGCTGTGCAGCGGCTTTTTATGACTGTTAAAATGGTTTTCGATAAAACGAAATATGAAACACCGTTTTGCTTTCTGTAAAACGTTTACAACCTTACCGTGAAGGAAAGTTGTACTCAAGGTATCAATGGTTTACTTTTGAGCATTTCATTCATTATCCTCATACCATGCTAAGCATGCATCATTGCATACGTGTAGTGCCCGTCACCGAGGATGTCCAAGTCGAGGCCACTGCCGAGGAGGTCACTCCGGAGGTCATCCAGGGATTCGACATCTGCGGAACCGAGCCCGACCCGACGCTGTACGCAATCCAAGGCAAGCCCCGGTGCATTCAGCCCCGCCTTGTGTTTTATAAAATATTTATAACTTGAGTCTATTATTGCATTAGATTGTTAGGAGTTGTTTGTCACCTATATTGTTGCATTACCTGCCTTGATATATAATACCCCGGAAACCTGTTTAAAAATAAAAAAATGTTCAAAATGCTTAGCCCTGCTTAATCAATTTAGATTTGCATAAAAGGCTATTTTTGACCTATGTGAATGTGATAACTATGAATCATGAGAAAGGAGAAAGAGACATGAGTCCGTTCCGGGATTGTGTACTTGGGTAGTAGCCCCAATGCATCGTAACCGATGGAAAGGGATTTTCCTGTTCATTGGTTGTGAATTTGGGTTAGAGTTCCCAATGCTTGACCATCGACTGGGAAAGGGATTGGAAAACCGTTGGGACACTTGTATTTGGGTTAGAGTCCCAATGCAATGTCGCCGGCGGAAAAGAATTAGGGACCGTTCATTGTAGGCCTGCTGTGATCGAGACTTTGCAACTAGCCACATACTACGGAAAGCTCTGACTCTGGTGGCTCTACTACTTGAACCGACAACCACGCACTGGGAGTGGAGAGATGGCGAGAGCAGCGTGTACCCTCGTGGCCGGCGTGCCTGGAGAGGAGAGGAGTACTGTGTTCTCGGGTGGCGCAGGGACTGGTTCAGGGGTAGAAAAGCCGTGGTAGCCGGAGTTGGTATATGCAAGCTTAAGTGCTACATATGCAATGTGGATAGGGATCCCCAGCTGGGTACTAATCGATTCGAATCGTTGTTGCTCCTCAGGATATGGAGACTTGATCCTTTGACCTACAATCGAATAAGTGGTTCGGAACTAGGTGTTTTTGAGAATAATTAAGGATTTGAAAGTATGATGATATATGAGAATGAATTGGGAATTATGGATTATGATTAAAATAAAATTGAGTAAAATATTGAAATAGGATAGTAATACTTTTCTGCAAAACCTTTGACTATTGCTCAAGCCTTACCTTGACTCCCTTCGGCCTGCATTCCTGAGTCTCATTCCTTTTTCTTAGTCGGGTAAGTCTTGTGGAGTACCCCAGTACTCAGGGTTTGTTAACCCCATGTTGCAGGGATACAGCAGTCGGAGGTTTGTCTCGCCCCCTGCTAGTGTGACAGTGGTCCAGGAGGGAAGTGAGGAAGGAGTAAGGTTGAACCCATGGGTAGGGTTCTTATCGTTAAATACTTAATTATGTTGTATCGTCGTTCCGCTGCTACTTATTTTATTTATGGTCTATAATATTTGCACCTTAATCTTATCTGGACAAATGGTTTGTAATCTAAGTACCTTATAATCTTTCCGCGCTTTTACTCTGATGTAATTTGTTATGAAATGTTGTAATTCTGTAATGGCTTCGCAATGGGATCCTGTCGGAGAAAATCGGGCGCTAATGTTGCCCGGCAGGACCTTCTAGATCATTTGGGACACGGGCCCGGCTGTCAGAGGTCATTAGTGACAATGACAGGTGCCTGTGTGCCATGTGATTTAGGCGGTTCTGTTACAGCCTGCCCGGCGGCCCGGCCAGCAGCACTCTCGGGTGGCGCGGCGGCCCGGCCAGCGCCGCTCTCCTTCCCTCGTGGCCCGTGGCCGCCGGATCCGCGGCCGTGGTGGCTTGGATCCTCCCGTGGCTGCCGGATCCGTGTCCGTGGTGGCCGGATCCGTCCGTGGCGGCGGAGGCGGCGGCGGATGGGCTTGGCGAGTCCGGATGGGCTCTGCGGGCCTCTCCCTAGATTTTTTGTTTTTTATTTCATTAACCATGGTGGGCAGAAAACCGCCACTGGTTAATACTTCCATTTACCATGACCTTCCATCAGAGGCGGTTGGAAAAACCGCCTCCGTTAATATATTTTGACCGCCACGGTAAAGATTTTTGTAGTAGTGGAGGAGTCCGTGCTCCGTGCTCGAATATCAGCGAGGCTGGCAACAGAGGAGGAGTCGACTATGTTGTCCGCCATCTAGTAACCGGTCGTGCTCCTTCCCTCCTCCCAGCCTCATCACGAGGTCCGTATCCAGGGGCTGGTGGGCCGGATCGAATGTCCACTCCATGGCGCTGGCGAGCCGCCGAGGTGTACTCGCTAAGCTTGGTGTGGACGCTCGCGTTGGTGTACGCCTCGGGGCTGTCCGCCGGGCTGTAGGTGACGTCCGGGCCGTCGCCTTGGCCTTGTGCGCTTAGGGCGTACGCCATGAATTCATTACATTCCTGGCCCTGGTGTCCCTGGGAGTGCGAGGAAAAACATAAAGATAATTACAAGTAGTTAGAATTGAGTGTTAGAATATATAAATAAAGATGAAAGCACAAAGAAGTTTACCCATGTATTGGCGTATGCGCTGAGGCTCTGGTTGGCTTGGTGGTGTGGCGCCCCACCCATCGGGCGAGAGCCACCAGTCCACAATGGCCTCCCAGAAGAGGCGGTGTCTGGCGCACCAATCTGGACATTGCTATATGCCATCAAGTTATTGATATGTCAGGAGATGAAATGAAAGCCAACCTGTTGTTCATAAAAGTACTACTTACCAAGAGGTACTGCTCCCTCGTGAGCGTCATGCTCCTGGCATCGCGCTTCCTCACTACTTGTCCAAGGATGTCGGCGTTGTAATTGATGATGCACTGGAGCCGCTGTCTCGTAGTACAGGACCGAGAGTCGGGACCTGCAAACCTTGTCCTGCACGCGCGCTGCCTGGGCCTCAAACCCAGCATCGCACCTGTAGAAGTCCTGCATGCATACATCATGTATTGTTTAATTATTTTTAGAGCGACCAATGAATACATAGTATGGACCTTAATCCACGCCGCAACGGTGCCGTGCTCGCTGTCCTCAGCGGCATGGAAGTGGTCCCACGTCCACGGCGGCGAAGGCACCCCAGCATAGGTGACCATCCCAGGGTAGTGGTTCTGAATTGGAAGGGCCAGCGTGCCATTGATGTGCCGGCCCTTCCCGGACACAACTTCCCAGTTGCTGCAAGAGTCATTAAGAACAATTGTTAGTCATTAAGAGTCTGCATGTCATATGAAATAGTAGTGAAATGATACTTACTCGTCGCCCTGGGGTCGAATCACCGGGCGTCGGTGAAGTGGGATCGGCCGCGCCGGGAGCTTTGAGGGCCCGCGCAAGTAGACTCCCGACGAGGTAGAGCCAGAAGCAGTAGTGGAAGTGGAACCCCCTACTGTCGCGGTCGCCCCATCCTCGTGGTCCGACGAGTCAGAGGAGGTGTCACCCCCTCCTACCTGGTCGTCCTGGTCCACCGGCGGGGTGGGAGTCGGCTCCACGTGCGTCCTCGGACGGCCGCGGGTGCGACTGGTCCTCGACCTCCTCGGCGCCTCCTCCGGCAAAGTGTCCTCCTCAGCGTGGGGTGGTGAGCGGTCCCTCATGTAGAGGGAGTTGACCGCACGACGGCCCTGTCTTCCTGCTCGGCATTTTGTAGAGTGCCTTGCAATTTCAAAGAGTAAACCAATTAGCATAGTTACATTATAAAGTACTTATAAAGAGATGCAAAATGAATGAAACATAGTAATAATAATAATTATAATAATAATAATAATAATAATAATAATAATAATATAGTATTACATGAATTAGAAATATTCTTCACGATCGGCAGCGGCTGGGTCATAGGTGTCGTCATCACTATCAATATTGTCAACTTGCACCTTTTCTCCCTCGTCCTCGTCTCCATCGTTGTCATCATCGTCATCGTCTAACTGTAATCGCTCAAGCATTTGTAAGTCCTTCTCATCTTGCACCTCTTCTTCCTCGTCCTCTTCTCCATCGCCTCGATCAATGCCATTGTCTACTTCCATGCCCATTTGCGAAAACATGTCTATGTCAAACCTTCCTTCTAGCCGCTCTTGGTTGATAGAACTCCTGTGTGTGGAGGTCAGAATTGTAATCCTCATCGTTTGGAACAAGGTAGTCTACCGCGGGGCGATACCATCTGCACAACGAACCAACCCATAAGATTGGGGTCTTTTTGGCAGGTCCATGGGAGATAATAAACTTGCGTGGCCTGTTGAGCCACAATATAGACATCCTCTCCTTGATATATAGAATCCTATCAAATTTTCGACTTGTCCAATCTCTGGAGTTGTTCTCGTGACGTTAGGATCGAACCAATGGCATTTGAATACGACTGGATTACGAGCTTTGCAACACTCAAAATTGAGCTGGTATATTTCTTCTACTATGCCGTAGTAGTCATGCCCATCGGTGCCGGGCAGTACGAACTCCGGTATTTGTGGTTTTCCGATTGGGCCGACTCCACTCGTAGTCGCTTGTGTGAAAGCGATGGCCATTCATCGTATAGTTGGTGAATATCTTGACCTTGTAGGCGAAGCCTTTGGCTAGCCGTTTCAACTCAGGCATCTATTGCCCTATCTTTGCGGGCCTGCAAGGTGAGGCCAGATAGATTGTTACATTACTCGCTCTTATGATCGAACTGAGAAAGGCATAGAATTAACCAGGTACCTTCGTGTCAAACCAGAAAATGAAATCGGGCACACCATCTTTGAGAAGACTATCTTCCTCTTGAGGGGAAGGAGCCCTATTCCCTGTCCAGTATGTATTCAGAAATTCCCTGAAAAAACAAGAGACAAGTGGGTGGATACATGGAGGATAAAGCATAAGGTCTTGGTGCAGTATAAAACAAGCTCATTGAGAACTTACTTCACATACGGCTTCACTTCGTCAAGGTTCAACAACACAAAAAGCATGATAATGCGTCACTCATCATGCCTTAAGCACTTGGTGCACGGTGCGCTTGCCTTTCCGAGTTGCCCTTTTAAAAGGCTGAGGTTCGATGAACTCTCTTCGGCGTTGCAACGAGGGGGAGGATTGTGCACGCTGGGAAGGCTATCATTATAGTATGATGTTGTGAAGTTTGACACCTCCTCAAGAATGAATGCCTATGCCATGCTAGCCATAATTTTGGCTTTGTTTCTACACTTTTTCCGAAGAATCTTTAGACATCTCTTGATTGTATAGCACCAACGGAACTGCACGGGCCCCTCGACTCAGTGCCTCGTATGGTAGGTGCAAAATCAGATGCGATAGGAAGAAACCAGGTGGGAAGATCTTCTCCAACTTGCAGATCAACACAGGTGCCACTTTTTTCAAGTCATCAATGATGTCCCTGAGATAACTCCTTGGCACAAAGCTAGCGAAAGAAAAAGCTCAACTCTGCCAGCACGCGCCAAACATGCTCGGGGATGTATCCCTAGGTCATCGCAGGAAGGAGCTGCTCAATCCATATGTGGAAGTCATGACTCTTCATCTCTAACACTCGCATGGTGGACAAGTTGACTCCCCTACTCAAATTCATCGCATGCCCATCAGGGAACATTAGCGACTGGATCCACTGCAGTGCCTCCTTTCTTTGGTCCTTTTTCAATACGAAATCGACCGGAGTCCTCTCCATTTCTTGCCAGGTGCGGGAGGCTTCATCACTTGCTTTGGTCTATCGCACATCATTGCCAGGTCCAGTCTAGCCTTAACGTTGTCCTTTGACTTATCAGGAATGTACATGAGTGTTGCCCAAAGCGCCTCGGCGATATTCTTTTCTGTATGCATTACATCAATGTTGTGTGGAAGAAGGAGGTCATTCGAAATAGGGGAGCCTAGTCAAGCCTGATTTATGAGTCCACTGGTGTTCCTGCCCATATCCAATAAAACCACCTTTATCTTTATCATCTTTGAGAGCCTCTACCTGAGCACGGACCTCGGCACAGGTCATCATTTGAGGTGCAGGGTCGGTAACTTGAACCCCTATTCCTGAAGTTCTTGATGTCTCGCCGGAATGCATGCTTAAGAGGGAGGAATTGACTGATGCTGGTCGAACGAAGAGAACTTGCCACCCCTCTTCAGCCAAGTGAACCTCACAGCTGTCTTGCATATTGGGCATGAAACTTCCCGTGAACACACCACACGCAAAATAAGCCATACGCCAGGAAGTCATGCAGGGAGCAGTGGTACCACACATGCATTGTGAAGTTCTTGTTTGTAGCTCGGTCGTATGTCAGTACCCCCCTTTTCCCAAGCAAGAATCAATTCATCAATGAGAGGCTCCATGACCACTCCCATCTTGTTCCTGGGTGTCCAGGAATTATCAGCGACAAGAATACATTCTTGGGTTGAAACATGACGCCAGGGAGGGAGATTGAGGGGGATTACGAACACGGGCCAACAAGTGTACGGGGCCGCTAGCAATCCATAGGGGTTGAACCCATCTGTTGCCAGCGCTACACGTACGTTTCGAGCCTCCTCAGCTTTATGACGATGTATGCCATCGAAGTGGGTCCATGCATCGCCATTCGATGGGTGTACCATCTTGCCAGGACTGTATCTTTTGCCTTGTTTGTGCCATGTCATCTGTTTCAGTGGACTTCTCTGTCATGTATAGTCGTTGGATCCTCGGTATGAACAGGAAGGTACCAGTAGGACCTTAGCAGGGATACCAAGCTGCTCCTTCTTGCCATCACTAGTGTCGACCTCCAGATACCTAGAGGACTTGCACTTTGGACAATGCGTTGCTTTCTCATGATCTTTCCTAAATAGGACGCACCCATTCGGACAAACATTAATGTGCTCATACGGCATCTTAAGTGCACGAAGAAGTTTCTGTGACTCGTACAAGTTTTTCGGCAGCATGTGACCCTCCGGAAGCAGGGATCCAAAAACTTCCAACATACCATCGAAGTGGCCTCGACTCATGCTACACTGCGACTTGAACGACATTAGGCGTCCAATGGCATCCAGTTGCGAAACCATTGTCTTCTCATGAAGGGGCTTCTAGGCCGAATCTAGCATAGCATAGTACGCCTTCGAGGATTCCTCTGGATCATCCTCCAATCCTTCACCGAACAATGCCCCGTGAAAGTCATCCATCCAGTCGGCTACCCTCGGCATCTCCATCAAAAGCCTCGAGGCGTGGTCTCACCACCTCCTCTCTAATACGATCGGATTCACCATGGTAGATCCAGCAGGTATAGTTTGGTGTGAATCCATACTTGCAAAGATCTTTCCCCACGACCTTCCTAGTCTTCCTTACACGGTTGTCACGTTTGCGGCAGGGACACGACATCGGACTCGACCCTTTAGCAGCCTCGCCAAATGAATGCTCCAAGAAAGCATTAGTCTTAGTCATCCATTCTGGGGTCATACTTGGGTGGCCCATGTACATCCAATCACGGTTCTCCATACTCTAGCATATACATATATAAGCAAGTAATATAACCATGGTGCATCTGCTCGGTGTGCCTACCATCTAATAGGTGAGGATAGGTTCTAATCCCACCCGCGGATGCGTAGATAAGGTCAGTTTTCATGCTTCGCTCCTATCCAAGATAGAATTTCGGCAGCACCTCCCCGCTGTTCTCCCGATACACGTCCTGCATGGGAGAGTGTGTATCCGGAGAACAACAGGGAGGTGATTCCGAAAGTCTGTCTCGGACCGGAACGAACCATGGAAACTAACCTCATCTACGCATCCGCGGGTCGTCCAAAATATGTGGACAATCGGAAAGAGATACAGTCACACATATGAAAAGATCTGCATACCTCCAACTCTATCTCTTTCGAACGGGAGACGCATAAGTGGGCTAAGTGACCATATAAAACATGCATGCAAAGGAGGAGGGGTTATACCTAGGGTGGCGGTGGAGTCAGGCTAGTGAGGCAGTAGCGTGTCGGTGCAGTGGCGAGGCGATGCGGTGGAGGCAGACCTACGACGCCAACAAAGTGCTTCGGGTCCCCTCCGACAGGTCCTGCTCTACAAAAGAAGAAACACGTCACTATAAGTTCAAAAATTCGGCAGCACCTCCCCTGTATGGGGAGGTTTTCAAAACCTGCAAGAAAAATTATCGGCACGAAGGCCGACAACCACAAACCCGGCACGAAGGCCGTCCGACTTGGCACGATGGCCAACAACCTCAAAGGCTTTACCTTCTTCTCCGAAAAGGGCCAGGGACGACGATGGGCGGGCACGACGACGGGGGTGGGGCGGCCGAGGCATCTTCTTCGTTCCTTCTTCTTCTTCCTCCTCTTCTTCTTCTTCTTCTTCTTCTTCTTCTTCTTCTTCCTCCTCCTCCTCCTCCTCCTCCTCCTCCTCCTCCTTTATCCTCTTCCTCCCCTTCTTCTTCCTCCTTCCTCCCTCTTCTTCCTCTGCCGGGTGGGGAAGGGGGGTGCGGCCGGGGCTTAGGGCGGCCGGGGGTGCCAAGGCCGGCGAGGCCGGGGTGGGGCCGGGGATGGCCGGTGCGGGGCTGGTGATCACATGTGGAGATGTCTGGGTTTTAGGCATCCGACATCACAACTAGCATGAAACCTTCTTAATTTTTTTATCATAGCCTCTACATATGATAACACGATATCTCAACAAGTTTCGTGATTTTCGGACTTTGTTTGAATTTTATATAATTTAAACACACTCAGATAACAATCGGGTCACCATGTTCTGTGAATAAGGCGTTCAAATTTTTCTGTGAGTGTAACACTCCTGTGTTACGGAACATTTAAAACTGAGCATGTCATCATGAGCATTGCACAGCATGTATGAAATTTTTGTCAATCTTGACCTGCATCAACTAAGAATAAGTTTACTTATCTCTAAAGGCTTGTGCTTAGGGCAATAGAGTGGATTTACTAGCAATTTAATTTTTAAATCCTAAATCGGACTAAAAATCTAGTTTCAAAACTAAGTAGAATTGGACTTTGGTCCCAAAAGCAAAGTTGTAGCTCTTATTATTCGAAGCAACTTTGGTATTCTAAGTTTTTCGAGTTTCCTGTTAGAAATTCAAATTAAACTTGAATTACTATATTCAAATTTGAATTCAAAACTTCAATTCAAAAATTATATGGAATCTGGAGATGGTCTTTAAACAAAAGTTGTAAAGCTCCCTGAGTTGAACAACTTTGATGTTCACATATTTTGAACTTGTTCAATAAAAATTGGAGATTTAAACTGAATTGAAAAAGGGCTATTTACCCCCTTTTCTATAATTTCAAAAATATTTGAAATCTGAAAATGCTTTAAATACGAAAGTTGTTCAGAATTTAATTTCCCACATATATTATTTTGGAATATTTTCAACTTGTTACATAAAAACGAAAGTAATTTTATAAAAACCGAAACCGGGATAATACCTAGCTACAGTAATCGGAGAAGCAGAGCATGCCACCGAGCTGCATGCCTGCTTCGGCCGCCGCCACCCTCGGCGCCACAGCGCGCGTGGGCACGTTGCCCTGAGACGTGGCACGAGCGTGGTGTTGTGGCAATCGCCCGGTAGTCGCTCACCTCCTTATAGGCTCGAAGGCGAGCTCGCTTCCCTCCCATTTGCTGCCGGTGTTCGCCGCCGTCGAGTTCGGCCACCGGCCAAATTCGTCATCCCTACTCACCTTCATACCCAATCGAGTGAACCAGTGCGTTTGCTATCCCCTTGCGCATCTGCTGGACCGGCCTTGTAACTTGCAGTTGCCGGAGTCGGCCGGAGCGAGCGCTTCTTCCTCGCGGCCGACGAAACCGCCGACGTGATCTGCTCGACGCCGCCTAGCTCGGTCCAGTGACCTACGAGTCTATATGTAGCATGTTTTGTGCCCGCCGTAGTTATCCCAAAACTTATGCTTTCGACCGTTTCGGTTTACATACACAGGACCCGCCGGAACAGCCCCCGTGCCGTTGGAGCTCGTCGCCGGAGCCGCTGTCACCGTCCATCTCTAGTCTCCAGCCATCACCTGTTTCAACCCCCATGTGCACGAGAACCTAGGTGAGCTTAGGAAACTTTTTGAGCTGTTGTGTTGGCCAGAGAGGGCTCCGGCTGGCCGGAACACGGCAAGCCGCCATCGTCGCCGCCGCCGGGCCGCCATGGCTACGGTTGTGCGTTCTCCGGTCCATTTCTCATCGAGGAAAGGGCATCAATAGATAGAGCTCGTCGTGGGGGTACTGGTAGCCTACTGTCGCCAGCCCGACCGCCGCCGGCCGCTCTCGGCCATGGCCGGAGCTAGCCCGGCCGGCCGGCAACCGTTGTCGCCGTGGCTCTGGCTGGCCAGAGCCGGCCAGTGCTGGCCAAACCGGTTGGGCCTGTCTGGGCCGAGCTGAATCGGCCCAGCTAGACTTCAGTGAAGTGCAAATTAACTTTTTCCATTTTTCTGAGAATGAATAGTTACCAATTTTGCTAACTTTGAATGAATTAATTTATAGCTCCAAAAATTCTGAAATAAATTGTGGGGTCTCTCTGAGTAATGTAGAATTTATGAAAAATATGAAATTTGTATTTTGAGCACTTTCTGTAGACTGTAAAAATGTATATTTTAATTAATAAATAACACTTCTATGATTTTTATAGCTCAAAATATGAATCCAAAAATTATGAAATTAATTGGGTAGCTATTTTGACCAGTGAGCTACCTCCACAAAAATTTGTAGCTCAGTTGGATAAAGTTTTATTATTTCTAATTTATTCCTAATTAAGTAATTAAATAAAAATGATGATTAGTGTTAATCACTTAGGGTTTTTGTGATATTTTGGGATTGTGTGAAGACTTAGGATCAGCAAACCCTAACTGGTCCTAAGCACTTTCCTTAGTGTTGAAAGTCGTGTTAGTTGCGGCTTTCTATGACATAAAAATAATTAATGAATTAATTATGCGATAATAACACTGTTAGGTGAGATCTTGATTTCAACTTTACCATGAAGGAAAGTTGTACTCAAGGTTATTAATTTAATACTTGTTTATTGTTAATCATGATATTTGCACCATCATTAAGCATGCATCATTATCACGTATAGTGACCGAAGGCGAGGAAGTAAAAGTCGAGCAAGTCACCGCTGACGAAGCCCCAGGAGTTGTCGGTGGTTTTGATATTTGCGGTTCTGATCCTGATCCGTCCCTCGCCGTGCAACAAGGCAAGCCCCGGAGCATCAACCCCTCCTTGTATTTACAAATTTTTATCACTTGAGTTAATCTACTGCATTAAGTTGATAGGAATTGATTGTCACCTACTTGCTGCATTTACCTGCCTTGATATATTATCCTTGAAACCTGATTTAAAGGAAAATGTTTATAAAATGTTTAGCCTTACTTAATAGTTAAGCTTTTATGAAAAAGATATTTTGTATGCTTTGGGTATACTAATATGAACTATTATAATTGTTTGACAGGGCAGTAGACTTGCATTGAGAAAGGAATCTCAATGTAGTGTCTCTGACTGTCTATTAAGAAAACGAAATGGAATCCATTAGGGACCATTCGTTGTCGGCCTGCTGGATCAAGACTTTGCAACTAGCCACATACTACGGAA